>JAYXIM010035594.1:0-20716 GCA_037575425.1 Anastrepha fraterculus | reverse complement strand
GTTCCTGCGTTGCCGTTTAGCTAACCGGAGCTGTATGTACATATTCATGCATCATGCATGCCACACACATCTCATAAACTGGGTCGGAAACAATCGAAAAGGCGTACAATAAATTTCAATAGTATACATTAGTTTGTCTATTGGTCTAAGGCCACTGGGTAATTTTAATTTATTGCGCGCCAACATGAACCACTCACTGCTAAATGCTGCGTAATCTCGCCAATACCCATTATAGATATTTATGTATGTATGTACTTGTATATAATTGCCGCGTATATCGCTTGCTAGTTGTTTGGCCGAACTTCTCCTCCAAATTGTCGCATGCGCTTTAATGCTTTGTTCTTCCGGCGCCAGGTAGTTTTTATAAGATGTTCTATAATGGCAGAGGTCGATTGTTTGCCTTTGCTTGGCAAGAGACGACTCCTAAAAGCAAACAATTGTTCCATCATTTGATGTTTCATGGAAACAGTGGACATGCAACTCGGGACCAACCGAATGGTAATCACCTACATTGCTGTTCGGTTTCGATAACCATCAAAACAAATCAAAAAATAAAACAGCAAACAACTGAAGTTCACAGAAACGGTAGATATTGTAGTACTTACTTGCAGAGGTATGTATGAGTATGTATGTGTAATTATATATATGGTATACATATCGATCATTTACTATAAGAGTATATTAAGCCAAAATACAAAATGTTGAAAAAAACGCCTTCAAAGTTTTTAATTTAGTAAGCAAAAAAAGACATATTTTTAGCTAGTAAGGTACTGTTAAGGGGCCATATTTTCCCTGATTTTCATTAAAATTATTTAAAATGAAGAAGTCAATAAATTTTTTTCAAAATTGGCACACAGTTTATTTATACTAATAATAATAGATGCTTTCCATTTCAATTCAACCGGGCTATTCGGGTCATGTTCTTCGATTTCGGTGTAACTGAAATATGTTGCTCTCTGGTCAAAATAATGAGACACGTATTTTTTTTTCGCCCGAAAAAATTTTTTCTCAAGAGTTATCGGCAATTTTGTTTTTCGGCTCAAACTCGATTTTTTTTAATTATATAAGAAAAAAATTTTTTTAAATGCCCATAACTTAGTCAAAAATGAACCGATTTTAATAATTCTGGGTTCAAAATGATCGTAATTACTTACACGAGCGACTTCATATAGAAACAATTGCAAAAAAGTAGTTGAAAATTTTTTATTTAGCAAAAAAGAAAAAAAAATTGAAATTTTTTCAAAATTCAATATTTCAAAAAGTGTATTTTTTTTTTGTTTTATAACTTTTTCCAAATCAAAAGGACATCTCAAACTTTAATTGAGCTGAATGCCTAGTAGCTAAAATGAGTTGTTTTTGAGTAATGAATTTTTGAGTAAAAAACCTGTTTCGCACTTTTTGTTCTTTGGAAAATAAAAAATTTTCAACTACTTTTTTGCAATTGTTTCTGCACGAAGTCGCTCGTGTATGTAATTACGATTATTTTGAACCCAAAATCGTTCAAATCGGTTTTTTTTTGACTAAGTTATGAGTAATTAAAAAAAAATTTTCTTATATAGATTCTTTCCATTTCAATGCAAAAGGGCTATTCGGGACATGTTCTTCGATTTCGATGTAACTCAAATATGTTGCTCTCTGGTCAAAATAATGAGACACGTTATTTTTTTTTCGCCCAAAAACATTTTTTTTCAAGCTTTATCGGCAATTTTGTTTTTCGGCTCAAAATCGATTTTTTTTAATAATATAAGAAATTTTTGTTTTTAAATGCTCATAACTTAGTCAAAAATGAACCGATTTTAATAATTTTGGGTTCAAAAGGATCGTCATTACTTACACGAGCAACTTCATGTAGAAACAATTGCAAAAAAGTAGTTGAAAATTTTTTATTTTCCAAAGAACAAAAAGTGCGAAACAGGTTTTTTACTCAAAAATTCATTACTCAAAAACAACTCATTTTAGCTACTAGGCATTCAGCTCAATTAAAGTTTGAGATGTCCTTTTGATTTGGAAAAAGTTATAAAAAAAAAAAATACACTTTTTGAAATATTGAATTTTGAAAAAATTTCAATTTTTTTTCTTTTTTGCTAAATAAAAAATTTTCGACCACTTTTTTGCAATTGTTTCTATATGAAGTCGCTCGTGTAAGTAATTACGATCATTTTGAACCCAGAATTATTAAAATCGGTTCATATTTGACTAAGTTATGGGCATTTAAAAACAAATTTTTCTTATATAATTAAAAAAAATCGAGTTTGAGCCGAAAAACAAAATTGCCGATAACTCTTGAAAAAAAATTTTTTCGGGCGAAAAAAAAATACGTGTCTCATTATTTTGACCAGAGAGCAACATATTTCAGTTACATCGAAATCGCAGAACATGACCCGAATAGCCCGGTTGAATTGAAATGGAAAGCATCAATATAAACATTTTTTTTTATATTTTAATCATTTAAAATGGCGGATGTATACTCAATTCTTCCAGGAAGGTCGCAGCGGGGCTTCTCAATCGGCGGGCATTGTTGCATTGGCGTTAGTGATCTGAATACAAAAAACCAAACTTTTTTTTATGGGGCGAATTCTCCTCCTATTTTTGCTCCGAAAAAATAATTTTTGCGAAAAATTGTAAATTATAAATTTGCATAAATTGTAAATTTACATAGAAAGTAATATCATAAAAAAGATGTGTTCAGATTTTCAGCGAGATCGGTCAATAACTTTTCGAGTTATCGTGTACGCCAATTCGAAAAATATAGATTTGAGAAAAACGCGTCTAAAGTCGGCAACGTAACTATATATACAGGGCCGTCGAGGTAAATCCGGAAAACATTTGGAAAGCTCTGGAGCAGTGGCGTTAAGTCTAAATCGAGAGCAGGACAGAAGAGCTGCGATACTAGAGTCACTTCGCGCCGGAAAAAACCCTAAAGAGATAATTGAGTGGTTTGGCTACAAAAAAACGCAAGTTTACAAAATTGCAAAAGTTCTTCGGGAAGCCGACTGCAAGGATAATGTCTTTTCTGACGATCTATAATATAAGAAATACTTAAATTTACGTTCTAAAAATTGTTTGACATATTCTTAAAGGATTATATTAACATTTTACGAAAAAAAAAATGTTTTTGTCGAAATTTTACAGGTTTATGCCCCCTTAACAGATATCGTCATGAATTGTTTATATAGCATAACAGAAGAGCTTATGGCCATGCTTACCTAAAAAATGTTTTTTTCATTACGACACTATTGAAGTAAATATACAATAGGGTACCTCATCAAAAATTTATCTATTTTTCTATGGGATAATAGATTTTAATATATTTAAAAAAGTGAAGACATGCGTGACCTGGGCCGATTTAAAAATAACTTCAAAAATCGAGTACCTAAGTGATAAAAATATGTAAAATATTTATCAACAAAATCAACATGAGATTTTTGGCAATACTTTCAAATCGGTTCAGTTTACCTAGAACTTAATTTTTTTCCGTAATATGATATTTTGATGGAATTCTTAAAATGGGATATATTTCATCGTTTCGATGGAAAAATAGGTCCGATTTTTTTGCATAGTAAAGCAGCCAAATGTCTATAATTATAAATACCTATATATAGGGTTTTTGAAACAGAGGTGTTATTTTGATACGCTTACAGGACAATATCCTTTTCATGAAATTTTCCATAACCGAATTGCAAAGTGGCTGCCCTATGTCCTCGATAGCCTAACGAATTCTATCTTCTATCTAAAAAATCGTTAATCATCTCTCGATAGCGCAATCCATTCACCAATAACACCTGTTATTGGAAAACCCTATATTTAAAAGTGTATGGACAAGTATGCATATTAGACCGGGTCGATTTGCATGAAATAATTTTTCAATATAAACAAAAAGTGGTTTTACGAAATAAGTCGAAAATGGGACATGTTCGTTTTAACTAGAATTTTCAAGACTATCGGAATTTTTCAATTTTTTTTTCTGTGAAATTAAATATTCGGGAATTTACTAGTAGATGGAATCATGATATGAAAAAGGAGTTACTTTCATTTTCACTTTTTGGACGCTAAATGAACTACCTGACAAATAGGTACACAGATTGTCATATTTCATGCTACCATACCTAGTCGCTAAAAATAATTTTTTTTTTGTCAAAACAAAAAAAAAACAGTAGTAAATAATTCCTAGACGGTACCTTTTTATAACATCTTTAACGTTTATGAAGTAGACAGATGTACAATTTTACACGATACAGCAACGCGTTGAAATTATTGAAATTTAACATTTCGAAACAACAAGATATCGAAAATTTCTTAAGGTTCGTAAAGTTTACTCAATAAATCCATAAGCAATGTTCAAGTCCACTGCTAGCTCTCTGATGGTTAATTTGCAATTTAATTACTTTTCGCTTCCCTTGCACTTTTTGATGTTTTCATCAGTTTACGTCATCCGCGATGTACTCACGATCTCTTCTCTCGGTTGTTTTCTTTAGTGTATCATTACCGAAATACATACATAGTTTCCCTACATTTCTAAGGTTTTCGCACCAAACAATTTCAAGCAAACCGCAACTAAACCCAGATATGGGCGCCTAAGAACACTATAGGTCCGAGAAGTACGTAGTATAATCAATATGGCGTAGGTTAACCCTCGAATTATTTCCTAAAAAAGTTATACGTTAACCACTACCATTTAAAAAAAGTATTCGTACGAAAACGGCTAGAAAAATTTTAGAAAAAGCTAGATACCATAATATAGTTGGCACCAAGAAAGCCATTTATTTCACTTGTGGAGGACGAGAGCGCATTGAATTTGCTAATTATTATATAGTAAGCGTCCAAAGTTGTGGAAATTTTAATTTTTTCAGACGAAAGTAAATTTCGTATTTTTGGGATGAGAGGTGGTCAAATTGTTTGGCCCAAATCAGGAATTGCTCTTGAAAATCAAAATATTATTGGTATAGTCAAAAACGGCGGTGGTGAAGCTATGTTGCGGGGATGGATGACGGCAAGTGATGTGGGTCAGTTAAAATTTATTGAACCGCCAATGGATAAATGGGGGTATTTGAACATTCTGTAAAGGAATTTGAGACAGAGAACCCAAAATCTTGGCTTATCAAGAACGTTTTGGTTCTAACAAGTTAACTACCCAAAGAACACAGCCGAGATCGTTAAGCTTTGGCTCTTGTACGATACAATGCTCCAAAACAGATCAAAACACCCCACAGTCGCCGAATCTCATTCCCATTTAGCATATGTGGGATCTATTAGAAAAACGAATTCGACAGCATGCAATAATAAGTAGGGTGGCTTTGCGAAGTGTTGTGCAGGCAGAATGGGCAAAGATTATAACTGAAGAAACAAGGAGTTAGTAAACTCAATGCCAATTAGATTAAGTGAAGTCCCAAAATATGTTCTCAACTATAAATTTATATTGTGTTTTTAATCAATTTAAAATATTTTTAAGATGTACGCAGACTTTATGGGCAATGTGTTAATCAAAAATATTTTTCTTTATGCCAAAAAATCTCCAAGTACAAATTTCTGTTAAAAAAATAACATTTATAATACTTTGGTCAAATTTAATCTTCACATTAACTTCGCATCAATTAAGGGGGGCAGCTCCTCCAGACAACGAGTTTTTAAATCATTTTTTGCGAAAAACTAAGAGTATTTATTATCTTAAAATAAATTACATATTAATATTCTTGCTTAAATTAATATATAAAAATTTTTTGAAATAAAAAAAAATCAGAAAGGTGGTGCGAAATCAACCAGACAAAAATTTTTCATTAAAATAAGTTATGCCGCTTTGTACTTACTTTTTTTAACGAAAAAAACAAAAAAAATAAAAATTTGTAGTGAAAAAGAAAAAAATTATACATTTTTTATAAACAAATTGATCAAAACTATGTATATTTTTAGTGATAATTAATAGAAAATTTGAGGTATATGCAAAGGACAATATGTTAAAGAATATCCCTGTAAAATTTTAAGTTCATATCTTGATTAATTTTTGAGTTATACTATATTAGACAGCGTGAAAAAAAGTATTAACACATCGGTAAATAAGTCCCGGGCCTGACCTCTAGACAGCGCCACTAATACCATATCGATTTTGTTATTTAATAGTGCTAACCGTTAAAGGTATACTGTCAAAGTTTCAAGACATTCGGCTTATTAATTACCAAGTTACAGTGCTTTAAGTGACACTACTTTTGGTATTTTTAAAAACAATGAATTCAAAGCAATTTCGTGTGTTGATTTATCATTGCTTTCTTTGGAAAACAAAAAATACCGTTGAAGCAAAGCAATGGCTCGATCCATTATTCGCACTCTGCTCCATCGGAAACAACCATCAAACGATGGTATGCTGACTTTAAACGTGGCCGTACAGACACCGATAAAGCTCAACGTCCCGGTCGTCCAAATAAGGCAGTTACTCCAGAAAATATTGAAAACACCCTCAAAATCATCGTGGGCAATCGCAAAGTGAAGTTGCAAGAGATAGCTGACATCCTGAATAGGCAAAAGGCAGTACGTTCACTGTTTTGCTCGAACATTTGGGTATGAAAAAGCTGTTGTCGAAATGGGTGCCGCGTTTACTCACGCTGGAACAGAAACAACAACGAATTGATGATTCAAATCGCAGTTTGGACATTATTAAGCGGGATAAGTCTGAGTTTTTTCGTCGATATGTGAGAAAGGATGAAATATGGATTCACCACGACACACCAGAGTTGAAACGGCAGTCATCTGAGTGTGCTGGACCCGGTGAAAGCCGTTCACAGCGACCAAAGATGCAACATTCAGCTGGAAAGGTTATGGCGTCAGTATTTTCATTAATTATTTGGAAAAAAGCGAAACACTTAATTTTGATTATTACTGTGAATTATTGGAACCATTGAAGGAGAAAATCGCAGAAAAACGGCCCCATATGAAGAAGAAAAATTTCCTCTTTTCACCAAGGCAATGCACCGTGTCACAAATCGATGAAAACGATGGGCAAATTGAACAAATTACGTTTCGAATTGCTTCCCCACTCACTGTATAGTCTAGATCTGGCCCCAGCGACTATTGGCTGTTTTCAGACCTCAAAAAAAATACTCCAGGGAATGAAATTTCAATCAAATAAGGAAGTTATCGCTAAAACTGAAGCGTATTTTGAGCCCAAAGATAAATGTTCCACAAAACAGGCATAGAAAAGCTACAAACTCGTTGGAATGATTGTATCACCGCCAAAGAGGACTACATTGATGAATAAAGAAGAATTTTTGAAAAAAAAAGTTATTTTCTTATCCAGGCCCGGGACTTATTGACCGACGTGTTATATTTCGAGAAAAACGCGGAATAAAGTTTTCGTTCTTACTCAACTTTCGTTCGACGCTCAGCATTTTACTGACTTTATAGGGGCTTTTTAGACTTTCTATTGAGCTTAAAACATTGAAAAGATATTATTTAGAATGTAAATCAATTTTTAAAGCAAAAAAAAAGGGATAATTTGAAAATGCTGGAGGAGCTGCCCCCCCTTATAGATAACTTCTTTTCAAATTTGAATGGCTTGAAATTAATTTTAGAGTTATGCTCTAGTGGATTTTTTTCCAAGAATTTTATGTACAATCCGAATTTCCTGGGAACGATGTCGAAACAAGATTGACCTGCCCTAATGCATATATGTACATACATACATACAGACATACGTACGTATGGATTTATAAGAAGTTAAGGTTTTTATTGCGCTTTTAGACTAAAATGCCCAATTTGTGTACGATTTGTTGCTATTACGCCACAAGTGTCAAGGTGGCAGTGTCGCTTCGTTTTTTTTTTTTGTTTTTTTTTTTGTTTTATCGTTGCCCATACAAACCCCACATAGTCATAAAGAAATCACAATTTACTCAGAATTGTTAGAAGACAATACTAAATAGTCGTAACGATATAAAAATGGCAACAAAGCAGAACGCAAGTGTTCAATAAGAATCTACTGACTGACGCACTTGTATCTGCATGACATACGAGTACTTACTCATACAACAAGTGGAACAATGCAACAATGCAAAAACAACAACATGCAACAAATGTAAAACTACTGAGCCTTTTATTCTACGCTCTGCCATCTGATTGGGAATGACATAATTTCTGCTTTGTTGCCGCTCCATTGTCTATGGCTACAACACGCCTTTGATTGTGCCGCACCCTTCTGTGTGCCGGTGGCAGAAGTTACGTACATACATATCTCTCTAAGATTTGTTAAAAAGGACACAAGCATAATCGAAAAGGCCGATTGTTTCCATACAGTCTATGTAGCATTTTTTTTGTGTCAAATTTAACTGTGCGAAAAATGCATTTGTTGCATCGACATATGTGAGTATTTTCAATATGATATTGCAGAATGGGTGCACAGGTTCTAAAAATTTGGGAGATTTGACATTTTTATTACCCAGACACACAGACGCTAGTTTGTGAATTACGGTGAAACTTTCAATAAAACCTGCCGCAGCCAAGTGGATTTGGGCGTGATTTCAATTATGGAAATAGTATTTTCTAATAGCGTTCGCCACTCGCCAGGTAACAACAAATCTCCTAAAGCATCTCTGGAATTAGAAGAGCTTTGCATGATAACCATGCGGTATACGGAGGCAGTATTTGTAGTATAGAAGTAATAGAGTAGTATCAGCGATGACAGGAGAAGGATAACGGCGGCCAGCTTGCACTTTTTTAGCTCGATTCGATTTCATGCTAAAAATACTTTACGATTTTCAAATTAATCATAAAATTTACAACATATAATTTAATGATATACTTATTCACATTCGCTTCCGTTCGCAGGGTCATGCCAGCTTCTCCGTCAGCAGGTGAAAAGAAATTTCATAGAATATGCAAAAGCACACCTAACCGCAAAGGTCAGTGACGTTTAGCCAAGATAAAAACCTAAAAATGGGATCCATAACCCTGCGTGCATGCATGTTAATGCATGAGAGTTATCTTAAAAATAAATTACTAATTGTGAAAGGTTTGTGCACGCAGGGTTTTATATACATATGTATATCAGGTCAGTTCATAAGTTCGTGCGTTTTTTAAAGGTGGTTTTAAAATTAATAAAAAATATGTTTACGAGTATTTATTAATCAATAATATATTTTCCTTCCTTACTTACAATGTCTTCCCAACGTTTAGGCAAATTGTTAATTCCCTGCTCAAAAACTTGTTTGTCTTTGGAGCCAAACTACGCTTCGATATCCCTTTTTATAGCTTCTTTTGAGGAGTAGTTCTTGTTACTCATATGGGATTGAAGTCCACGGAAAAGGTGATAATCACAAGGTGCAATATCCGGAGAGTATGGTGGATGCGGCATTAGCTCCCATCCGAGCTCGTTCAGCTTGCCTAATGCTTGCCTTCCGGTATGAGGTCTTGCGTTGTTGTAGTGAAACAAAATTTTGCGTCTATTCACTAAAGACGGTCGATTTTTGTTAAGTGCCTCGTTCAGGTTTGATAGCAGATGGAAATGATAATCAGCAGTTATCGTCTGGTTTGGTTTCAGAAGTTCATAATAAACAATACCGGCCATATCCCACCAAATAGACAGGAGAATCTTCTTGAGGTGAAGGCCATCTCTAGGGGTCGGTTCTGGTGTTTTCTCTTTATCTAGCCATTGGCGTTTGTGAACAGAATTATTGTAAAGGACCCATTTTTCATCACCAGTAACGATACGGTGCAAAAAACTTTCATTTTCAAGCCGTTGCAGCAGCTGAGAACCCACATTCACTCTCACTCGACGGTAAGTCTATGCGGAACCCATTTTCCCAGCTTTGAAACCTTTCCCAACTGAACCAGGTGCCTATGAACTGTTCCATGCGATGAATTTAACCTCTGAGCTATCATATCGGCAGTCAAATTTGGCTCAGCTTCCACGAGTTCGAGCAAGGTGTCGGAGTTAAAGACTTCAGGACGACCAGAGCGCGGGGCGTCCTCCACGTCGCAGTTACCACTTCGGAATTTTGAAAGCCACTTTTGCGAAGTCTTTACACTCACGGTATCCTCTCTGTGAACAACACATCGGAGGCTTGCCATTGCCTACCGAGGGGCAACGGCTATTAGGAAAAACTTTTTCTTCATTTTGGTCTTTCACCGAAATTCGAACCTACGTTCTCTCTGAATTCCGAATGGTAGTCACGCACCAACCCATTCGGCTACAGCGGCCGCCTACAAATTATAACCAATATAAATGCAAATTAAAAAAAAATAACTTCTTGTCTTTGTGTTTGAGAAACGGATAATTTATTATGTAGAAAAAAAAACTATTGGCAAATGGAGGCCTTGATTTCGTCAATATTTCCATCTCAATTTCTATCCAAGAATACGAAAAAGACGCGTATCATTCAATATTAAATTGGAACGCAAACTAACGTACGTTAATTTTTCCTGCGAGAAATGTCTAGCTCTGCGACACAGCAGCTCTATTACCAGTTAATGGGGAAAGTCGATGATACACCAATACCGACCGTAAATATAGGGTGGGCCATATAGCGTTTGCTTTTTGAACCACCCATTTTTTTGAGAATGGTTACACAAATGACATGTTAAATGTGTTCATAATTTACTCAAAGGTTTGTCATTTACGAAATGGGAAGCTATACGCTTGAACAAAATTGGGAAATATTGAAAACCTATTTCCAAAGTGGTCAGTCTTCTTCTTCTTTTCTGATTTTCACATCGGTGGCTACGTCAACAAGCAAAATTGGCGGATTTGGGGCTCAGAAAATCTACACGTTACTGTAGAGAAGCAAATGCATCCACAACGAGTCATTGTTTGGTGCGGTTTTTGATCTGGCGGCATCATCGGGCCATTTTTTTCGATACTGAGCGAGGAGCCGCGGTTACAGTAACTGGCGAGCGTTACCGTGACATGCTCAACGAGTTTTTGTTTCCAAAAATTGAAGAGGATGACATGGACTACATTTGGTTTCAACAGGACGGTGCAACTTGTCACACTGCCAAAGTTACACTCGAACTTTTGGCTACCGTTTTTGAAAACCGAATAATCAGCCGAAATTCTGATATCAATTGGCCGCCTCGGAGCTGTGATTTAAGCCCGTTGGACTATTTTTTGTGGGGAGCCGTTAAGGACAAATGCTATGCGAACCATTCAGAGACGATTGATGCTTTCAAACACGAAATCGAAGTTGCCATTCATGAAATTGGAGCCCAAACAATCGAAAATGCGCTTCAAAATTGGGTTGATCGAATGGCCTACTGTAAAGCCAGTCGTGGCAGTCATTTGAACGTTATTATTTTTCATTCATAAATGACAATGTTCAATCTTCAAAATAAAAAAATAGTTTGAAAAAATATTGATTAGTTTTTTTTTTTATAGCCGATTCAAAAAGCAAAATTTTACATGGCCCACCCTATAACTCCAAATTATTTGAGGTCACCTTTGATAGTTGGATCTACTTTGCGGCACATATAACCGCAAGGTCGGCTGTTATTAGAGATTCGTAGTGATGTAAGGTTTAATCCTGTCAAAATACCGTCACCAGAACAGCCACAAGATGCCTCCTGCTGTCTCGCCTGCAACATCTTCACGATGAGACAACTAACTTCAAGAAGGTACCCCGCACGATACTAACCACTTATTTACATACCCCGCCTCAAAGCTGCTCACTATTACCTCTTTTCCTTCGAACCCAACCCGTCGAAACAGCATGTTTCCTGAGCATACCGTTAAATGCGATAGACGATGACGACCGGTGACTACACCGTACAACAGAGCTTGATGAACTACTACAATAAAAACAAAAAATTATTTTTATAGCTAAAAAGAAAAATGATTAAAATACCTTTGAAATTTGAGGCTTAAAGCTTATTCTATTCGTTAATGGACAGCAGACGATGACGTCAATATAGCCTAGGATACATCTCTTACAATAGTTTGTTAATCATCTTTCTTGTGATGGGATAGTCAAAATCGAAGAAAAGTCTTTGCTGTGCCAAATGAATAGCGATGGTTTAGGATTATGGTCCGAGCAGGATGGCGACTCGATTTATAGAGAATTCATTAAATTCTGGGATAGGTTTAAAATAAATAAGATCGATGAACCAACTTATATGAGCCGATTAACGAAAACTGTAGTGACTTTTTCATGGCGGCAAATTTAAAAACTTTAGATTTAAGAAAATCGAATGTACTTTAATGTGGGACTATATGGTAGGGTTAGGAAAAGAATTAAAAATAAATAATATATTAGTTAAAGAAAAAACAAAACAAAAAAATTGTTAAAATATTTTAAAAACAAAAAAAAGAGGTGCAAAATAAGTTACCTCCATATGGAGGTTCTTCGAAACGTTTAACACCGGCTAAAAACTTCAAAACCTTGTATGTTAATGCCAAATATGCACACATATTTATTCGCTCATTTAATCGCATTTGAAACATTTGAACATATTTATGTGATGAGAAAGGCGTTTCTCTTTGATCAATAGGACCAACTAGAATTGCATTCCAAACGGAATTTTTCACCTTAAGCTATTAACAAATTGGTTCCAGTTTACAATTTTTGTCAACATGGGAAAAATTTAGTATAAAGTAATATGCTTCGAAAAAAAAGGTTGTAAGAGTGGGATAGAAAGTTGTATCCCCATCTTAGAATTGAAAACCGCACCCTCCGGAGGCTTATAGTTTTCAAGTAATTTATTGTTAAAGTTTTGTAATTTAGCGAAAAGTTGGTGTTGCCAGACACCTGAAATAAGAACGAAGTTCGCATGCAGATACGTTGAGTTTGTAAATGAACGCATATTTTGCTTTAGTTTGGAATTGAGAAACATTTTGGAAAATATAAACATATACAATTTAATTTTACAGGAGCGTCGACTAGAAGGGTTTTTGCAAATTTGTATAATTTTTACTTAGAACTTGTTTACGCATGGGGGCCCTTCGGCCGCGCTTCACAAAAATAACCCTTTCCGGCTACACCATCCATAGTATTTTTGCGTAGAACACCTTCCTACGTAAAAACCATTGAACCCAAAATTAAAACGTCATACGCGTGTGTGTAGTAAGTGCCTATTTACACAAGGAGGCACTGGAAATTCGCTTTCCATCACGGTCACAGGGCTAAAATTGTTTTCGACAACATTTTGACGTGTACACTTTAGCATCTTCTGGTTCTACAACCCGCTAACATGTAAAGCGTAGAACGTTCGTCAACCGTTTCTTGAATATTTCAATGAAAAATGCTGCAAACTGATCAAATAATAAATAATTTGTTGTTTTTTTACAATATATATATACAATATATATATATATATGGGGCATTCTTTGCCAACCGGACACCCCCATCTGCCCAGAACAGTTTTTATAAAAAAAAATTTTCCCTATGCCGAAATAAAAGCTTATGTCATGTACTTTAATTTGTCATGTGGCGCTTTTTAAATATTCAAGATGGACCTACTTTTCTAAAGGGATTACTGCATCGATCTCTTCTCGATTTTCCCGACATTTTTTAGGCGATAATAGTTCTGAAAAGAACTGTTTGACAGGTATTAGATATTAATTTATTCTTTCAGAATTTTTTATAATAATCTCCAGACAGTTTAACGATTAAGACATATACAGAACTTGTGCTGTCAATAAAACTGTTAAACAATGTTTTACGAAGTTTAGCGATATCGACAACAGATGCGATAATAGTTCTAAAAAGAACAGTTTGACAGATTTATTTTTAATAGTTTATTCGTTTAGAATTTTCTATAATTTGTTCAAATTATTTCTGTACCGTTTGACATGTGAAATACATCAAGAACTAGTGCTGTTAATGAAACAGTCGAACGTTGCACCAGAATCTCTCTCTCTACTTTTCTTAACAAACTACTTCATTTTTTTTGGTGTTTTCCAACATATTTGTCAACATTCGTCGTCCATCTTGAATATTTAAAAAGTGCCACATGACAAATTAAAGTACATGACATAAGCTTTTATTTCGGCATAGGGAAAAATTTTTTTTATAAAAACTGTTCTGGGCAGATGGGGGTGTCCGGTTGGCGAAGAATGCCCCATATATATACATTTTTGTACTTGAATAAAAAAAATTAAATTAAAAATACTTCGTATATAAATAATTAACTTGAGTATATAGAAATGAGGGAAAAAATTTGAATTCCGCATAAACATGCACCCATAACTTTTTAACACACTTTTATTAGGTCGGGTTGTATGTATGTATGTATGTATGTATGTATGTATGTATGTATGTATGCATGTATGTATGTATGTATGTATGTATGTATGTAACGGAATCTTTGAGCTAAATTTTCACTGGCTTCTAAACATCTGATCGACTTGAAATTTTGCACACCTATCAAGGACCGATGACAATGCAATAATTTGATAAAAGTTTTCCATTATCCTTATTGGGATTGCCAGGATTAATATTTTCTGTTTTTACCTGTGGGCAAAAAGTAAGGTGAATTTGAATCTTTGAATCTTTTTTTAACACACTTTTATTAGGTCGGGTTGTATGTATGTATGTATGTATGTATGTATGTATGTATGTATGCAATTCGATAGAAGCGGACACGCAATTGGTTACTACAGCAATATCTTTGAAAGATATGAAAAACGTCCATTACAACATCCTGACTACGATTTTGCGAACATGAGCCTTATAGAGTTTGCTATGTTGTTTGAACCATACTTTCCGAAAAAGTAAAGCGATACCGAGGAAAATGTAGACCATGATGCCTATGAGGAACAAACAAACATGCGTCGCCCACTCATCACTCTGTTGGATAAAAGCAAAATGGTTGTGAGAAATGTTCCTGCAGTTGTCAGAGTGCCATATTTTATAGCAGCTTCGGATCCAGAAAACTTTTCCTACAGCTTACTTCTTCAATATATGCCTTATCGTTCGGAAACTGAAATACTTGAAGGCTTCGATAATGCCAAAGAAGCTTTTGTAGCTCGAGAGAGTCGTTTAAGGGAAACAAGTAGACATATGTGCCAACATCGAGAGCGGGACCAACAGCTTGAAAATGCATTCAATCAGATACATGCTTTCGAAATTTTGGAGCAGCCAGAGATTATAAATCCTGAACTTGAAGAGGAAGAGTTACCAGAGAAAGAAATGAGCAATGATCAATTCCAAAGAGCGCAAAATGCGATGAATGTTGATCAAAGACAATTAGTTGTTCTTATCACAGAGAGTATTAAGAAGCAACTCAATGGTGATATGAAACGGGAGAAAATTTTCGTAACTGGTGGAGCAGGCACCGGGAAAACATTCCTCTTCAATCTATTGAAAAACCATGTCAACCGATGTTATGGAAAACCGGTGGTAAAAGTCGTTGCTCTCACTGGAGTTGCAGCACGGTTAATCGGTGGTACAACGCTACACCGGCTGTTAAAACTACCAGTACAAAAAGATGGAGTAATTGTAAGCATGCCACTTCTTACCGGTAATTATTTGAGAGGAATGCGTCAGTTATGGCAAAATATTGAGTTTCTGTTCATAGATGAAATTTCTATGATACCCTATGAGATGCTTTGTATGATCGACTCTCGTTTGCGACAACTGAAAATCCCAGAATCTTGTTTTGGTGGCATAAACGTGATACTCTTTGGAGATCTAATGCAGTTACCACCTGTTAGAGGACATCAAGTTTTTCAACAACCAGATCATATGAAGCCAGCTACACATTTGTGGCGACAGTTCGGTCTGGTTGAACTTAAACAAAACATGCGTCAACAAGGAGACACAACATTTATAGATGTACTTAATGCCCTACGAGTTGGAGAAATGACGTCTAGACAACTTGAAATCCTTCTTGAAAAAGTTTCAACGGATGCGACTAATGAATTTTCGATTGAGAATGCATTAAGAATTTACCCAACGAATGATCAAGTTGCTAGACACAATGAAAAAGTTCTCCAGAGTTTTGAGAATAAAGGGACAGTTATTTATACAATAAAAGCACAAGACCAACTTATTGATGCCACTCGTAATTTAGATAACAAGGACTTAAATTCTGTGATACCTAATGATATTAATAAAACAGGAGGTCTTCCGAAAGAACTGAAAATATTCGTAGGGGCTAAAGTGATGTTGAGGTCGAACATTGACGTGTCAAAAGGTTTAGTGAATGGCAATATGGGTTTTATCACTGAAATCATCTGGCCAAATTTTCGCAGAGACCAACTATACGCGGAAGACATCCCGTCAGTCCGTATCGACTTCGGTTCTGATGGTGTGCACATGATTAAACCGATATCGATACAGTTCCCAGCGAAATATAGCTATGGAACTGCTGAGAGACGGATGTTGCCCTTAATCCTGAGTTGGGCTTCGACCGTTCACAAGATGCAAGGTTGTACAGTTGATCATGCAGTAATTTATCTAGGCTCGCGACTGTTTGCTGCTGGACAGGCCTATGTAGCACTTAGTCGTGTAAGATCTTTAGACGGTATGCGGATCGAAGAACTTGATTGCTCTAAGCTAACTGGAAAAACTCCATGCAACAGTGAGGCTTTAAATGAAATGATTAGATTACGAAATGATTCGTAAGACATTTCAATACCACATGTCCACCATAAGACGGATTGATAAATCAAACTAAATACATAATAGTGTAAAAAACTAAAAAAGCACGTTGTTACTGCTAATCAAACTAAAAAGTAGAAAATAAAAAATAGTCAAAAAAAAAAACTAAAACACACGCTTTTATTGCTAATGGAACTAAAAAGTAGAAAATAAAAAGTAGTTTAAAAAAACTAAAAAACACCCTTTTATTGCTAATCGAACTAAAAAGTAGAAAATAAATTTTAATGACAAAGGGACCTATAATGAAGTAATAGCAAATCGAACGATCAGTCATAGTCAACTCCCTCAGAACAGAATTGTAACGAAAATTAAGATACAAATAGAGTAATTCAAATTAGAGTTAAAAGCGTGGGATGCTTGATGTAGTAAATATTAATATACAATCATTCTATTGGCAACTACCTATGTACAGAGGGTTATGAAAGTGAAGCAAAATGCATCCTACGCTTTTAACTCTAATTTGAATTACTCTATTTGTATCTTAATTTTCGTTACAATTCTGTTCTGAGGGAGTTGACTATGACTGATCGTTCGATTTGCTATTACTTCATTATAGGTCCCTTTGTCATTAAAATTTATTTTCTACTTTTTAGTTCGATTAGCAATAAAAGGGTGTTTTTTAGTTTTTTTAAACTACTTTTTATTTTAAATTCATTTGGATTTTAAATTTTTTTAAATGTATATAGGTATATAAGATTTTGTACTTCATTAAAAAAAAAATTAAATAAAAAATACTTCATGTATAAATACTTTACTTAAAATATTAATTAAATCCTTTCGTCTTAACCTAAATATATCACACAGTCTTATATTTAATAGGCACTTTGGTTTCATTAAAAAAAAATTAAAAAAAATACTTCATGTATAAATACTTTACTTAAAATATTAATTCAATCCTTTCGTCTTAACCTAAATATATCACACAGTCTTATATTTAATAGGCACTTTGGTTTCATTAAAAAAAAATTTAAAAAAATACTTCATGTATAAATACTTTACTTAAAATATTAATTCAATCCTTTCGTCTTAACCTAAATATATCACACAGTCTTATATTTAATAGGCACTTTGGTTTCATTAAAAAAAAATTAAAAAAAAATACTTCATGTATAAATACTTTACTTAAAATATTAATTCAATCCTTTCGTCTTAACCTAAATATATTACACAGTCTTATATTTAATAGGCACTTTGGTTTCCATATTTGGTGGCTTTTAGTGCAGTATCACTTTTTTGGCGGTCAAGTATCTAGAAACGGAAAAAAGTGGAAGTTAACATAAACATGTCTCATAGGTTTTATGAATTATACCTACTTTGCTAGCAAAAATCATCCTCGTCAAAAACTCCTTCCATAGACAGCTGCAATAAGTCCTTGCCTGATGATGATGCAGTTTCTAATGATGAAGGAGTGCGCTGATTGGATTCATCAATATATCTTTTTAAAACCGTCTGTATTTCCCAAGCAGCGCTCTGTTGTTTGTCATGGTCTATTTCCTCCATTGGATTTGCAACCAAAGTGCCCAACCAGGCGTATTTTCGGGAGCTTTTCTTTTTATGCATCATTTGTTGAAATTGAGAGAACTCCTGATGCATTTGATTATACTGCTTACTTTTCTATAAAAAAAAAAAAAACAATTATATGATATATTTTTTTATTAATCGTAATGTTATGTACCTTTTTTCGTATTTTCGATGGCTCGTCGTTAACGCTCGAGCTACTATTTTCTGCACCCATAAAGCTGCCATTTTCAGTATTCGTATACGTTGAGGTACTCGAAGAAGAAGGCATCTGAAAAAAAAAGTGACGTATGTTAATTATTCGTTCATATCAGTTATATAGTATACGTCTGACGATACCACAATTTGTATTTTCTTAAAATTTGTAACACATTGCATTTTAATATTACCTCAATATTGTCTTGACTCTGTCTGGTTGCTACATGGCCTTCTAGAAACGAGAGCTGATCAAAACACCAAAGCTTTGTTTCGTATACCCCATTCACACCGCTTCCACTTTTCTTCGAGTTTTTTATTAATCGTAGCTCCCTCATGTATTGGCTACGGAGGTTTTTCCATTTTTTTTTTATGTCGTCTTGTGTGACCCCAACCATTTCTGTTGCCATTTTTTTATGAATTTCCACAAATGCCATTGCTTTTTTGGCTCGGTTCATATAATCACTAGATCTAATGCTGTACAAACACAAATTTTCTTGCATATACACTCTTAGTTTTTTAATGTTTATTCGATTCCACTTGTATTCCATTTTCAAAATAGGTTGATATTACAGTACTTTTTCACTCAAAAGAATAAAACGAATGAAGCAACTGTCAAAAATTGTTTTGCAGCCAACTTCACAATTGGAAATACGAATAAGAAGCACAAAGCGTGTCGCCAGTACAGGAGACAAATTCCCTTCTCTCTTCCGCGGCCGTCCTTCACCCCCGAACAAAATGTTTCCCTTCCAGATGTCTCCTCGTGTAAATGGGCACAAAGGGAGTGTTTCGAGTGAGTGTGTCTTGAAAAAGTCAAATCGATGGTGGTGCCTCTTAGTGTTGTTGACTTATAAGCGTCTGATGCACAATCGACTTTGAATCTTTCATGAATTTGATAAATGTTTCGTCATTTTTAACGTTTGTGTAGAAGTCACAACTCTCATCAATTTCTATGATGGGATGTTCATACTGGCTGTTGTAAACATACGGAAATAGTGCTCCAGGATGAATATAAACTGCGCCAAGAACCATTTTACACGTGGTATCAGCGGTGAAGCCTGTAACTTCTGCCAAGCAAACGTCACCAGTGTTTCTAATAAGGCGGGTTGTATTCGACAGTTCAACGTTGACAATTTTGGCCGTGGATGTCGACGATAACTTTCTATAAATTGTCACTTCACCTGCTGCGCTTGTTTCAGAATCTGGTCGATTATTCTGCTGGGTTCCACATTCAAAATTTTCAGTTGAAATTGGATCACAATTGTCACGCATCTACGTTTCGGTCAGAATCGAATAATCAGACCTTGGAATCACTGTGTCTTTTTCAATATCTGCAAAGTGAGCAGGCAAACTCTGTGAATTACAGAATTTTACTGCATTATCAGTAATTATTCGAAGTGTGTGTCCACGAAGTCGAATATATTCGTTACGGATATCTCTTATTGTCTGTGAATCGTTTCCCTCCCGTCCGTGTTTAAAGCGAAATGGAGCGTCTTTTTCAGTGGTAATAAACAAGAATTCTATACTTGTTACCCGACTCAGCACCACGTACACCAACTGTTGCGGTTGCTTGGATGAGTATTTGTAAACAATGACAGTAAACGTCCCACCTTGTGACTTGTGAATAGTGATGGCACAAGCAGGAACGCAAGGAAACTGTTTTCGTTTGTATTTTATTTTTTTTGTTAGTGTTATGGTTGCTATTTTCTTATAAACTGGTACCCAGTTTGTATACAAAGTGTTGGGCTTGCTTTGCACGTGGAATCAACATTGAACTTTTGCTCTGGTTTCTGTTGTTTCTTCTGGAAACTCGAACCATAAAGTAACAATTTCTTCTCTAGCTGCTGGCGAAGTTGTACTGGTCGATGGTCCTGCTTCTGCAGAATTGTCATCTACATTTGACTGCTGACGTTCGATATGTCGCAAAACACCAATAGCTCCATTTACCAATCCATCAGCGACATCTATGTTAGAAGTTATCATGTAGGGATATCCTTCTGCCAAAGGCAGCAGGTACGGTAATCCATCGGTTTCTGCCACTGTCATCTTGTGTAGTTTACCTTGGTACTGTCTCTTCTCTTGTTCACTTGAATAACCAAGCATAATATCATGTGCGAGACATTTGTATGCATTTAGAATTGCACTTCGGTTGTACGCATCCACTTCATTGTTACTATAATACAGCCTGACAGCATTAGACACGTTTTCCTTGCACCAAGCCTGAGGTTTATGTCTGGACTCAATAAGGGAGATATTATCGTTGCTTAGTTGAAGTCCATCGCCGATTTTTGTTAGAATCGTTGAAACCGCTCATCGTTTTGTCGCCCAACACGAACCAGTGGGAAGTAATCAATGCTGTGCCAAAGAATCGGACCTCCTAATTGGTTGATCGGCATAGTATAACATGGAGTTGTTCGTACAGGTGGAAG
>JAYXIM010035588.1:0-334690 GCA_037575425.1 Anastrepha fraterculus | reverse complement strand
GAACATTTTCAGAAATAAAGCTAGATGGATAAAAAAAAAGCTAAAAAAAGCTAAAAAAAAATCGAAAAAAGGCTAAAAAAAAAGCTAAAAGTACAACGCCATTTTTACGTTTTATTCGTTATTTTCATTGTAAAAAAAAACAATACTTAGCATAACTATTTTACACATGTAGTGAAACATTAAATTTAATTTGTACTTCAATTTCATAAAAGTATATATTGTATATACACTGATGCTTTGCATCATATAAATATAAAGCTACGAAACATTGCAATTTGTATTTCATAAAATTTTTCATAAAAAACAATCTTAGCATAACTATTTTACACATGTAGTGAAACATTAAATTTAATTTGTACTTCAATTTCATAAAAGTATATATTGTATATACACTGATGCTTTGCATCATATATGTAAATATAAAGCTACGAAACATTGCAATTTGTACTTCATAAAATTATTTCCACTTCCAGTTAACAAAATAAAAAATGCGCCTTTTACTAACTGCCCAACCTAATATAAACGCACGAACATAAACGACGTTTTTTGCTCTAACCGATATAAACACAAGTTTTCTTGATAAAAATATGTGTGTATATGTCAAACCCTGGTGTCACGCAGAACCAAAATTGGAAATCAAATTAGGTTTTTACGCACGCAAATTAATTTATGTTACTTTCATACAACTTGTATGTACATGAGACAATTTTTGACAAAAAGTTACCGCAATGCGTTTATATTAGATTGGGCTGTAAAAGTCTTATTATATTTCTATGTCAAAATTTTCTTCATCATCCGAGGAATAAGAATAAATACTGGAATTGTTCATGAGACTAATGAGATCTTTTGTTATGACAAAGTCATGACAGCACTTCTTTTCTTTTTTTAGTCCATACCTTATACATAAAATTGCATTTAACATTGTAGTACTAGTCCTATTTCGCACCTTAGTTTTTACATTATTCATCGTACTAAAAATACGCTCAACCTCCGCATTGCTCAGCGGCAGAACCAAAAATTCAAAAACAAAATTAGAAAGACTGGCAAAAGGATTTTCCCCGAACGCATTCTTATACTCCCGAACCTGTGTCCAAAATGCAACTGTGGAATCTATGCCTTCCCATTCGATTAGATGCAATTTCTTCCATTGCATTTCTATGTTACTTATCTCGTCAGATGTATATCTACATTTTTCTTGTTTGAAACTATCAAATATGTTTGTTTTTACAGCGCTCAGTGCTTTTTCCATAGAAAAGAAATTAATATTTTTCAAAGTGTCGATATTACTTGGCAAACGTTGGCGTAATTGCTCTATTAGTTTAATAAGAAAACTACGGCAGTTATCTCGTATATTTTTTTCTGTATCTATATCATTAATGTTTGTTTTCATAAACTCCTCAAAGGAGTAATGGAAACAAGGAAGAGGAATTAATAACGGCAACAACGGAGAAGACAATGGGTCAAAAGTTTCTGAGGAGTAAGTAACAAGTGAGCAAAGATTTGAAAGTAGATACTTTAAGTCACTGAACATCTTGAGGGGGTCTACAGAATTGCTTTCAAAAAGCTTATTCACCATTTGAACTTCTTTTAATATAGGGCCAAGGAACATTAAATAAGCTAAATTTTCGTCAGAGAACAGATTTGCCAACAGCTTCGCTTTATGACAGCATTCCACTGTTGCAGCAATACCAAAGTGCGTTTTCAATTCCAACCATTGACTGGTTACTCTTTTAACGGCAACTTCGATAGACAGCCATCTAGTAGAGCAGGCTCTAACCATTTGTAAAGGTTCTAGCCCATCACTTATGGCAGCATACAACATGGAATAGCTATTTTGTCTACTTGCGGATTTAGAAAACCAGTTATATGTTTCTGATATCAAAAATTCAATTTTATTGGGAAGTAATTTCGAAGCAGACGAAACAGCCAATTGGATCGAATGGCAAACACATGGAACTAAAACAATATTAGGTTGATGTTGCTTTAATAAAGAAATCACGCCTCGGTTTCTGCCTACCATAACACTAGCATTATCTGTTCCTAAGCCCCTTAAGTTTTTAATATCTAACCCAAACTCACTCAATGTTTTTAAGATTGAATCTACTAATCCTTTTGCCGTGCAATCCTCGATAACTGATAGTGTAAGAAATGTATTAACAATTGATTTGCTGGTAGCGCTATAATATCTTATCACTATTCCGAGGTACTTTTTAACGCTTATATCTGTCGATTCATCAATAATTAAGCTGTATGGATTGCTACCGATATCAGAAAGTAACCGATTTTTAAAATATGGACATAGCACATTTCGAATTAAAGCACTACATTTTGATCGAGCCAGTTTTATTCCTGTAGCTATTGAACTGTCGTGAAACGAGTTTCTTTGAATCGTAGATAAATGATCTACGGAACAGATAGCTGTGTGTGAAGCGACGTAAAGTGCGTTAGCTAATTCGGCTCGCTTTGTATCATAAATAATACCAACAGCTTTAAAAGAAATTGTTGCCTGCTTTCCTCTTAAAAATGGACCTGCTGTTGCTTTGTGTTTTTTCGTATTTGCATGCGCTATCAAAGTGCATAATTTTGGTGTCAATTTACAGCCGCAAAACTTACACAATATTTTGTCATCATATTCAGATATCCAATCTTTAAACCTTTTATCGCTGAACCAAGCTTTTCTCACTTGTTGGGTATATCTGCGCCACAAAAAAACGTCATTTAATATAAAAAACAATAAAAGCGGCATGTGAATATAATACCTTTTGGTCTTTCTGCGCGGTGATTCCTCATCCGAATAGCTGCACGAACTTTCACTCTCGGATGTTTGTAAATCAATTCTTTGGGAACACCTGTTTAATACACAACTATTTATTTCACAATAGTTACTTCAGGGCTGCATGTTAACGTTAAATTTATCAATAAACGAAAATAAATTAGATTTTCGTTGCTTTTATTGATAATATTTACGTTAAACGGCAAACTCTTAGAATTTTCTTGAAAGTATGCAATACATTTGTGCATACAAACATACATAGGTATGTATGTACGCACTTACCTTTTAGTATTTTTCGGTTCAACTTCATTCAAATTGTCCTCTTCACTCGAAGATGTCTCAATTGGAGCCGGCACAGCTTTTTTAAAATATCTAATAGGTATAATAACATAAATTTAACAATTTTTACCTTTAAATGCACAATTTTAACTTACCTTTCCATATTTCTGCAAATTTTACTCGATGCAACAACGCGGCGCGAATCGTTAGGAATGTTCGAAAATTATTTTGCATTTATACATGGAAATGTTGGCGGTGAAAAGAACAGTGCAATAATCGATTGTTCGTGCTGCCATTCAGTGTTAAGCGGACACACACTATACATACTTTGTGGAGACTAGATTAACAATTTTTATACTATCGAATTTTATTAATCTTAGAAAAAAGCTAAAAAAAGCTAAAAAAAATTCGAAAAAAGGCTAAAAAAAAGTTAGAAGCTAAATTACATTTTTTCCGGCTAAACGAAAACAAAAAAAGCTAAATCTAGCTTGAAAAAAGCTAAAATGGCAACACTGAATGCGACTCTCTAAAGTATTTTACGAGTTATCGACTGAGAGGAACTTGGTCGTGAGAATCTGTCGCTGGCTTACGGACTATTTAGTATATACGGAATGGCATTGAAGAAGTAAAATTTATCGTCACAATATTTAAGCCATAGCGATCGGGCTTGGATTTAATGAAAACATTCGCGTTAAGTCTTCCACAAAATCCTAAAAGTGGTGCATCGATGGTACACTGTTCCGATGGAATACAATTGTGTCGACAATTTTTTTTTTTAATATCCCAAATTTCTATAATTGGCGCTAAGTTATCAGATTGTCTTAGATTTGCTCTTGTTGATTTATCATCAAACCATAATCGCGTGGCAATAAATTCGAATCTCTCATGCTCATTACACTTCGATACATACTACCACCATATTCATAAGACCACATGTCCTCCGTGTTATTGCGATTATCTATTTTCATACCTGCGAAATAAAGTAAAACTATAAACGCATGAAATTCGACAAGAGTTATTTTTTGGAAAGCAGCGCGCACTTCCTCTTCACATGCCGTTTCGTTATATTTATCGATTTCTATATTCGTATATTTCAAAATGGTCTCCAATATGTCATCTGTAAGCAATACCGACCAAGCGTCCAGAGGGGATTTAGCTGTTAGGGCACGATTTTTTTTTACCCACTCATCGTCGTTGAAGAGTAGACGTTAATGGCTGTGATTCTGCTTCTTCTTCATCTGAACTATGAGCGGATTTAGATAATTCTTTTATATTAAATTCTTCCGCGTCTTCTTCACTACACAACTCTTCTTGTTCTTCAAGAATATCTTCTTCATCATTTGAATCGCTTCCGAAATATTTCACAGGTTCTCGATGACGGAGAATTCGCTCAATTTCAGCGCTTGTTCGATCTGCCATTTTTTATTAAAATAAAAAAAATTTATGTTTGATAACGAAAATTAGACAATATAAGTTAAAATAGCTTAAAACGACATATTTTCCACAAAAAAAAATGTTCACTTACCTACTACCAAAATCCTATGTCTATGGGTCATTGCCGTCTGCTTGTAAATTTCTTGCTCTGGCTGCTCAACGCAAATTGTACTACGAATTCGAAATTTTGACTAGAGTATCCTTGTAACGAATACTTTTTTTTAGGAATGGGGGTAACCCCTTCAACTTGCTTATTTCTCCCCTGGAAAACCCAAAAAGAAACAGTCCGGACCCGCACGACACATCGACATGGGATTAATTTTCTCTAGTGGTACAGTTGCGACATAGCCAGATTTTCCGCAAAAACGGGTAATAACTTGCTTTGAGGTATTTTGTCCGTGATCAACTTTTCTTGGATTAAGCTCATCTTAGAACCCCGATGTCGATTGCTTTTTTGTTTCCAGCCTACATATATGCCAAGATCCAAGATTGGTCACCTGTTACGATGCCATAGACGTGCTTTGAATCCCCGCGGCTGACACAATAGACGCGATTCCTTTTCGGCCAATTGTCAAATTATGCGGTACCAAAGACAACAAATGTTCTTGACCAAATATTCATGGAATATTGACTGCATGCTGCCCAAAAGTGCTCCTAGCTCGCGATATGTCATATGAAGATTTGGTATTATAAATTGACGCGCAGCATCGATTGTTTTTGCCATAACGACTGTTTTTGAGTAGCGTCCACGAAATTCGAAAGGATCGACGACCAGAGTGGCTAAGTGTGGTGCTCCAACGCAAAAATTCGAAGTAAGGTGATAATACACTCTTGTCTAGATAATTAACTTCGAAAATCATTACTAATCATCGCATAAAAATTTTCACTAGTTAAAACCAGAGAACAAAAAACGGTCGTAGGTGAAAACGGCCTACATATGTAAGTTTGCTAATTCGGTGGAATTACAGCTCATGCAAACTCTCAAATACACAAAATTTTTCAATTCTGAATTTTCGGAGTTTAGGCAACGGCATTTTTGATTGTTGTGATGAGATGCATACTATTTCAGCAGTCGACGATTTATTTCTCGCTTGAATGGGCTTTGTTTTTTCAATTAGTCCCTCTAGCTTCCCATGGGATGGACCCGTCTTTATGTGCAATATTCTGTTTTTCTTTAGCGCTCTGATAATTTTAAGTACATACAATCATCTCTCTATTTGGAGAGAGGTTTGAAGTTGTTGCTTTTGGCCTGCTGATTTTAAACTAATTGAACTAAATTCAGGAACGGTTTAAGATTTCATTAATGCTCGCGAAAGCGAAAGAAATGAGCATCTGTAGTCGAAAAAACAAAAACGAAAAGATGCTAATAGCCATTAATGTTACTTTATATTAGAAGTAGTATACATTCACATAATTAGGTATATGGAATAGAATAATTTCACTTGAATTTGATTCAATTTGTAACATTTAATTTTATTTCATTACTTTTATAGGTTTTTGGATATAATTACTTTTAATAATTTTGATTTTTTATAATTTCAAGCAATTACATAATTTTTAAGAAATTTGGCGTTACACTATAAAATATTGTTTAATTTACAAATTTCGCACGTTCGCAAATGCATTTTTATCTGATTTTACCTCTTTTTGGTATGTTTCGTTTCTGATTCTATTCCATCATTCTTGGAACGACAACAATTTTTCTACCCAATTATTCTAAGAACTGATTTATGAAATCTATAACTGTATTACGTATATTAACTATGAAATGGAAGTGTGTTTTTATTTCAATTAATTTTAGTTAATGATAGTTTTATTTCTCCTGCGTAAGCGCCGCTGCTAGGTTGATTTAGGTCCGCTTGATTGCGATTCTGCCATGAGAAAGCTTCTCATAAAAACATCTAGCGTCCATTTACCTTGTCACAAATTGAAGGAAATGCTTGGCGTTAACGGATTATTTTCAAAGGGCGAAACGCAGGCGATTCTATAAAGGTGGTGCTACTAGAGTATCCATGGCATTTCTATATATTTTGGTTTTGCAATTTTGTATCAAAATTTCTTTGAGAATGTGAAGAAACGCAATGAAATTGCCTAGATGAAATTGTAAGTCTTCTAAATAAAAGCACCTTTATTGTCAATTTCCCTTAAAATGTGGAACAAGGTTGGATATCAACTTAAGAACTACATTTCTCAACACTTTGAGGTCCGTGGTAATGATGTTGATATCTAACCATTACAACTTACTCAAAATATCGGCTATAAAAAACAAAATCACGCACTTCTTTAGCTAAGTTGTCAAAACTGTTTTCCAAGTTTTTTGGGTTTGTTTACATACAGGCGTAGTACTTGATATTAACTTATTGTTCTGTTTAATTTACAGATGCGTAGAATTGGATTTTTGGAACGGCCGCACCGATGAGCCAGTGATTGTGCATGGTTACACGTTGGTTCCTGAAATTAATGCAAAAGATGCGCTAGAGGCGATTGCTGAGAGTGCTTTCAAAACATCGGAGTTTCCTGTTATATTAAGTTTTGAAAACCATTGCAATCCAAGGCAGCAGGTAAGAAAAAAATTAAAAGTTTCTGAAGAGCTTTAAATTATATACATAAACATTAATGATCTGCTGCCCTCAGCATTTATAATTTTTTTTTTTATTAATAAGAGCAAATACAAAGTGGAATCAGATATCCATAAATTAGTATATAAAACAAATATTTCTTTACATTAACTACAGCAGGAAAAAATATACCAAAAACAAAAAAAAACTAAATTCCTTTTTTATTTTAATTTTGAGCATGTTTTAATTTTGGGGATTTTCAGGGTCACTATAAAAATATATATAAAAAAATTTGGAATATTTTGGTTCAATAAAGGTATCATTTTTCTCGCGTTTGTGAAAGCAAATTCAAAGAGAAGAATAAATTAAATTGACGAAAAAGGGCATTTCTCCCGTGGGAATTCTATGGCAATTTTCGAAGCGTTAGGTAGCGCGGGTGAATATTAAGTAAATGAAAAATGTTTTTTTTTTTTTTGACAATAAAATAAATGTAGTGGTTTGGACCATCCTTATGTGCTATATATATATAAGTAGTACATAGGTAAACAAACATATGTGCAATTCTTATCCGCTTTCATCGCCTTTCATCAACCATTTATCGTAATTTCCTTTCGGTAATTTCGTCTTTTGCTCATTTCATTATTATTTTTATCTTTCCATTTTTTGCAAATTTTTCATTTCCTCATTTGTAACTATAACGTAAATTAGGCTAAAATCGCCAACTACTGTCGGGAGATATTCGGTGATATGTTGTTAGATAAGCCGCTAGATTCTCATCCGCTAGAGCCTAATGTTGATTTACCACCACCATCATTACTTAGGCGTAAAATAATAATTAAAAACAAGCGAAAACACCATCATCATCGTCATAAGAAGGGAGGCGCATCGGGAACCGTAACTCCTGCTGTAACAGTGACCATCAAATCGTCAACGACGAACTCAGGTGAGTGCACCGAAAAACTTACTCATATATACAACTATATATATGTATGCATATAAGTATACCAGGATATGGATATATGCAAGGGTAAATAGGGTGGATGAGGTTTTGTTGCCGGTTTCAATATGAAACAAAAGTCTGGTGAGAAATACGGATGATTCTAATATAAGGTTTTCCATTAGGTGTACTCGAACTTTTGCAGTGTACAGCGACTACATTAAATAAAGTTATAAAAGGTCACTCTGGAACATTTTGATGAAATTTCGTCTTAATAAAAAATGCTCAAAATTTAATGAATTTATTTTATCGTGAACAAATTTTTTATTTAAAATTTTATTCGTTCCAAACAATATAAATTCCTAATGTTTTTATGCAAAACTATTTTATTCCTTTAATACATTAAATATTTTTTTGAATAATAAACTAACAAAAAATTCGAAGTTATTCCGTCTAATGAAAATCGCAGCCATTCTTTAGTGATTTACACTAACCTTTAAAAAACTATCGCATTCGTTAATATTTTTCTGAAATATATATTAATGCGACTGAAGAAACAACATTATTTTTTTCATCTATCATGAGGTGTCTCATCATTGAGAAAACTCACTGTGTGCTGTAGATTTTGATCGGGCGATACCATCGGCTCTTATCTTTTGGAAGATGCGCTACGGCACCGTTATACAAAAGTATTCCACTAGGTTGAGCCACCTTCTACGGAGCCACCTCGCAGGTGGTGTAGGAGAGGAAATAAATGATCAGATCTTCCATTTTAATTATGGCATGTACCTGAAACACCTACTGGAATATAGACTGAATATCTGTTGCACTAAGCCTTTAAAGAAAGATGATGCCAACAAGAGCAGTTGTGCACCAAAAATGTGGGAATTTTTTAATGTTATTGTATATATATATTGTGCATATGGGCATTTTCACGGTAACGGACGCGACATTTGTACGCTTTTAAGTGGGTCCAAAACAATGGAGACAAAGTAAAAGTTTATATATATTGATATTGTTTTAAAGGGCTGACGGAGTGCTAGATTTTAATATATACGGGAAAGATCTTTTACAAATAAGTACGTTGTTATAAGCAATTATAAAGTGATACGGACGCGACAAAAAATAGAAGTTTTTTTGAGGCGCATTCAGAAATATACAAAATTCAGCAAATTAAGGATTTTTATATATGTATATACAATATATATGTTAATAAATGCGAACAGATGACTGTTATTCGTAGGTTTATGAAATATGATAACTTTCTCTTCGTTTTTTTTAATTGAGTATAGAAGAAATACGGACGCGACATAGCGGACGCGACAAAATTTTCCATGAGCTAGGAAATATAATTTTTTTCATTATAACACTTCAATTTTATTGAAAATAAAAACTCAAATAAATTACAGTAAAAACGACTTAAAAAATTAAGAAGAAAGTTATTAGTTTTTAAGATGGTCTATTTTAATTATTTTCTTTAATGAATAGGCCGTCCGAGCAACTTCAATACATTTACTGTCGAAATATGAAAACCAATGCATACTTTTAACTCCTTTGATATTTGGAACATTTTGCCATAACTCTGACAGTTGATTAGAAAAACTATCAATTTGTGTTCCAGAGATATACAAAATTTTAACTCCATCAATGTTGTTCTTAGCACATTCATAGAAACATAAGGCATCACCGAGAATGATATTTCTTGCTTTAACGATTTGCCAATCTTTTCGTTTAACTACGGCACCTATTCCGTTTACAGCATCTTTGCCATGTGAAGTGGCGAAAAAATTCCACTCTAAGATTCCGCAATGAAATTCAGCTTCAAGTCTTGGAATACTACAAAGAATAAATTTATTTTTGAATTGGGAAGTGCTTCCATCGGAGAAAATATAAATGCTGGTAACTCCTTTGTACTGGTTTTGTAAGATATTGATAATTTTGGAAATAAATCAGTAAACGTCGAATTTACTGTGAGTTAATCTATCACTGATAACAGCATAGGACTTGGTTTCACCAAGAACCCAAGCTATGCACGTAAACACTGTTACTTGGTTATAACTAAAGTGGGCATCTTGAATTTCGTTTCAGCAAAATCAACTTGAATAACAATTTCATTAGCTGCTAAATTTTTCTTTTTAATTTCAAAGTAATTTTGTTGGTGACGTTTAATAAAACAATGCATTTTAAAAGCTGGTAGCTTAATCTCTACATCATGAATTAAGTCGCTTAAAGGGCAATAGTGTAGTTTAAAGTTATGCGATCGTCTACTTTTCTCCACTGTTTCCTGTATTGGAACTAGATCGTCTTTAATATCGCGTATACAGCTGTCACAAGTATTAGCCATGCACTTTTCATTCATAACGTCGCAGCAAACTGATGTAAGAAATAAATCAGCTTTGGCAGAAATCTGCGGTATAATCTTTGCACAGCCTTCTAGTAAAAAAATAAAATTTCCATGGTACTTACAGATACACATATTGTGTCGTAAATTATTGATTAACTGAATGTAAGTTGACTTAGAACGAATAAAAATAGTTCTGCAGACTTTTTCCTCGGTATATTCGGCTTTGAAGAGTTGATATGTTTCTGTTAAGGTCATAAGCATAAAACGTTTTGAGACTACTTTCCCATTGATTAGCATTGTATCCTTTCTCCCAGGAGCTTGAACGCTGATTCCATCTTGCAAAAAGAAAAAAAAAGGTTCGCGGTAACGGACGCGACTAATTTCAAACACCAATAAATTTTATTAATCGTTTTTGTCGAGAGTCAATGGCTACTTTTCTTAAGTGAAATAAGTTATTTGCTTAAAGTCTGAGCGCATTTTATACTTCAACACTTTTTGCACTAATGAGAACAATAAATGCTATTTTTCGGTAACGGACGCGACATACGAATATAAGTAGAAGTAATAAAAAAAAACTACCGTTATTCGATCTCCACTAAGTCTCTCTGCTTGTTAAACATTATGTTACCATCAGTAGAAGATTTTTAAATTATAAAAACATCATAGTATTGCTTTGAATAAGGGAATATTACAAGGAAAAAAGTTGGTATATTTGGTAAAAAAAATTAGATTTTTGTAAATTTTGTATATTCGTTGTATATTTCGGCTCAAAATTAAAAGAAAAGAAAAATTCTTTTATATTTATAAAGTAAATACATTTCAGATTTACTATTCATCAACAAAAAGTTTTCAGGAACAGTTTGAGTTTTGCACTCGTGGTTGACCTTTTTGTGAAAATGCCCATATATATTATGCAATATATATACATACACATGCATACATGTTATTAACATACTTGTTTTAAGTAATTTAATATTTACACTTTCATTTCTGCAATTTGTAAAGGTTACAACTTTTTTCGGGCCTTTTTATTTAAAATTTACCTTAACTGACAATTTGAAGCTTTAGTTTTGATATCAAGTCACTAATAATGATTACCACGATAAACATCAAGATTTTTGAATAACTCAAATTATTTGCATTTAAAAAACTAACTAAGTAAGTAATTTGATTTAACATTCTATACGTGAGTTGAATGAATGAATGAATGAATCCTATGTGCCTTTCCTCTGGCTGCAGTTGGCCAAGATGTCTCAACCTTTTCCGCGCTATAGCGCTGAATTCTAGGAGAAGGTGCATTGGAGTCTCCTGGGATTGGTCGCAAAAACGACAAGAGTCCGTAGACCAAATCCCGACCATGTGGTCCTTTTTCTGAGAAATCCCAAATGACCTTATTGTTGCTGTTGTTGAGGTCCCTAAACAGACCTCTGTAGACCCACGGCTCTTGAGCCAGTATTATGCCCAGATCTCCCGAGGCAGACCATCGTGCGAGGCCGCAGATCATTTAGCGCTACCCAGGGTGCACCACGCGGAGGTGATCTGCCCTACACCCCGGGTGTTCAACTTGTATGGCAGCAATATTTTGGATAATTAGGTTGGTTAATCATTTTATTTCAGTAAAATTGTGATAGTTTTTTTAAATATGTAGTAGCTATGGTGGAAGTAAAAAAAAAAATTACTCAAAACGTAGTTGATCTACCACAATTGTAAATTGCAATTTATAGTAAGTTGGTCGATGTGCTCGCAATTTTAACCAAGCTCAATTATTTAGCCAATCGTAATTTCGACCACTGACATATATATTATATTATTTGTAAGATAATTAAAATACTTTCCTTCAACCATCTACATTTTCAACATCCTCCGGCAGAAAGTATCAATTTTAATTGTAATTGTAAATTTCGTTTTCGCATCTTAGCACGGCGAATTTCATTCTATTATAATTTTCACTCAAATTTTTATTTTTAAGTTTCTAGCAAATCGAAAATAAACCGCTTTGTACATACATATATCACGAACTAATCGCAAAATGTAAACAAAGGAATTTAAACAAAGATCAGCAGATGAATCAGCTTTTAAGCCTATTTTCCTAAAACCCGATCTATAATATTTACATATAATTTAGACCTTACCTCTTTCAATTAATTTAATTTAGATTCAATATTTTGTTTCTTGTAAAACTTCAAATGGCTTTTCGTTTAAATTTTGCGAAGCAGAAGTGAGTATTTTTTTTTATGCTTTTTAATGTATGTATGTGGCTTTAACCGATTTTATTTTTTACATTTAAAGTCTATTATAGAGTGAGAGCCCGCGACGCCCAGACCTTCGTTAAATTATAAAAGTTGGAAATTTTTCTATATACGTCTCTTATACAGGTATAAGCAAACCCAGATTATTAAACCTGGGTCGCGGTGGCTTTGGCAGGTAACAGGTAGTAAAGGTGAGTAAAATTGAGTCTCAAATTCGTAATAGTATAAAGCTTAGTTTTTATACATTTCAACTTACAATCATATCAGAAACTGCCTCGTCCATTGGCGGACACTTAGGGCGGTAACAACCCCTCCCCAGACACCCTAACATTCTAATTATTTATAAATCTACTTTCGTCATAGTATAAAATCTAATTTTTATATATGTTATTCAGAGATCTATAAAAATAATGTTTTCACAATCCCCAGACAGTTTCGATGGTTCCCCTATCTTCCCAGACATAATGAAGTCCACTCCAGGCGTGAGCGCTATGAATATATATGTACGTTGGTGCGAGTGAAATAGCGCGATTGGTCTACGGCGATCTTTTTCTGCGCATCAGCTGTCTTATACTCTGTATAATACTCCGTATTGTATATTATTTATTTATTTATACTTTTTATTATAAGATGAAATAATAAACTTTAAAATTAAAGAGTAAATATTTGTTGATGATTAAAGAGCGTTGAGTAGTATATTAATAGTAATAGTAATAGTAAAACCGAATGAAAAATTTGATAACATCTATCGTCAAAAATGTTTAATTTGACTAAATTCCTTAAATATTGTTTTTAATTCGAAATTCTTTAAAAGTATTCACACTAAAATAGTAGTCTGGATACACATTAACACTGTTTAAATACACTAATTTTTGTTGATACAAATCATTTTTACAATATTTAAAAGAAAAAAGAAAATTTTGATTGCTTAGACTATTATATAGACATTAACTTCTCTCTACTTTTTCATTTTTAAGGCATTTGATGTAGTTTTTTTAACAGATTTTTTTGTAGTCTCTACCTACATTTATGTTGAAGAAAGGAAAATAAAATTGCAATCGGTTTAAGCGATATAGAAGTGAGCAAAATTATATTTTCATTGAAGAAAGTGCTCAAAATAAAGTTTTAGATAAAATATATTCAAAACACTATAAAATTGGAATCCGAGCTAATACAAAAAAACCCAAGTGCAATTTTGTTAGTTGTGACAAGTACTCTCAGAAACTGAAGTCAAAACGGAGTGCACATTCGATGACTTCAAAAATGTTGTACTGTGTTATTGTAGTGTGAACTGTTATACGTACAGCAAGCGTTTAATAATTTATTTGCAAAATTTATTATAAAATAAGTGGTCTAGTTGTGATAAAGTGTTGTCATGGAAACGGAGGAACCGGAAAAAAACAAATTAAGTTGTTTTATTTGTAAGAAAAGTGAGGGGAAATTAATATTGCTTTCTGAAGAGACATTAAAGAAGTGTCGAACTATTTTGAAAGTCAGAAAAAAACACAACCTTAAATATGCGAATGTTATTTTGCCTGATGAATATACAGATGGAGGTTATCACCGGGAATGCCATAAAACATTCACAGGCGTTAATAAACAGAACTACAATTCGGAGCCTGCAGATTTAGAAAAGAAAAAAAGAGTAAATAAAGAGTCGATTAGTGTAGACAATTTATCTCCAGATACACCGATAGTACCTGAGTTCACTTCCGAACTCGCAACAAAATCTCCAACATCATCAGAACAAAATTTATATTCTGAATTGATAAAGCTCCAGCCTTCAACCTCCACAGAACAATCTCATTTACCGCCTCAACATACAGAACCTTCAACAATTTCACAATCGACTTTAGCTAGTGAATCAGAGGTCTTACAATCGACAAGTTATCAAAAAAATGGTGACATTAGTACACCAACTTTAAAGAAGCTCTTGTAAACTTTTTTATTTTACATTGGGCTACTGATGAAATGGCACCATTTATTGGTAACACTTTAATTCACATAAACTTTAGAAAATGTCATTCTTTCATTGTTAATGATTCCCGGAAAGTTTTAACAGGTATTAATGAAGAATTGTCATGCCCGGAACATGAGGAAGCTGACACCAAAATTATATTTCATATCTGTAATTACAACTTTGAAGCAAATATAGTAATTCGAACTGTTGACACTGATATTGCCGCTATAATGCTTGCTCATTTACATCGCTTAAAAAATGATTCGACCATTTGGATGCTGACGGGTACTGGAAACAATGTGAGGTACGTGAATCTAACAAAGATACACGCCCAGTTAGGAGAATCCATTTGCCAAAGCTTGCCTGGTTTCCACGCAATAACAGGGTGCGATTACAATCCGGCATTATTTAGAAAGGGAAAACTAAGACCTTACAAACTATTAAAAAAAAACGATGAATTCCAAAACGCTTTTATAAAGTTCGGCGAAAATAAGTTAATAGAGGACAGCAGTGAACAGAAGAACATTTTCAATAGTATTCAGAAATATATATGCAGTGTATATAATGTTCGGAATGCAATTGATGTCAATTCTGCTCGAGTTCAGATGTTTATAGACTCATACAAAGTTTCCGACATTAATGAGGCTTTCAATCGAAAAAAATTGAGAAACTTTGATGCTAGCAGTTTATCACCTTGTGAAAATGAGCTACTACAGCATTTTTTACGAGCTAATTATATTTGTACGATTTGGAACAATGCTCACTTAAGAAAACCTACTTCACATAAACCTGAAAATAATGGCTGGGTACTGGAAAATGATCAATACCATTTTAAATGGTTTGAAGGAGATCAGCTACCTACTTATGTCAGTGATTCTCTACAAACTTTGTCAGGTATGTTATAATGTTCACTGTTTATGAAGAAATTATCAACCATTCATAATTATTCTAACTTGCTTTAATTATTACAGAAGCTGATGAAGACGATGACATTCATGAGGACAAATCCGCAGAATGGAGTAGCGGTGATGAAGATAATCGAGATACCGACGAGGACGATGAAGTTGATTAAATTTTTTTTTTGATTTAATAATAATGTTTGACACATTATATTTTTACTTTGTATTGTAATGGCTATAATTATAAATATAATTGAAATCTTTTTCGATTGGTTCAATTACGATCTAAATTATTCTCTCTCCTTACAGTAAAACTAACATGCATACAAATTTATCTTCTTAACTTTAAACTTCTAGAATTTTACCATCAGCTGTCGATTTTTCGTATTTTTTTCTGCACAATACTAGAAAAAATTTTCGATTGATATTTACAACTTTCGTAGATCTCCACTTGACTCAATAAAAATCGCATTATTGTATTGTTGATTTAATAATTTGTTAATATGAAAATTTTTCTGCGTTCTCCTTTAAAAATTTACTTTTTTTATCTGTTATAAATGTATATAATGAATTTTCTTGATAAATTTAGAGAACAGATCGCACTATTTCATTCGCACCAACGTACATATATATTCATAGCGCTCACGCCTGGAGTGGACTTCATTATGTCTGGGAAGATAGGGGAACCATCGAAACTGTCTGGGGATTGTGAAAACATTATTTTTATAGATCTCTGAATAACATATATAAAAATTAGATTTTATACTATGACGAAAGTAGATTTATAAATAATTAGAATGTTAGGGTGTCTGGGGAGGGGTTGTTACCGCCCTAAGTGTCCGCCAATGGACGAGGCAGTTTCTGATATGATTGTAAGTTGAAATGTATAAAAACTAAGCTTTATACTATTACGAATTTGAGACTCAATTTTACTCACCTTTACTACCTGTTACCTGCCAAAGCCACCGCGACCCAGGTTTAATAATCTGGGTTTGCTTATACCTGTATAAGAGACGTATATAGAAAAATTTCCAACTTTTATAATTTAACGAAGGTCTGGGCGTCGCGGGCTCTTAGTCTATTATAATGGAATCAATTCTATCGGTGTTTGCATTTGAGTGAAGTAGAGTTAATACAATGTCAATGAGTTTTTTTAATTTTAGAAAATCATACTCATTAAAGTTTTTACACTGAAATTTTTTACCACAGTTCGTCAATGGGAAGATTTTTCGAATTACATATATGTATTCATTAAATAAAACTGATTCGTTTTTATATTCAAGAAATATTTCTTCAACAGCAAGATTGTATTTTTTAGATATATATTTTAGATATAAAGATATTTTACTACTCGAGCTTCTTTAAACGTCAAATACCATACTTGTGTTCAACTGAGCTAGGAAAAAGTATACATTTTCAAAATTCTCACTGTTTGTTCTACAAGTATGTACAAATTACCACAAAATCATCATTTCATCATAATTTAAAAATGCGAATTTAAAGAAAATAATTGTATTTTTAACTGTTTAAACTTTTCTTCTTTAAATAAAACCGTATTACACTCATAAAATTGATTTCATTTTCAGTTGATGCATCCATTAAAGCCTTAGCAAACCATCCCGTTATTCCGTCTACCATACAACAAAACGTCTCTGTACAGCGTGAGAATGGAATAGCTGCTGCCGGCTTGGTTACATCGACCCCACTTGTGACTGGTAATGGCGATATTAACTGCGCAGTATATCCGCCACCACTTCAGGTAGGCTAACTTTGCTTAGTATAACTACTGTTTTTAGCCTAGCCCTTAAATGCGCAGTTTGCCTATATGCCATGAAGTGAAAATCCGATCTTACAACCACTTAGTTTAGTTGTCTTCTGTTTAGTCCGAAAATACGAGTACATAGAAGTGTGACCTGCAAAACTCAAACTTAGAGTTCCGCTATACAAAAATGTAAATGCTGCTAAATAAGCGTATCCCATTTTGCAATATGTGTTATACCATTTGTTAGTCTTGTCAACAATTTTCAAAGCGTATGTTATTTTTACAAAATGAGTTTCGCGTATGAAAAATTATTTGAAGCAGTGTTCCTATGTACACATGGCGGCGAGGAGCTAGTAAGGTGCGTGCATTAACTTCTATACAAAATACATTCTGTCAAAAAAGTACCGGGAATTGTTCAATAAAACACAAAATAAATGTTTAATCATCAAAATCTATTTTGTCGCCTTCAAAATAGGCTCCATTCGAAGCAATACACATATGCCAACGATTAGTCCAGTCATCAAAGCACCTTTTAAACATTTTTTATAAGAGCGTGCATTTTCTGGTATATGCCGACGTGTTTGACATTCTTATCCAGTCCTTAACAACCGAGCTGCTAGTTCTGCATTTTCCAAACTGGATAAAGAAGCAAAAGCGAATGGGTGTAGAAGTGGTGAACGAGGACAAAACGAAGTACCTCCTATCATCAAACAAACGCCGGCACACTCGCGTTTCGGCACCTACGTCACTGATGACAGTTATGATTTCGAGGTTGTATGAGACTTCGTTTATTTAGGAACCAGCATTAACACCGATAACATAGTCAGCATTGAAATCCAACGAAGAATCTCTCTTGCCAACAATTGCTGCTTTGGACTAAGTGAGCAATTGAGTAGTAAAGTCCTCTCTCGATGAACAAAACTAACGCTCGACAAGACTCCCTCAAGACGGGCATGATGTCTTAAAGCATGGCGCAGAAGCTTGGGCGATGACAACATCCGATGAGGTCTCCCTTGGAATGTTTGAGAGAAAGATTCTGCGTAAGATTTTTAGACCTTTGCATGTTGGTGACGGCGTTTATCGCAGACGATGGAACGATGAGCTGTATGAGTTTTACGGCGACATAGACATAACGCAGCGAATAAACATCCAGCTTCTACGTTGGCTGGGTTGTGTCATTCGATGGATACAAACGCTTCGGCTCTGAAAATATTCGATGTGGTACTAGCCGGTGGTAGCAGAGGAAGATGAAGGAAAGATCAGGTTGAGAAGGACTTGGCTTAACTTAGTGTGTCCAACTGGCGCCGGTTAGCATGAGAAAGGAATGAGTGGCTCGATTGCTTAAACTCGGCGAAAATCGCATAAGTGCTTATCGCGCCAACCAAAACGAAGAAGTTCCTATGCACACATCCTAAAGCATGAAAAATGACCCGTGCATCTGCCGAAAAATATTTGAAGAAGTCGAAGACGTTCATAGATAAATGCAATGGTATACCGAAGTTAAAAACTTTGATGCCTTGCCCGAACGAGGCCACACGCAAGGTCAGATCTCTTCAAGCCGTCAACCTGAAGCAGTTTTAAGTTTTGCCTTGCATGGGCTAAGGAAAATTCAGAAAGAAACTGGGTATACTTAATATTCACGGATGAATCTTCATTGGCTTCATGCGTGCGAATAGTTTTCAAGCATACAGTTAAGGTTAAGATTAGAACTGCTTCTCCGCATAAGGTTTTGAAAATTGATTTAGCCATGAATGGAAACAATTTTAAATATTTAATAAAAGTTAATGCGACTATTAGCATTAATCGTAATATGTGTGTAAATACTTATATAACTCTTTAGAATTAGCAGTTATTGTTGATTCTCATATGCAAGCAACTAATTAAATCGTTTACAATCAATACAGTATATAAAAATTGTTTTTAAAATTATTATTATCGGTAAAGTGGTGAAGCACATGCTTTTTAATCTTTTTACTGCATGTATGGTTCTTATCGGCGTCCGTCGTAGGCGAATGGTTGGTTCGCGACTACCACTCGGAAGTGTGCAGGTTTAAATCTCCATTCATGAAACACAAAAAAAAAATATTCCAAAATCGCGCAATTTCAATGGCAAACTTTCGAGTATATTTCTGGCATCAAAAAAGTCGTCATATAACATATCATCTGCCGTTCGGGCACAAACCGCAAGTAATTGAAAATTTTCATTTACTTCGGATTTGTTTCTAGTTTGTGGCGCAGTTGCTGGATTTTCTCATTTATTTAATAAATAAATGTATACTCCTCTGGAGCACTCATTTCCATATTCCCTAACAACTTAATATGAGAACGATTGTCGTATTTTGCAACCATTTTTTTACCAAACCTGTTTTTGTTTTTTCTGAACGCACATGTAAATAACTGCAAGAGCAATCGCGTCATCCGCTTTTTTGTTTCGCATGTTAACAGTATGACAATCGCAATGAAATGATGGTTTCAGGATTTGCGTACAGTGTGTGTCCTACAGACTAGGCTGGGAATACTCAAACCCGAAAATCAATTTCAAGAAGTAGATTAAATATTTTTCTATATTTGATACAGAAAAATTGATATTGGCCCGCTTAGTAAGCACTGTGCGAATAGTGAAGCAAGTCTCTGGTCGATTTGACTTGGGCGGGGCACTGAGCAAAGCTTAATGTAAACGTATATGCATATGTACGTATGCAATATTTGGTAACATATCGAAGTTTTTCCTAAACGTCTGAAGTGACCGACAGAAAACGAATTGGTCGTCCCCGCGTGGTTCGAACCAGTGCAGCCATAAAAGCCGTTCAAGAAAGAACCCTTAGAAGGCAGAAAATCATGTCCAGGGAAATGAATGTATACCAGATCCATGTCAAGACTAATTGGAAATGATCTCCACATATACGATCTCCGTCGCTCAATTGGTCATCTTTTGACAACGCGCTTGGAGAAATTAGCTTTTTCGGTGTCACACGGTCAACGGCCATGAAAATATTCTATTCACAGATTAGAACATGTTCAGTATTGAAGAAGTTTTTAATAAGCAAAATGACAAAATCTATGCTAAAGCTTCTAAAGACGGAAAAAATATTGTTCTAAGAGTTCAGCGTGCCCATTATCCAACCTCTGTAATGGTTTGGTGGCGAGTGTCTTGTAAAGGCGTTACATCTCTTAATTTCTGTGAAAAAGGGGTTAAGACCGGGACATAAGTGTACAGGAGGTTGTCTTGGAAGCCGTGGTGAAGCAGTTGAGCAGTACCTCTTTAATGGAGAGCGTTGCATCTTCCAGCAAGATTCCGCTCCAGCCCATAAGGCAAAAACCACCGAGCAGTGGCTAAGAAACAAAATACCTGACTTCATAGCCGCAGAAGATTGGCCGTCTAAAAGTCAAAAATCTGAATCCATTGGACTACAACTCGTAGCCAGAATTGGAGAACATGACCTCACAAAAATTTTGAGAGTGTCAAACAATTTTTGGTTCGAGCAGCGACGTCAATATCCGTCGAAACCGTGCGTGCTTCAATAGCAGAATGGTCGAACGGTCTAATCGTTTGAAGGCTTATGCAAAACAAATGGTGACCATTTCGAAGGATATATATATTTTTTTTAATATTTACATGATTAAATAAAACTAACTTCAATAACAAAAGTATTATAATTTCGTATCTATAACGGACTTAACTTGTAACAGAATTTATGGCAGGCCTAAGTACATAATTGGCGCTTTGTTGAATTTCGAACTTTTGAATGTTGAAGCCTTCCTCCAATTTGTGGTAAGCATCTTGATGTCGTTTTAGAAATGGAAGTACCAATAGTTTTACGCCGTCTCCGGTAAATGGTTTTTTATGAGCAAATTTTTCGTGAGAGAAATACATTGGGAGGTTTGCCATTGCCTACTGCAGGGCGACTGCTATAAAGAGAAACTTTTTCTATCAATGGTAACGCACAAATCAATTCGGCTACGGCTGTCACCGTCTAATCCAAGTCTGTTATACCGAGCTTCTATCTCTGGCATTATGTTGTACATTGCAATTGATACATTACCGTAATTTGCCTTTAAATATCCCGTAAACTTTTCTTACTTAGCAAATTCGTCAGAATTCCAAAGATAGTACTGGCTCTTCCGATACGGATAGCTCAAGCGATGATGAGTCTATGCCAAATGCGACACCCAATCCTCCAGTTGACGTTGATCTAACAGCAGAAAAACCACAAAAGGAAACTGAAGCGGCCGCTGAACTCTCAGCGTTGGTTAACTATGTGGAACCAGTGCATTTCTACACTTTTGAAAATGCCGAAAGTAAGTTTAAACGGGAAATATATATTATATATTATGTTTGTATGTATGTATTTATATGTAAGAAGTTTGTTATAAGAAGGTTACCATACTTAAAAAAATATTTATTTATTCAAACACATCTTGTTGCCCCCTTCAAAGTAATCTTCTTAGATATGGTACATTTGTTTTAGAGCTTTTCCCACTTTTGAAGATATGTTTGAAACAGGAATGAAAAAAATGTAGTAAGCCAAATACATGGACGGAAGCATGGTTACGGTGTTTTTTTTTTTGGCATGAAAATTAGGAAGCTGTCGCATTATCGTGTTGAAATTTTCCGATATTAAGAAATCACCAATCATAACATAACTTATCTTACTCTGTCTGTTCAACAACTTGATAATTTGAAAGTTGTAGAGTCTTGCCGTTCGCGTACTTTCGGTACTTAGGGAAGTTTAGAGCACAAAGTGATAGTTGACTTGAAATACCATTCTGCTTTAAGAGTGTTTACTATCGTAAAATTGAGAGTAAGAAAAAAGTTTATTAAAGACAATTGCAATTTAATCAATCAAAGCGTCAAACTGATTTAAAAATCATGGTAAGAAATTCAAGAGAGAGTACGTTTAATATTGTACGTTAGTGATGAAGGAATGCTAAAGTCTAGTAGACAAAATTGAACCATTAAGGCAAGGTATCTGCAAAAATGCCTGTCTTTGTGAAATGTGTTCTACATATATGCTTAACTAAACAAGATCCCAACAAGTTGTTATTACGGCTTGCAAATTTTGCGTTTACGTCCTTTTTTGAATATTTTTTCTATTTGTAAAGTAAACTTTTTTTAACAAACCTCCTCGTATAGAGTATATATACATTAAACATCAAAAACTCACTACCACTTCCATAGAAAAAAATAGGTGCTACGAAATGTCTTCATTTGATGAAAAACAAGCCACTGCGCTGCTCAAAGAGCGCCCAATCGAATTTGTGAACTACAATAAGCACCAGCTTTCCCGAGTTTACCCAACTGGTACCCGCTTCGATAGTTCTAATTTTATGCCACAGGTTAGCTAAACTTTCCGAATACTTTACACTAAAATTTATTGCTGTTTACCCTTTATGTAAAGCTCTTTTGGAATGCCGGCTGCCAGCTAGTTGCTCTCAACTATCAGACTTTAGATTTAGCTATGCAATTGAATTTGGGTATCTTCGAGTACAATGATCGATCGGGCTATTTGTTGAAGCCAGAATTTATGCGACGCACCGATCGGCGTCTGGACCCTTTCGCCGAGAGTACGGTACTTTTTCTTTAGATAATTTATGCACTATGAAGGGATTGTAAATTATTTCTTTCCAGGTTGATGGGATTATTGCTGGTACTGTGTCTATAACAGTGTTGTCTGGTCAATTTTTAACGGATAAGCGCGTTGGCACATATGTTGAGGTGGATATGTTTGGTCTGCCGGCTGATACTGTGAGAAAACGATTTCGCACGCGAATCGTGCGTGATAATGGTTTAAATCCAGTTTTTGACGAGGAACCTTTTGTGTTCAAAAAGGTATGTAATGCTCATATTTCTGTTTGTAAATAGGCCTTTTTAAAAATAAAAATAATAAAAATCTCATTGTGGCAAAAGCCACTTGATTTTGTGGACAGTTACATATGGTACTATAGGAGGTCAGTACAAGCTTTTTGAATAGCTTCATTGTTTGCAAGTGATTGTTTATTTTTCCAAAGAGATAAAAGTCGAGATTTCAATTTCAATTCAATTTATTTGTTTTTGTTATACATATTAAGACAAAGTTTTCTTATAATTCTAGAAAACGAGAATGGTATACATAAAAATGCTACTTAAAATTTAAAACTGTTTTAACTATTAAAATTATAGGCCAAAACTTAATATAGTAAGTGAAAAAAAAAGAGAAAGATGGTGGGAATGGAAGAAGGGAAGGCGAATTAAAGGTTAGAAGTAGTTAGAAACTGCAGTTTTAAAGCACCTTGCTTGTTTTATAAGCTTTATTGTAGTTGGTATAGAATTCCATAGTTTTATGGCACTAACAAAGAACATGCGCTCTGATTCAGGAATATAAGAGCGCGTATTTTGAGATACGAGCCCAGATTATGATCAAGAATCTGTTTTGAGTAAATAGATATATGGTCATTTTTCCTTTTTTCAAACACGAAACGCGCTGCATTATTTAAAACGATTTGCAATTTTTATTTGGAATTATTATGAAGCCTGCAGTATACTAATTCAGCGTATGATACATGAGGAACAATGAGTGATCTAGCAAGTTTTAATTTAGTTTGCCGTGGCAGTAAAATATAGCTTTCTACGAATATTATATATCTTGTTTACACAAGGTTTACGTGGTCAACGCATGATAATCTTGTGTTTATTCTGAAACCCAGGTTAGTCACTATGTCATTAAAGTTCATATTTAATTCAATAAGTAATATTGGCGGCAAAGAGCTAAGGTCATACCTTAAATGAGAAATAGCAATCGCCTTCGTCTTTGACTCATTTAATTTCAAGTTGTTAGATTTGGACCAGTTAGAAATACGTGTGAGGTCTTCATTAAGCCTTGCTATCAAATCTTCAATATGGCCTATTGGCCTTGACATGTAGATCTAAGTGTCATCAGCATAGAGATGAATCGACGAGTTTTGGCAATACTCAACAATATCATTGTAAAAATGCAAAATAAAATTGGTCCTAAAATAGAGCCCTGCGGCACACCTGATGTAATGGGTTTTAGGCTTGCGTAGTCATCACCACACTGAACTTTTTGTAGCCGATTCGAAAGGTAACTTTTTATTAGTTGCAGAGAAAATGCTCCAAACTTATAGTGATAACACAATTTTTGGAGCAAAATGTTGTGATCAATAGTATCAAAAGCTTTTGAAAAATCGAGTAATACTAGCACTGTTAGGAAGTTTTTATCATAAGCAGACCGAACATCTTCAAAAATGTTAAGCATAGCTGTAGAACAACTATGCAGATTTTTGAAACCCGACTGGAAATTACTCAGCAGATTATTCTTGTCCAAGTAGCAGGTAATTTGTCGCGCCAAATTTTTTTCAAATACTTTCGATAGGGCAGGTAAAATGCTTATTGGTCTGAAGTGCTGAGGAGCGGTAGAGCATTTTATTTTTGGGAATATTGAGATATGGAAATGTAGATGAGGTGAGTGAAAAGTTAATTATATGCGTAAGTGATGGTATAACAAATGGTAGAATAATTTTAAGAAATTTAAGACAAATGCCGTCGGCCCATATAGCATTAGATTTGACAGTATGTACACACGTATTAAATCCATATCTGTTGCAGGTACAATTCAAACTCACCGTCATCAGCTTGCTCTCGTAAAGGAACTTTTATAGGTATGTCGAGTGGAGCCCTGTTAGATGCTAGAAAGTGGGTATTTAAGATTTCTGGGTCCAAACTGCACACGGGCTTATCCTCTCCTGAGGCACCTAAGGATTTAAGATTTTTCCATAGGACTTTCGAAGGTAAACTATCATTGAGCTACCTTTGTGCCCTTTTGGCATCTCTAGTGCTTGCGGTTACTTTATTTCTTGCAACACGATATTTTTGCCACGAGAGTATATTTTTGCCATGGACTTTATCTTTACGCATCGGAACAAACCTATCAAATATTCATTCACAGCTGTGAATAACCAACACATATTCCAATTAAGGTCGGCAGGCTCCTTACTTAAGAGATCATGCTGAATAAGCTTAAAATCTCTAAAAAATAACTCTCTTAATTGATTTTGTCTGTTGAACTGGATGTTGTAAGATAAGAATAACAACTCGTGGTCAGAAACTCCTGCCATAGAAAGCTGATCAATAAAACTAACGTAATCTCTGTCACTGACGCAAAATACATCCAAAAGACTTGGTTTGTAATGGGGTGCAAAGCGAGTAGCATATTCATTGTTTACTGAAATTCTTAATGATTGGAAACTATCTATCAAACTCCTGGAAGAACAATTATCACTCAGAAGCTCTACATTTAAATCACCACACACAATAATGTGTTCATAGAAGATGTTGAATTCCGCTTATTTATCAAATATCACTGAGAGGTCATTTCTATTGCTAGACATTGCATCTAGACATTTGGTATTATTATCATAAAATTCAACAAAAATGTATTCGACTTCCTGCAAATGATCTGGTCTCTTTCCATTTAAGGGGTCAGTCTACTTTGGAGACTCGAAAAAAAGGCTATATTCGTGATTTTTTTTTGAGAAAACTATAAATGATAGTAATATAAAATTTGTTTGATTTATTAAATAAAGTCTTAAAATTCAGAAATAAATTTTTTTTTATTCAATTTTATAGTATTTTTAGTAAAAAAATAGCAGTGAAGCGTAACGTCTCAAACATGGGTTGGTGAGGCAGCTCCATCAGAACTCAAGAACGGCTTGTCTGAAACAAAAAAATCAAAATGTTTCAGATTCAGTAAGATACTGGCTACAAAATGACCCTCGGATATTAGGTTTTAATGAAGACAAAAAAAATGGCTGATAAAAATGGAAAATTTTTGATAGAACGGTTTTTTTTTTCGCATATTTAAAAAAAATATATAGTAAAAATTTAAAATTTCAAAACCCCCGAGCGTCAATTTGGTGCAAATTATGTCTAGAATAGGTGATCCAAATTTTATGAAAATCGGTTGATTAGTTTTTGAGATACAGTGGAGCTAGATTTTGAAAACGTCGTTTTGAGAAAAACGCGTTTAAAGTTCATCGATGCACGCTATACGCGCAGGTAGACGAAATAAGGTACTGATGTTCAGGTAAAAAAAAAATAGTTAGAGTGCTCGGATTTTCTTAAAATTTTTACACAATATTTCTGGATATATATACTTTCAAATTATGCAAAAAAAAAAAATTGAAAAATTTTAAAGTGACAAAGTAGACTAACCCCTTAAGTTTTCGTAGAACCCATTGTAGCGATTAGAAATGAGTTTAAGTATTCCTCTTGCATGTTCTTTGTCTACTTGTTTTGCTATTACATTACACATTGACAGTTTATGGTTGGGAGGATACGGAAGGTGGAGGAATTTAAATAAAGCTAGGGGATGAAGAAATAGATAGGAATGAAATCAAAATAAAAAAGGTTCCATTGCAAAGCAAAGAATATGAAAAGCACAAATGAAATGAAAGAAATATGAATGAAATGAGATTAAAATAAAAATGATTACAATGCAAAGCAAAGAATTTGGAAAACGTAAACGACAAATAAGAGAATAAACTTAACGCAGACATAACATTATCAATATAACGCAGACTAAAAGTCGTACAGTATCAAATCAAGCGTAAATCAAGAAATCCAAAGCAATCGGAAATCCATCGAATTTTGAGTTCAAGTTCTAATAAGTGAAGATTTTGGCATATTTTTGAGAAATTCACGCGTAACTTAAAAAGCTCTAAACATACTTATTATATATAAGTATATTTTAGAAACTACCTTGTGTTTTTTACGAATTACCACTTACAGGTGGTGCTGCCCGAACTAGCCAACATACGCATCGCGGCCTATGAAGAGGGAGGTAAATTCCTTGGGCATCGCGTTCTTCCCGTTATTGGATTGTGTCCTGGGTATCGGCATGTGAATCTTCGAACCGAATCGGGACAACCAATAACACTTGCATCCCTCTTTCTATATATTGTGGTTAAAGACTATGTGCCAGACGATCTGTCCAATTTCGCCGAAGCATTAGCCAACCCGATTAAATATCAAAGCGAACTGGAGAAGCGGGACAAACAATTGGCAGTGTTGACCGAGGGTACCGAACTGATATCATCAGAGGAGGATATAACAAGCTCATGTAAGTAGTATATCGCAAGCTTCAGTTAGACACGAGTGCACATTTAAACGTGCATAGCGTTTATGTGTAATACTTAAATACTAGTCGACGATCAAGAAATTAGTATTATCGGTGAAGGCCAAGCTCTAATAATTAATAAATTTAGTTCTACGTTAATATTTTCTTATGATGAGTTGAAGTATAATACTTTGAGTTTATTTCGTTCTTTGGTTACCTAAACTATTATTTTCTATTTATTTTTTACTTGTTTTAATATCCTTCCATCTACTGTTGGTTACTGGGCACTTCAATATCCCTCGCCCCAATCCCTCTTCTCTTGCATACTACCACCTTTCTATCAACAACTTTTTATCTACACTCGACCATCACGCTCAATAACAACACTTACACACCCAAACACCTCGGTTTGCATTCAACCTCCTCCCTCGTTTCCTTGCTACCTTTTCGGCTGCGTCCATTAAACTTGACAAGCAAAGTCGTTTTTGTACAAGTAGGTGGCCAGAAGAAAGAGCTACGTCCAGTTGAGTCTACGACAATGAGCCCGAAGCATCGAGCTAGCATTACAGCCACTACCGCGATCGGTGTAGAAGCATCATCACCACCTGATCAAGATAATGCGGATGCCGGAAACGCTGGTGGGCCAGGATTCACACATCAGCATTCGCTAGATTCATCTGCTCAAACATCTATTCGGCAAGTGGAGTCGTTACAGTTCGATGTAGGCTTGGTGTGTGCGGATCCGCTGGATAAGATACTAGATCACAAGATGGTACGTGAAAAGCTGCTTGAGATGGAAAAGAAGTTGGAGTCGCTGCGTAAAAAGCACGATAAGGAAAAGATCAAAATTGTCATACACAAGTCCAGTCCACTGGATGGAAACAAAAGGCCAATGTTCAACATTGCCAGCAAACTGAAGAAACGGCTTAGCAATAAGAGTCTGTAAGTGTGTCTAAGTGTGTGCCCGCACTTGAGTGCCCAATGTTTTTCATATTGTATTTTCTTTAGCGATATTGGCATTGAGGTGCCACCCTGTGTGCCAGATATTGCGGATATCAATGAAGACTCATCTGACGCAGCAGCTAGTAGTGGGGTAGAAAACTCATCACTGGGGTCACGCTCGCTACAAGAGCGAATGCTTGCCTCGTGCCGGGAAAATTTATTACAGTACCGTTGTATTCAGGAGAAATACCATGAGATAATCTATGAGTTAGCGGACAAGGTTTTGCGTAATTCACAGACAAACCAAATGAAACAATTGAAAGTCTCCCTTGATCGAGTAACCTCTGAGGTAATGCATCAGCTGCAGGAGGCGCGTCGAACCGAAGTGAAAAACTTGTCATCCGTGCATCGTGATCGTGATGAGTTGATTAGGTGAGTCAACATATTTATGTCCAAATTATTTTTACACTAAATTGTGCTCTACTGTTTTGATAGAATGAAGCGTGAAGTAGCCAGTTCGGTAGTGGAACGTGGTGTTGCAGAGCGAGTACGTTTAAAACAGACTTTCGATAAACGTACCGATGATCTGCAAAAGCAACACGAATTAGTGCGGAATGCTCTGATGGAACACCGGAACAAGGTAACATTTGTTTAAGTATAGCTATTTATAGCTGACCACATCGAAGAAGTGTCTCGAAGAGCACTACGCCAAATAACAATTTAACAATTTACCAGAAAGAACTTAAAGATACGCCCATAGGCTTTGTTATAACATATTAGGTAAAATGCAAGTATTTATTTAATAATGGTGAAAATTTTATTATAGTTTCCTAACTCCAGTTGGCCACCGTAGCCGAAAGGGTTGATGCGTGACTACCATTCGGAATTCACAGATAGAACGTAGGTTCGAATCTCGGTGAAACACCAAAATTAAGAAAAATATTTTTCTAATAGCGGTCGCCCCTCGGCAGGCAATGGCAAACCTCCGAGTGTATTTCTGCCATGAAAAAGCTCCTCATAAAAATATCTGCCGTTCGATTTCCATTTGTAGAACAACATCAAGACGCACGCCACAAATAGGAAGAGGAACTCGGTCAAACACCCAAAAAGGGTGTACGCGCCAATTATATATAAATATATATATAACTCCAGTTTCCTTGTTCTTAGTACAGCTATACCTCGAATAAAATATTAAGCAATTAGCATAATATTTTTAAATGTTCTTAATATTGTTCTGTATTACAATTCGAACTACTTTTCTGATTTTAAGCTACAAATAGAAAAGCCGAACTGATTAAATATACATACATATATTGATAATTAAGACCCAATGTCGAGCTCTGAAATATGTATTTAATATATATCCCTGTTTTGGTTTGTTTAATGTTTCAGAAACATCACTACTGATTATTTTTGCATTACTGCCTGTGTCAAACAAAGCCACATAATTACACCCGTCAATATATATGGTTTTTTGCATTATATCGTCTTTAGAACAAATCGTGTTCACTTTTCTCACAGGGTCGTTTGATTTCTTTATTTTGCTTTGCAATCTTTTGCGATATGCCCAAAGAGTTGCAGCTGAAGCACTTGTGCCCTTTTCTTTATTTTCACAATTTTTTGACACATGCCCTTTTTTGCCACAATTAAAACACACCAATTCATTTGCATTCTTCCTTACATTCTCTTCACGGCGACTTGAGTTTTCACCACTAGTTTTCTCTTTTTCAGACATTATATTGTAAAATCTCAATTTCTCTTTAAAGTCACTCATATTTTGTGCACCAGTCAAAATCGTTTTGTTTTTCTCTTTTATGTATATACACATATTGCATGAGCGCGTCGGAGAACGCCTTGATGGCTAATACCGTATGTTGCAAATTGATATCAGATCGGCCTGAGTCAAATTGCTTTCGACATATTTCATTTTTCCAGCACATTCTTCGCTCTGCTCATTGAAATTAAAACCGGCAAACTCGCACAGTCGACGTCGATTGCCTCTGTCACCTTCGCTGCCGAACACGAATTTATGTAGTGCGACGATACTAGGCTTTTTACACACGCGCAGACCCTCACTTATTTTATCATTTAAACATGCCATTTCACTTTTTTCACTAGGACGAGCCCCCAAAAAGTGGGAAAATTCAAGTTACAAATATAGTTTATTAGTATTATTTTACAAAGTTCAAAGTAGCAATGTTTTATAAAAAAGAAATATAAATTGAAATTAAATTAAATTAAATTAAATTATTGGTTGGTCAGGAGCCGCGCACCCGATACCGTGGCTCTTCTCGTCTGTACTCGTTGCAAACCCGCAAAACTTTTTTCTCGTCTTTTGCTCGATGCTGTGGCGCCACAAGGCGACACAAGTATGGGTTGCCACCTTACTCCAGTCCATTCCCACATATATATAATTTAAGATGTTTTTCCCAAAAGACCACGCGTCTTAGCCACTTCCTTAAATACCTCCTCTTCGGTTAAATCTCATTCAAATAAACTAAATATTTATTTCCAAAATGCCTTCGTCATTAGGACGAAGTAAAAATCTTTTTCGTGGAATTTGATAACTATGAGACCTCATTGAGACCTGACCGAATTCTGATTTGCGTGGGAGCCAACATGTATAATGGTTTTCGTAAGTATAGTGATTCTGCACAAATTGGTATCTCAAGAGGTGACGGAATTCTAATAGGGCCAACTCTGTGTTCTTGCACCTGGCGTTTCAGATATTTTTATTTGTGTATCACATCTTCTGCCGACAAATGCTGATTCGTTGTATAAATCTCACATAAGCACCTAAAGAGCTTTAGTATCTTAGATATTTAAAATATATTTTCCAAAAAATATTAATGGTTTTGCAGAATCTTATTTATTTAAAAAAGCAGTAACAATGGAATTCCTAACTAAGGGCCCATTTTAAAACTGTCGAATGTTTCTAAACTATTTGAATACATAGTCAAGCAGAAGATATATTGCTCAGACAACTACCCCATCTCTAAAAATTGGCTTCATGACTGGTAGCCAACACAGTCACTAATCTTACTGTTTTTTTTTTTTTTTTTTCAAAGTATTGTACGTCTACACTATAGTATAATACCAACTTTGCTAAGGCATTTGACAAAGTTAGTTAAATTTGTCTATCTCGTACAAATTTGTATCTCTTCTATCGTAACTGTGTATATAGTTGTTGTCTCATATTTTTTTGGAGCTTCGTCTGGTGCTCCCCAAGATACTATTTTGGGTCTACTCTTTGTTATTTTTATGAATGCTTTACATATTATATTATCTTTTATATGCGGACGATTCGATTAACTCCCAAACTTACATATATTAATAGCGTTACTTTGTGGTGTCATAAAAACTGTCTTCAACTTAATATGAGTAAATGTTTCCTTGTTTCTTTTTCAAAATTTCGTACCCCTTTCTTCACTTCCTATTCTATTGGTCTCTCTGCTTTGACTGAGATCTCCGAACTTTTTGTCTCAATTCAATGTAATTACTCTAGACTTGAGCTTAACTTAAGTTACGTAAGAACTTAAAGATGTGCTTCCGATTTAAAATACATAGATTCCGTTTTTGTTACGCGTTTAATCAAATGATCTTTTTGTATATATAGTAAATTAATAAAAACGCGGTGTTTTTGTTTAGGTCGCGGCGATAACAATCGCATCTATTCAAAATTAAATAAAGAATGACCAAATTTTTTACAATTTCTACAATATTTATATTGCAACTAATCCTGTGCTGCCCTCGGGGAACCTGTTATCCCTAGAGGGCGCGTCCCCAGATAGTGGGAGAACCACACAGGTCGAAGATGTAAACTTCGTTAAAAAAAATCCCTCAACCCAAGGTGTGATGCGACCCGTTCTTATTGGGTGGGTTTGGCAGCCGGGGGATGAAATTAGACTTCTCACGGAGAATTTTCAAACCATGCCTAAACCTTGGAGGCAGCGTTCATGAGGTAATCCAAACAATCTCTATTAAACCAACACTATACCATGGAAGTTTTCCTAGACATATGTAGGTATATATAAGACGCATTTAATAACGTTAGCACTGAAGCTATCCAACGTGCGTTAATAGACTTAAGGGTGAAATTTTATCAGCAATTGGTTCATCTCTATGCTAGAAACCAGGATCATTGGAGCTAATATGGGAAAATCAAAATAACTGGACGCTCTTAGTTAGGGGGATTCCTCAGGGGGGACGATATTTCGATCGTCATATGCGCTGTTATAATCATATTTTAGCAACGTGTGCGGTATTGATATCTTTTCACTCTTTATATGGCTAAACTTGGTGCAGATAATTTATAATAGGTTTCGAGTGAGATGTGCGCATTGTGATCGTATTTTCTATGGCTTGTGTGGTATTGGGTTTTCTCGAATTGCTCTTGAGTGTTTCAGTGCAGATCTAAAAGAAGCCGCTACTTTATGATGGGTAGTCGTATTACAGGCGACTTGGGTGGTGTTGGCTTCTCCTAAGTTAGCTTATCTTATCGATAGACATAAACTAATCAACTTAAAATTTATAAAAATACAGTTACTTCTAAATTGTTAAGTTTATGTTATTTTAGTTATCGTAGTTTAAGCACTGTTAATTGGCTGTACGTAAACACTTGTTACGTAAAACTTGAATAAAAAAATAAATATAACGTAAAGTCAGACAATTTCGTTTATTTGTATTTTTTTTCATAAATACTAGTTACTTTAGTAAGTAGCAGCTGCGATGAAATCACTGATTATAAGCATGGGCTGCAAATACATTATCAAAACATTTCGGATCTTAGAACAAAATCAAAGAAAATTATTCATTACAGTGCACAGGAGACTTAGACATTTTTGTCATTGTAGACTCTTGGTTCATTTCTACGATATGATATTTTGACTAAAACTGGTACAATGGGTTTCGTAAATATTGCGATTCCGTTAAAACTGGTGTGGACATCCTGCTCTGAGGAACTTTGTTGTTTTCCGCCCAGATTATTGCTTGTTATCCGATGTCTGCTAGCCAGCTGAAGTAGTTCTTCATTTCGAAAGGTTCCGAAAGCATTGCGATCTCTGTTTTCTTTTCGACTATTGATTGCCTGAGTAAGTCCTGAGCAGCTTTGCAGTTGAGTTGCAGAATTCTCATCGCCTGAATTTGCCCACTACCATTTTGTACCGTGAGCATTTTTTGCTGTCAGCCTTCTGTGCTCCAGCGGCATTTTTCTGTATTTCCGCATCTTGCTGCCAGATGACCGTCCTCACCGTCGATATCCTTTCCCATGTTTCGGGCGCAGGGTTGCAAGTTGTCGGAGTTTGCACACTGTTTTGCTGTCTGCTGTTTGCCCTCAAGATAATCACTAGCTGCTGTTGGTGGCTTGTCGGGGTACCTGATATGCTACCATGCCCATGCTAAAAGGGCCCCAACTCACAGTCGCTATCGCCGCGCCTGTTTGTAGTTCCCGTAAGCCCTATGGCTATCTATGAAAACGGGTATCCAGACTAGGGTTGACACAGGTCCTTGTGGTGTTCAGAGCCAGACTTCGAACCGGGACTAATAGGGAGTTTTCTCAACCCAATCTACATAGTCAATTAAGACCACGCGCTTCGAGTGCTCTGTGAGACCTGCCAAGTTTTATTAGCAACATGCATTTTATTTGCCGTCTAGTTTCTAGCAAGATGGATTGTTAAAAGGAAAGAAACGTTAGGATGAAAATTGAAGAAACGTAAACAAACAAATTTATTAGCATCGCCCCAGAAGCAATTGGGGAATTTTGATAAGCAGTGTTTTTAACCAGCATTTGGATGGTTTTTCATTTTACATTTATATGTATAGCAAATTGAAACAGATCATTTATTTGTTTGTTCGAAATAAGCTTTCTTTCATGCTTTGTTTTACTTTGCACTGTTTTGTTTTTTTCGGCATTTTTCAACCTCCTCGTGGGTCATTTGTGTGAATTTCGGCCCTAACATATTCGCTGTGCTGCTCCAAAAGTTATTCCAAGTGCTGGAATAATACTAAAAAAAAAAGAAAAATTTAATTGCTTCACAATTTTCTCTGTTGAAGAATACAGAGCCGCATTATAGTTATAAGTAAGTGTTGTAATTATTGCCATCATTGCTATTTGGGGGTGATAATAACTCTTCAAAAATTAAATTAGGAATGCCAAATGGAACACTGACGAAATAAGGTAACTGCTGACGTAACGTCCGACAGATGCGATATGTTAATAATAATATGTTATAAATATAAACATACATGTACATACAATTTTTTTATTAAACTAGTATATTTCGCTGGTTCCATTTTTCTTTATAGGCCCAGCAAATACTCGAAAAGGAAGCCGCATCTCGTACCTGCATTTCAAGCAATGGATTCTTAGTACTATTCCAAGACTCCAGTAGCGCCAGTGGTGCAGCGGCATCTAAATCTGCTTTTAGTAATAATCGCTCACTGAACTCAATTTGTGGAAATACGATTTCTCCGGCGCGTTTGAGTAACAGTATAACGGATAATACCGGTGGCAGGAATAAAGATCATTTGGATATCAGTGGAGTTGAAACTGATGGTGAACCTTGTGCTGGTGCTGCGGCAAGCGTTTAAACGCCAGATGTTTAGAATAAAACAGCATGTACTCAAACATACAAAATTAATCAAAATCTATAAGCGGATAATTCTATTGCAAAAGTAATATATAATGCAGTGCGGAAACTAAATTAAAAAGAACAAAGAAAATATTTAAACTCATGAAATTTGATGGATAAACATCTGTGTATTCGACAAAGCATTATTTGATTCAGTTACATACATCCTATTTATTTAGAAGCATTTACTTAATACCCTGAAACTAGGCAAATTCAAAAATAAAATCAGCTGCTCAGCTACCATTACCTTGTGAAAATTCCTCTTGCCCTGAAAGATGAAATCGAAGCGAGGATAAGATAAAATGAGAGAAACTGATGTACCTTCTGCTCAAATATGAACGAGACGTTATCAATAAAACGGTCCGCGGATGACATATGCAAAAATAAAGCCGAAATTTTGTTGGAATAACAAAATTTCAAACAAATTCTTTGTTCAACTTGAATTTCCATCGTTAAATTCGAAGAACACACTCGAGCTTGACTTGTTTACAGTAGCACAGAAAACAAACTATGTGACATATCGCGCTGAAATTTGCCATGTAAGCTTATAACAGTCCTACCAAAAAACAAAAAATTTATTTTTGCCATATGTCATCCGCGGACCGTTTTATTGATAACGTCTCGTTCATATTTGAGCAGAAGGTATGCTTTCTTTTTTCTTTGTGGGTTAAGATTTATTAAGGTCGGATAAAAACCACGCCTACTTTTATTTGCAAAGATTAAATGCGTCCGCTAGTCAGATGTTATTACCTATAACTCTCATTGTCTATGAGTTTGTTTAACACCCAAACTTAATTCGGGCTGGCTGTCGAATTAAATGTTAGTGAAATGTGCGCGCGTGCAGAACCCACAATGTTAGTACTATTTTTATGTGTGCTTCGTTATTTACTTTGCTTTCTACAGAAACACAAGCAGTAACGAACCTTAACACCAAACTGGTGGTGTTACTAAAACAGCTGACTATGAAATGAATGCGACGTTGTTCCGAAACGTATTTAGTTTTCATCACTCAGCAAATGGGAAGAAGAAATGTGAAGTTATTTTCTCTGTTTACAGCTGAGTTGATTACTGCCCCGCAGTAAGTCGAAGCAAATGGTTTCGAAAGATTTACTGCTGCTGCAAACAGTAATTTTTCGTGTGATCCTTCATTTGTATATAGAAGCTTATTATGCTTCCTACGTCTGTGGCTGCACTTGAATAATGCTCGAGCGATTTAAAAATAAGCAAAATTGTAAAAAACATGTTTTTCCCAGTTTAATTATTTTTAGTACAATTTGTAATTAAAAAAATTTATATATAATATTATGGATTATTAATTTTATAGTTAAAATGTAACACAAACTAAAAAAGGTAAATTTCACTTTTGGTATTTATTTATAGTACAAGATCCCGCCTATGGTCGACCTTTACCGATTTAACATACAGTGAACCAATAAATTTTTTCACACCAAAGGTTTTGTTCTTGAAAAGTAACTAAAATAATAATTGATTTTTTTTGAATCAGTAAAAACAATTTATTTTGTGAAATTCTTTTTATTACCCAAAACTTCAAAAAACAAAACGATCTCCTTTTCAAGGACCAAAAAAGTCTTGTACATCATCTGTTAATTAAAAATAATAAAATAATTATTACTTTGTGTGGCCACCTCTGTCGTCTAACATAGCTTGCAGTTTTCTTGTCATAAAATGTACTAAATTTTTTTAACCTCGAGCGGTATATTTTCTTATACTCGTGTGCGATTTTCTTCTCATTTCTACTATTTATGTAGGGCCCAAGTGACTTAGTCTCCATGTACGCCCACTTTCATTATTACGGCGGATTATTTTGGGTCGTTATCCTGCGTAAGGTAATAATAACAAATTACTTTTTAAAGACGATGTAAACAAATCGCACACTCGCAGATAATAACAAAGACGTTTTTTAACTAAATAAATGCTTTTAAAGTAAAGGAGCTGTTTTTAATTTTTGTAGTTTTGAATAATGACATAAATCCTTTAAAACAAGTTGTTTCTACCCATTCAAACAAAATAATAGTATTTTAGTTACCTTTGGTTGCAACTTAAAATTTCAAGTGATTGTAGAGATAACTCATGTCAATGCAAAACCCTTCAGTTCACTGTATGTATGTACCGTCGTGTTTGTAATAACAATATCAGTATTTTAATATATATTACAATAAAAAATCAATGCACGTAATGGATATCTTTAATATTCGACTTTTTCTTTATAGTGTTTATAATTTAATGTTTTGACATCTAAAACATTTTGGAATATTTAGAAAATGGTATTTACGGGTAGAATATATACCAAAAGATCTTGAGTGTTGATAAACATAATTAAAAAATGAGCGGAATTAAATGCGTGCAAAGTTTTAGTCATGTTAGCGCAAAAATATATCGGAGACGAGTTTCATAAAAAAAAAATCGCGTATACCTAAGTTATCCACACCACATCAATATTCGGTTTTTAATACTGAACCAACATCCCACGCTTATTAGCATTGGTGTTATATAGTTTTAAAGTACATAATTGAAATCAAGAACGATAGAAAAGATTACAACAAAAAAAACATTTCTGAATTTAAGCTGAAATCAGTATGTCATACCCACAGTGTAATAGTCTAAAACTAAATAAATAAATTGACTTGAAATATAGTAAACTGTTGGAATTATTGTTTTATTTTCTTTCTTTAAAGCGTTTTCCACAATTTCAGCATTTACAAATGTCATTGTGAAGAACATTCTTGCCCTAGGTAGGTAGGGTTGCTATCGTATTGACACACTTAGACCTGTCGTATATCCATTGTGATACCACTGAACCTTTTCCTACACTGGGTTTCTTTTTAAATCATTCTGTAGATTTTATAACCGAGCAAAGCTTCGTTAGTTTTAGGTGTGCTATATCCGCTACTTCTGTTAAGAATTCACTGCACATGAGTGCGAAGTCTCCTTCACATAGGAGGTGTCTCATTGCTTTCTATTCTTCCATGTTCTTCTGCAAAAATCGTACCTGTTAATACGCCTATCTTGTTTGTTGTACCTTCTCTATTCAATCTCAACAGGCTTTTTAAGCGACTGCTGTTTCATTTCGGATATGTGTGTTCTTAATTCATATGTTCTTAGTTCATATGTAGTCAGGTTTCGACAAATTGCATTTTCATTGATATATTCCTCTCCCCATGCGTTGCAAATCTTGCTAACTTTTAGGACACATAACGAAACATTGTAATTGTACTGCGTTAATTGCGCCTTCCTGCCATTTACCATCTGACTGTGATCGCACACTCTGAACCAATAAAAATACCTTTGGACCTTTGCACGTTGGCAACGGCGAATATCGCAGGCGATAGAACGATGTGCTGTATGAGCGACATAGATATAGGGCAGCGAATAAAGATCCAGTGGCTACGTTGGCTGGGTCATGTTGTCCGAATGGATACAAAAGCTCCGTCTTTGAAAGTATTCGATGCGGTACCGGATGCTACGAATAAGAATGTCTATTACGAATACAAAAATTGAAATTGCTACCAAACTCAAATGTCAAATTTTAATATTTCGACAACCGCTCACTTCAATGTAAAGAAGACAATTTGGCAAATAATCTTTAAGGGGGGGGTAGGGTTAATTCCACTACAAATATGCACTTATTTATGAATTTTTTTTTGGAAAGATGATTCATGTAAATTTATTTATCCAATTAGTATACTGTAAACTCATATTTCAAAAATATTTTCAAAAATTTTCACAAGAAAATATACAAAATTGAGCCGTTGACAGCAGATCTACGCAGACGTCTCGAAAAAAAGGCAATTTGCCGTGGACAGTTTTTCTCAGCATTGGATCATCTGAAATCAAAAAATCAAAGAGTTTTCATTAGGTAATCAATTGTCCGAGGTAACCCTGTCGAGTTTTTATTAAAAAAAAATTTTTTGTTTCAATTATTTTTAACATTTGAAGTAGAAGTGCGATTTTTAGACGATAAATCGCATAATATTGTTTATTGTAAAATAAATAAAAATTAAAAAAAAAACCTCCCAGGGTTACCTCGGTAATTATGTAGAGAAAGTGTGTACAAAATTTCAGGAAGATCGGTCGAGTAGATTCAGAGAAAAAGTGTCCACCGACTTGAAAAACGTCGTTTTCCAGAAAATCGATTTAAAGTTTTCTATAGCAGGTAGCCGAGTCGGAGCGGCCAACGGTTATAATGCTCTAACTTTGTGAGTTTTGCACCGATTGACTTAAAATTTGGACACAACATTCTTGAGATTATGTACATTCATTTTCTCAAATAAACCAAAATCGATTTTTTTTTACCCTCAGGCTCGAAATATTGTAGAAAGAATTGTCATCATCCACTTATAATGATGCAGCTTCAAATATTAGACAGTCTATATGTAAAGCACTAGATAAAGTTTTTTCTTAGTAACAAATAAAATTTTAACACAAAACATTTGTGGTTTTCAATAAAATATGTGTATTAATTTTTTTTTTACAACGCTTCGAGGCTCTTATTTTCTACCTCTAACATTTGTTGTTTTATTTGATTTTTAGCCGCATTCAAGCACTGTTTCTATGATACCTACGCGTTTCTTTCAGGTCGCACATATTTTCAAGTGCCGAATACATTCGCTGCATACTCGAAGCGAGATTGTCTAGCTTCATATCTTGCTGTACAAAATACTGCAGACTCTTTGCTTGGAAGTCCTTTTAAAGCGCTACCTGCTCTTTAATAAGATCTGCAGCACTTGTATCGACTCGCTTTTGGAGAGTTGGTGCACGTCTCGTGAAAGAAGGACTGCAGTTATCCGACAACATGGATAAGTCCGGATCGGGTCCACTATTCTCTGCAGGTAGTCTCACACTTACTGTGCCTTTTTTTTTTTTTTTTTTGTTCCGGGATGACGCACGTGAAGAGGGAACTCTCATGAGTACTGCTATACCCACATAGCAGTATGCACGACCTCATAGTATGTAGCCTCACAGCTACACCTACGTACTAAACACCTCTCCACTATCTACCACTCTCCTCGCGGAACTGTCCAAGAAGGAGTTACCTCACGGGGCTGGTCAGCTCATAGCTCTTTGTGACAATAGGTTTTGAGCGGCCTCACAGTGGTTAAGATTTATCTGAACAATTCTCATTTACTTTTATTTGTTAGAGCTCTCCTGAATGCAGGGCACCTATAGCTCCCGGTAATATTTTGGGAGAAATATTTTTTTGGAAAATTGTGGGAGAAATTATTTTTTGGGAAATTTTTTAGAAAAAATGTTTGGGGAAACAAAATTATACGGAAAAAAATTTTGGAAAAAACTTTTTTTTGGGAAAAATTTAGGGAAAAAAAAATTTATAATGGGAAAATTTTTTGGGGAAACAAAATTTAGGGGAACATAAAATTGAGGGGAAAACAAATTTGTGGAAAAAAAATTTTTGGAAAAAAACTTTTGGGAAATTTTTGGGAAACAACTTTTGGGGAAAAAATATTATGGGAAACAAAAAATTTAGGGGAAAAACATTTATGTATTTTGGAAAAAAAATTTTTTTGGGAAAAGTTTAGGGGGAAAAAATTTTTGCAAAACTTTGGAAAAAAATTTTTTTTTGGGAAAAGTTTTTGGGGAAACAAGATTTAGGGGGGAAAAATTTTAGAAGATCGTGGAAAAAAAAAATTTTTTGGGAAATTTTATGGGAAAAATTTTTGGGGGAAAAAATATTATGGGAAACAAAAAATTTATGGACAAAAAAATGTATGGAAAAAAAATTTTAGAAAATTTTTGGAAAAAAAATTTGTTTTTTGCAAATTTTTGGAAAAACAAAATTATGAGGAACAAAAAATGTAGGGAAACAATTTTTTGGACAATTTTGGAAAAAAGAAATTTTTGGCCAATTTTTTGGGAAAAATTATTGGGGAAACAAAATTATGGGGAAAAAAAATTTTTATTGGGAAAAATTCAGGAAAAAAAATTTTGCAAAATTTTGGAAAACAAATTTTTTTAGGGAAACATTTTTGGGGAAACAAAATTTTTGGGGGAAAAAATTTTGGAAAATATTGGAATTTTTTTTTTGGGAAATTTTTTGGAAATAATTTTTGGGGAAACAAAATTATGGGGAATTTTTTGGGAAATTTTTTGGGGAAACAAAATTTGGGGGGAAAATTGTGGAAAAAATTTTTTTGAGAAATTTTTTGGAAAAGATTTTTGGGGAAACAAAATTATAGGAAAATTGTGGAAAAAAATTTTTGGGGAAACAAAATTATGGAGAAAAAATTTTTTTTGGGAAACATTTTTGGGGAAATGGTTTGGATAGGTAGGAGTTTAACCTGCTACAATATCTAGAACGTAATTGTGCCCCTGTAAACTAGCCCTGTCTAGTGAAAAGTATATCAGGAATCGTCGTGTATATGTATGTATGCTTGTTGTTGTTATAGCAGCATAAACTTTCCCCGTGCATATACGAGGAATACTGCTGAAGTGACAGTCCTTGGCCGGATATAATTCGGGTTGTTCCGGTTACGTAGAACCGACTGTCGTGGGAACGAATGCTGCTATTGCTTGCTTGCTAAGTATGGTTGAAAATTTACGCTGCCAAGTCTATCATTAGACCTCTTTAGACAATTACCCGATTCATAGAACCTCCTTCATTGTATTTATTGCATGCAGTGAGATTTATATGCTTATTTCGTACTTCCTCAACAAAGTAAGAAACCATTTAAATGCACGCTCAAAATTCTGCACACTATGCTATATACTATATATATTTTGCTCAAAAGACGAAAGGTACTATGTAAGTAGTTAGCAAAAAGCAATAAACCAAGCTGAGATATAATACATTCATTTTTATTTATTTGAACCAAATGTACAAACAAGAAAATGAAATACCAATAATATCAGTCAATTGGGTCCAACCAATAACCCAGTTAAGATCATAAGGAATTCTTAGGTGAAGTATATGTATTATATATTTAGTACATCTACCTAATCAATCACATTTTGTACGAATTTATGGAATGAATTATTCACTCACGATTCATAAATTCGAATCAAATCATCCAAAGTTATTTTGTAACCAGTTACGGGACAAGAAGAACGTTCTTTTAAATGTGAAATTATACATTTCCAGCAGTATACATATCCAGACACGCTGCAAGCAGTAGGCGTTCCAACTGTCATAAGGCATATAGGACAAATGCCTTTTGTTAAGACGCTTTTTCTCAGCTTTTCAGATGTACTTTTAAATGGGACCGGATTCTTTAACGCGCCGCCAATTTTCCGACGTTGATCGTTCGAATACCACCATTGAATGAATTGTAGAAAGAACGCAAATACCTCGAGCACTTTTAGAAATATGTAGGTAGTCGTATCATCTTTCGGTGATTCACTAGGGTAACGTAATGTCAAACCGAGGGATCGAAAAATAGGCGAGTGGCTGGTGGCATATTTTATAAGGTACAGGAATGTATGTATTGCTTTAGTGGCATTGTATACATGCAAAGCGTTTAGTGCCTGTCGCTCCACAATTGATATGTCTTCATGTTGAGCGTTGCGGTTTTTAAGCTTGCGTTCCAAGTATGGTAACAATGTTAGAATGCTGGCAGATATCACCTGTTGCCGGCCTGTTATTAGTTCACCAGTTTCGGTATTTGTTCGTTGCAATCCGTAGAAAATTTCACCAAATGAAGAACCACGATTGCGTAAATATAAGTACTGGAGTGCCCAGGTCACAACAGGTGATAGCTCTTCACGTAGTCTATACGTATTCCAAAGCTTAAAGTCCAAACGGAGATGCAAATAATCAAATATTTTACTTAATGCTGGATAGATAAGTGAGTCCAGTGTTTCGGCGGCACTTATTTCAAATATGGAAGGTACATTTTGTAAATTCTGACGCAAATTGGCATTCTCAGACATTATCAATTGAAATTAAAAGGACTTAAATATCTTTACTTTCTTCAAAATGTAAATAAATTGGCCACTTGTCGAGACCTTTTCCACCAATCTAAGTAAGGCAATTCATTATCGTTTCAATCCGTAATCGATAAATAAAACCATTCATATATTGTGTAAAAATCGATATTTGTACGTTATAATACGTTCACATATGCATTAATCACGGCAGAGAAAGCACACGAACATTTTCTGCTCTAAGCCCAACTAATTCTTTCAAAACAGCAGTGAGCGAAGATTTCAACCCTTTGTCATTTTTTTGACCATTGTTTAGCTTTTCAATAATGGGCGGAACAGATGGTCTGTGTTGTTTTTCAAGCACATGATCAATAACAATATTCGGATCATCCACAAGCGGCAATGCATCAGGTGTGTTGCGAGGTCGAGGCGGGGAGCGAATTGATTTTCGCCGCACTTTAGTACAAACTGCACAGAAAAACTCGAAATCTGGCTTCACAAAAAAGTCAGCATCAGCTTCTAACAGGTTAACACATTTTAAATGGAAAAGTTCCTTGCATTTGGAGCATTGAACTTTCGGCTGACCACGGTCGACCTTGTGCTTGTTTAATTATTATTAACTATGTGAAGAAATACAAGGAGAAGGAATAGTTAATTTAATTGCGCAATAGGCTGCTAGCACGATAAAGAAACGTGCTTAATTCCCATTCCGTAATTAAAATGCGAGATTTGCCATACAAAATTCCTCTCCCAAAATCTGAGATTATAAAATAGTTCTAGATTATACCCCTGTGTTATCGATAATTATTATTACGGAGAAACATCAAAATAAAAGCTAAATGAAATGGACGCCGGCAAAGGAAACAAGTCTGTAAACAAATTCTAATACAATTTTGGTTAAATATTATTAAGTATGGGTTCATTTTACAGAAAAAAGCGTCTGCCAATAAACATTTTCTTCTCTTATTACTTATAGTAAAATTTAATATAGAATATCCCAAGCGCATTGCTGCCATAATTTTTGCAGCCTCGGTAAACGTCGCGAAAGGTATTCCTCAAACTGTTTATTATTAGCAGCCAATTGCGCAATTAACTTAACTTTTCCATCTCCTTGTCTTGCCATCATATCGTGAATAATAATTAAACAAACCAAAATATTCCACCGATGCAATTTCTATGGGGAAAACAGTCTTGACATCTGATTGTCAATTTTGCAAGTAATCTGCCCTATATGAACGGATAGATTAATTTCGTGGATTAATTGCTAATTACTGCTTATGTGAACATAGTTTTAGGTTAATAATTTTATTCGATAAAATTTAGGCATCACTTGGCGACCGACAATTTAGTTCTTGTACCTGCACAGGTTTTCTGTTATTTAGCAAATCAAATTATGTCAATATGAAGACAAATAATTTAAATTCTGCAGAGAACTCAACTAAGACACCACAAAGTAAATATAACAAAAAATCTAAATCACGCACAAAGTCGTCGAAATCCGAATTAACCGTTGGCAGTGGCAATAGTGTTAAAAGTTCTACGACTAGTTTGAATAATAATCAAATAAACATTTTGACAAATAATATTGTATCTACCTCCACAACACCCACTACCAGTAATCCTGGAAATATATTCGATACATCTTTGAATGCCATTACAAATGGAGGAGGTGGAGTTAGTAATGTTGAAATCAATAGCAGCTCAAAGGTAATCAGACAATATTCGTATCATAATATTATATATACGATATATGTATATTAATATAATAAAACTGTTGTTCAGCCTCATGTGAAAAGTTATGCCGGTCTGGAAGGGCGTTCAGTGAAAATAATTTGGGACCAACATGATCAAAGCGATTTGGAATTGTCGACAGAAGTGTGTTCGCGCATCGCTGAGGATGTTTCATATAAGCTATGGGAATTGGTGAATGTAAGTGGTACTATATAGAAGCAAACCCGATTTCATTATATTTTTGTAGAATATTAAAACTTATGCACGTCATTCGGGTGGTAACGTAACGTACGACTTGGTAAATGAAGTATTGGCTGACGCAGACGTGCCACCAGCCTTGGGTGCTATGGATAGCGAATGGGATCGTGTTGACTATGATGGCAGTTACTTTTTCTATTCGGTAAATAGAATAAACGTCGTTGCAAATAAATTTAAAATAATTTTCTATAGGATAGAATTATCGAATTACGCGATGAGTACCAAAAAGAATTCACCATGGAAACCCCAAGTGGTCCAGATTACGAATGCACATGGCCAATTGATGAGAAACAAAGTGAATTGATAAAGAAATTTATACCTAATTTAATGAAGGGTAAACAAAATTGGGTATGAGCCAAGGCGGCAATATGTAGGTAAACAAATCTATGATTATTTATTCCAGTTGTGCTGCATGGTGAGACAGACGAGTTGGACACCGCGCTCTCTGAAACGGCATTCTCACCTTTTCTAGGCGCTTGCTACCGTGTTATTCTTTCTAAAATCATAGAAATTCTGGCTTTTAAACAAAACGAAGAAATCAGTTTACGTTGCTGGAGCCTGCTCCGCTCTTGCGCATGTAATTCACATGCACGTTTGCAAAACGTACGTATGGAATATTTTCATTTATCGGAGATACTTATATCGCAACTGCTCGCAACATATGAGAGTATTAAAGACCATACGAGTACGAAGCCTGAAGGTCAAAGTATTGGTGTGAATATAAAAACAGAAGTAGAGGAAATAAAGCTGGAGGAAAAATTAGATATGAAAACTGAATTTATGCATCAGCCGGATCTCTTTAACTTACAAAGTTCGAATGCGAATGAAGAGAAAGTATATAAGTTGCAAAGTGATAATGAATGCGAAGGAGATGCTGAAATGCGATCAGAATTATCTCCCTATTTTGCCAGTCCCGTAGCTTGGAAGCATGTAGATGAGCTATGTACAACGATTGGCCATTTGGCAGCATCAAGTGGCTATTTCCAAAAGGAATGTTTATTTCATATTACTAGAAGATTGCAACGCTTTTTTGAAGGTCGTAGTGTATCTACGGAAAGAGGTGATCTATATTTTACTTATTTTGCAAGTATAATAATATTATTTTTCACTTAGACTTCAAGTATATTAGCCGCGCTGTACGAGGTTTGGTTGCTCTTGGGGAGTATGCTTTTCGTGAATTTATCCCCTTCATCTACAAATTCAATGCAGAAAATGTGCCCGATACACTTTGGAATGAGTTTGCGGTAATATTTAGTTCTTATTTTCATATAATATGTAATTTGTATGTGGTTTAGATAAGTGCTGTCTTTATACATGGACCCGATGACATATTTCTTTATGAATGGTTAGAGTTCTTATGTGGAGGTGATAAGTTGCAGCCTTTTTTGATATATTATGCTCGTAAGTAATTCACTTTGTACAATGAGGAAACGTCTCAACCATTTACTCCGATTTACAGAATACTTTGAAAAGTTTCTAGCCTATCGCTTCATGAGACGGAAAATGGGTACCTTTAAAATATATTCTAAACCTGGTGTACGACGCTTAGAGTGGAGTACATTAGCTGCTGCTATGTGCCATGGAGACGATCCAAATAAAGCGTTAAAGCCGAAGCCAAAAATCGAAGAAGTCTTCCCCGACTTGGTATCACCTAATCTTCAATTGAATCGTGCTGGTAATATACGATTCAAGTTTGCCGGGTGCCGTCCAGTAATAATTAAATCCAAAATTGCTGCAAATCTGATGAAGCCGAATGTGGAATCAAATAAGCTGGTCGTTCAAAGTGGACACAATGATATACTTATAGCACGTCGAAAATTATTCAAACCATTAACCAATGAGCGACGCATTGTGCCGCTCAGTAGTTATTACTATCTAAGAATATAAATATTTCGTATAACAGTTTATATTAACCAAAGTATTTTCTTAAATATATTTAGGTTTAAAAGATAGCTAGAAAGCTTCTTCTTCCGTAACCTCTATGCCTGCCGCCTGCATATCCTTCATTATTCGTTTGTTTATAATATTTTTTATGTTCGCATTAACATCCGGCAGCAAACCACCCGTGCGAGCTGCATGCTCGATTCTTTGCACAACTTCTACTTCGCGTCGCGAAGATATGAAATTTGTAACCAATGAAGATTTTAAATTACCCACACGTCCAATGCGTCCACAGCGATGTATATAATCTGATACATGTAGTGGGAAATCGAAATTGATTACATGGCGTGCTGTTGTTGTGTCTAGTCCGCGACTGCCAATGTCCGTAGTCGAGAGCACATCATATTCACCATTCTGGAATTGTTCAAAGCGTCCAATGCGTATTTTCATAAGCATATCGCCATTCAAATTAACACTGCGCACATCATTGTTATTAAGGTAAATATCGACAAAATCACTTGTGGCCGTTTTATTACTGAACACTATGAGTGGCTGCTTTTTAGCGATATTCTTCTTGACTAAACTTAACAAAGTGGGGGGGCGGCTTTGTTTGGACATACGCAAAAAACGTTGTTCTACGTGTGGCATTAATTTGTGCAAATTTGGACTTGAAATTTCTTGCAATGTCTGTACATCTATCACCCGCTGCAGTATTTCCTCTGTGTTCGTAGGCATTGTCGCTGAAGCCAATATTAGTTGGGTACCCACAGTGTGCTCATCTTGCGTATGGTTTTTATGAAACTATGGGGATACAATAATGTCTAGTATTTAGTCAAATATATGTAAAAGTATTTTTAATCATACCGGAAAGCGCTTCAGAAAATATCCTAGTTTATCAGAAAAGCTATCGTCTAACAAAGAGTCGGCTTCGTCTAGTACAACGTGTCGCACCGCCTCCATTCGATAAATACCCGTTGTTACGAGCTTACTAAGAGCTCCGATGGTTGCCACAAGTATGTCGACATCAGAGAATTCGGGATCGATCATTAAACGTTTTGTATTTCCACCCAATATTGTCTTAATTTGCAATCCTGTTTGCTGACACAGTTTTTGTGCCACATTTCCAATTTGTGTAGCTAATTCACGTCCAGGCGATATTATAATAGCCAAGGGCGTGTTAAACTTTCGACCGTTTTGCTGTGTCTGTGATGAGGATTGCTTCCGTTCGATTATGCGTTGTATAATGGGGAGCATATAGGCAAGTGTTTTGCCACATCCTGTCTCTGCGGCGATGAGCACATGATGGCTGTCGTACACCTTGGGTATAGCCCTTGCCTGAATGCTAGTGAAGGCATTTATCTTCATTTCTGTACTTAGATTTTCCAGCAACTTATCATTCAAACAGACATTGGTGCCACTAAAGAAATCTTCTATTTGTAGCATTTCTGCCTGTATGTCTGCTTTACTTACAGTTGCGTTAAATATGATGAAATCTTCTTTTGCTTTATAATGCTTCCAGCCACTGGACGCCAATGGTATTGTACCAAACTCACTTCCTTCTGGAGCGGGCACATACAAATTAAACTGAGTCCGCTTGCAGTGGATAAGGGGCTTTTGTTTAGGGGTTTGAGCTTGATTGGGTTTCTGTTTGATTGCAGGAGCAGCCACAGTTGCATATAAACGGAAAATACCGGATATATTTGTGTATTTAGATTTTGTCCACATTTTTTATTATTAAGTAATACAAGGATATGAACAGAACTATTGAAGTCATAGATAATAAGATGGGAAACTCTTTCATTTTGACAGAGAGGGCACCCATGAGGACGTTTCAAAACTTGGCAGCACTCACACATTAAGGGATTTTGAACAGCTGATAGGCGCAATAGCGGGCTGCCAGAGAAAACGCCCCAAAAATAACTAACGAAAACAGTTCGTTTTTGCTTAATGGAGAAATTGTGCGATTGAAATGTTTATAATTATTAATTATTTGTCTTAAAATTAACTTAATTGAAACATAATAATTTAATTTGAAGCGAGTTTGTAGAATTTTCCAAAGTTTTTTATATCCTTTTCGGCTTCCACTTTTAAGTCGTCTTGGGCACATATCTGAATACATTTCAGAAATCAAAATCTATAGTTTTGAGCTCTCCGGCGAAGGGAACTCGACTCAATTGATTTTTTTTATTTATGTGTAGCTTCCTTCGCGCTACTCGACCATTAAAGTCCTTTTCACGTAGTACCCGTCGCGCTGTTTCGACGCAACATGATTTGCCCACTTCCTGCTGAATTTCGTTTAGCAGTTTTGGAGCCGATAGCATTGGGTTTTCTTTTATTTTTCAAACAATTAAACGCTCACCACGTTCGTCAAAAATTTTATTTGAGGTACATCGGCCTTTATTTTGCACCCGATTTTCATGAACGAAGCGTTCAATGATATTTTGTACTGTAGCACTACTCAAACAAACTATTTCCGCCAGTTTTCGTTGCGACTTTTCGCTTTGAAAATGCTTGATGACCAGTTCTCGCTGTTCAATCATAGTACGTCGGACCATTTTTTATATATTTTTATATTGTCCACTTGGCGATCACCAACATACTAAAAATTGCCTAGAACAATAACTGTGCGCTAGTTACATAAACTAGAAATTCAAAATACCGTTAACCGAGCGACTAGCCGCTGCCACAACATAAACAAGTGATTGCATGAAATAAGCTGTGAGCAAAGATACCGCATTGTGGTTGTATTTCATCCCGTAGTATGAGTGGGACTATATTTCCACCAATTCTGCTCTACTCATTATGTTGTACAAATCATTTAACTAAATATTTACATTAAACTTTTTTTTAAACTGCGAAAATTTATCATTCTGCAATAATTTAAATTCATAAACTGAAACTGCATGAAATCGCTGTGAGCCACTGCATGTTCTCTTGATTCAGTCCAATTCTCTCATACCTGATTTATAATGAAATTGCGTAAAAATGCAAATTAACCCTTTGTGATGCACCATTTTTGCAATTGTTTGAACTGAAAGTATCTGAAAATCTGCTTCATTTTAGTAGTTATTGAATTTTTATTTTAATATCCATACGAGTATATGTGGATATGCATATGTACCTTTTGAAGAAAGTCGCAAACCCACTAAAATGAAACACATTCATTCACGAAACCGTTTGGTAATTCTCTTATTTTTATTCGTCCAATGTATTGGCGGCCGCCGTAGCCATAGCGGTCGCCCCTCGGCAGTCAATGGCCAACCTCCGAGTGTATTTCTGCCATGAAAAAGCTCCTCATAAAAATATCTGCCGTTCGGAGTCGGCTTGAAACTCTAGGTCCCTCCATTTGTGGAACAACATCAAGACGAACACCACAAATAAGAGGAGGAGCTCGGCCAAACGCCCAAAAAGGGTACCCTGGGCCAGAGATATTCTATTGCTGCGTTTGCCATAAATGCCTGCACTGGAACTCACCCTCGGTTAGGTGAAAAAAGTGCAACGGGTGGAGCCACCTTAAGACCTGTTCAAGCCTTAAGTCACACAGAGAGTACTCCACACGGTATGTGGCCACGTGTTGCTCCTCCACCAGGCGTCCGATGCCTCAACAGCTACTACATCCCCTGACAGGCCGGCACTACCAATCGCCACCACAACCCATACCTCCACGGTAAGGAGCTTATCAGCGCAACACAACTCCCCAAACACAGCCAATCCTCTTCCCTCCTGCGCCAACCCCAGTGCGCTGGACCAAGTGATATCTGCCACATTCTAACATTGTTACCATACTTCGAAGACATATCAATTATGAATGAATACATGAAGACATGAAGACATCTCCATTATGGAGCGACAGGCACTAAGCGCTTTGTACTTTATAAAATATGCCACCAGCCACTTGCCTATTTTTCGATCCCTCGGTTTGACATTACGTTACCCTATCGAATCACGAAACGAAAATACGACTACCTACATATTTCTAAAAGTGCTCGAGGTATTTGCGTTCTTTCTACAATTCATTCAATGGTGGAATTCGAATGATCAACGTCGGAAAATTGGCGGCGCGTTAAAGAATCCGGTTCCATTTAAAGATACATCTGAAACGCTGAGAAAAAGCGTCTCAACAAGAGTCATTTGCAGAGTATCTGAATATGTATACTGCTGAAACGTACAGTTTGTCAAGAATATCTTTGCATAGTGAAGAAAAATTTAAAATTTTAGCTCTGATCGGGAATTCCAACAACAAATAAAATCCAACAAAAAATTTATACACACATTCCATTACTGTACTTGTCTGCGACTATTAGGCGCCAACAGTTATTAAATAAACACACACATTACAAAAACAACAACAAAAAAGATGTTTACTCTATTTAAAATGTGTCAAAAAAATCTTTGCATAACTGATGAAAATAATAAAAAATGCAGTGTTTTCGTGTTAATATTTTGTATGTCCTCCGCTTAAAGACGACTTCGCATTGATTTAATTAGTTGCGGAATATCATATTCCAATGGTATTTTTCCCACTCTTCTCTGGTGAATCTTATTAATTCAGTTTTGTTAGTTGGTGATCTTTTTCCTACTTTCAGTTTTAAATGAACCCACCAATTTTCGATTGGGTTAATGTCCCGACTTTCGGCGGGAGTATCAATAACTTTGGTGCAGTTGTAGAGTAACCAGGACCTGCATAAATAAGATTTATGTTTGGGATCATTATCTTGATAGTATTTGTATTTAAATTTGTTCGAGTTTTCCGGGTCAACAACACTTTTCGAACAGTTACATGAGAAACTCTTAACCCTGTAGATCCTTTCAACTCGAGTCTTTCATTTGAGGGAGAACATATCTTCGATTTCTCTGGCTGATTTGTCTTTGTAGTGATTGTAATACACTAATTGAATAATATTGTTTGAAACTCGTTTTCCTGGCATTTTTTTATTCAAATCTGAGATCACTGGAAGCACTGAAGGCAATCACTTTATAACTAAATAATTTCTTACCCCTTTCACATTCCATACCATTTGCAAAAAAACCCAAATGAATGAAATTCGCGGAAAATAACTGCATTTTCTGTTGTTTTCATCAGTTATGCAAAGACTGTTGGTGTCTAACTGTTGGCGTCTAATAGTCGTAGCCAAGTACAGTAATGGAATGTGTGTATACATTTTTTGTTTGCTTTTTTATTTGTTGGTATTCTCGATCAAAGCTTAAATTTTATATTTTTCTTCACTATGCAAAGATATTCTTCTTGTCCAGTAACTGGATACCAAATAAGTTTAGATGATTTGATTCGAATTTATGAATCGTGGGTGAATAATTCATTCCATAAATTCGTACAAAATATGATTGATTAGGTAGATGCGCTAAATATACATACATATACTTCACCTAAGAATTCCTTATGATCTTAACTGGGTTATTGGTTGGACCCAATTGACTGATATTTTTGGTATTTCATTTTCTTGCTTGGACATTTTGTTCAAACAAATAAAAAATTAATGTATTATATCTCAGCTTGGTTTATTGCTTTTTGCTAACTACTTACGTAGTACCTTTCGTCTTTTGAGCAAAATATATATAGTACATAGCACAGTGTGCACCATTTTGAGCGTGCACATAAATGGTTTCTTACTTCATAATTTCCTGCGAACGTTTACGTAAAAAATAAGTTTTTCATTTGTAAAGTTAAGTAATGTTTCGACTTAAAATTAAACACATATATATAATATATGTACATGATAACACTTTGATGCTACAATAAAAAAATAAAATAAAATAATTTCCTCAATTTAATTAAAATTGTGATAAATAAAGTCCCCGCTCCCAATCAAAGCTGACATGCATTGCATGAAAATCCAAGTAAGCAGTCATGTGGTAAGCCATATTCGTCAGCACGACAACATACTCGAAAAGTGCAAATAATGTGTAGACTATAGATAAAAAATTAAATACATTTTGCGTTAATTGTTCGATTATTTCTAATTTAATTTAGCAACTTACCACCCGGCTCGCATAAGGAATTATGCCGCAGGAAGCAATAGCCCGCCAAAATAAATGCAGTAACATTTGTTATAAACAAATTTCGTTTGTATAACAATGATTTTTCTTCTATCGGCAAGAGCGGTAATCTACGGCCATTTTTGTTGAGGATGTAAGAAATAAGCATATAAATCTCACTGCAGGCAATAAATACAATGAAGGAGTTTCTATGAATCGGGTAATTATCTAAAGAGGTCCATAATGATAGACTTAGCAGCGCAAAATTTTCAACCATACTTAGCAAGCAAGCAATAGCAGCATATATACGACGATTCCTTCGTATTGTGTCTTTATAATACTGCAAGTATATTTTAGAAACAGCAAGTCGAGCAGGCAGTTGCAAGGTAATCGCCAAACGCCAAACAGTTTTTTGTGGCTCATAATTTCCTATAGCCGCTGATATGGAGGGTAGATAATTGGGTACATCACAGTGCGTTGAAGTGGAACGTTCAAATTCGAAGAATAGCGACCAAACTACACAAAATATAAAACTGCCTAGTGGTAGACTCACAACTCCAATTGCAACTTTGCCAAATGGAATGCAGAATAGAGGTTTTGGCCCATCTAATCGGTCGTAAGTCGTTAATGTTGGTAACATAATACTATAAAATCACGCTTTTATAGTTGTTTTCTATTTATTTACATTATAATTTCAGCCAACTTGCACTTATGTTCTCCGCCCAAAATTGCAAGTATCAGTTGGCACCAATGTTGCCAGATTCACAATTTAAACTGTAAATTAAAGTTTTTAGGCGAACTTACAGTTTTTGTTTTAAATACCTCATGCTACAAATTAAAAATGCCAGATTACAAGAGTTGGCCATTCGAAACAAAATTGTGAGAGTAGCTTTGGTTGCTACGTCGTAGGAGACTTGACCACACAATTGTGCACGCTCATTTCACCCGTGTTCTTACGCTCTTCCAATCAATCCTTGTTCAGGCCATAGATAACGTTCAGAAGACAATGGATAAGAATGGGTAGTGTGGCTGCATTTATTTTTTAGCATATGACGAATCTACACTTTTGCCGACTGCTGTTGTAGGCAAATCGCTTTAAACTCCTCTACTATGTAAACAAATCAGCTAATCCCTTCAAATTCGCTGAGACCCGGTTAACGATTTAATGGTGGCCACACCTTTACATTCTATACATCGTGGTGTAAATTACATTTTCCCCGAAATTTCAGATTTGACCGTGAAGAATTACAGGTTGTTGATGGTGAATTACGTGAATTACGTCCAATAAGTTTTGCTAGTCAAGAATTAACTTCTGACATTTTGAAACACCGTTAAGAATATTTTCCCAAATCAATTTGCAGGAAACAAAATAGAAAATATATTAGAATAACTCGTATTTCTAGAACTTAAGATTTCTTTAACTAAAAAGGTTGCAGATTGTACAAAATTAGGTATTGAATTAGATGTATAAAAAAATTAGGAAGAGGATCTCGGCCAAATACTCCAAAATAGTGTAAGCCAAACGCTTAACAGTATATATGTATCTATATATTATATACGTATAAAAATGAGCAAAGAGCAAAGCAATTTACGAAAATTAATGCAACTGAACTTCATTAAAACGAAATGTGATTTAACTACTTTAGTATAACTAAAACTGCTTACATTATTTTATTTTAAATGCGTTGTGTTTTTTTAATGGTTATTTAGATTTAAAGAAACCAAATAAAACATAGTTTTCTAAAGAAATCTAGTTTTTGGTCGAAGATACATTTTGCTTCAAAAGTTACAGTTTTTTGGGAAAGAATCTGGCAACACTAGGTAGCACACAAACTCAGCTGATGAGTTTGACAACTTTACATGTATCGATTTTTGTAAATAGAAAAGAAATTATAAGTACCCGAATACTAATCGATTAATCAACGAAATATACAGTAGCTCACAGCATTCATGCATTTCTCTTCCTTTTGTTTGTTATGAATGAGCGGCTACAGCGAAATCACCTTAAGTGAATTCGCCTTGCGTTCATTGCATGTTTTCTGTGATGCTAGGACACAAGAATGATTGAGAAATCTATTCATCTTGGCCCGGAAATATAGAGAAAAACCCCAATCTTCCCGTTTTCTTTCTTTTTCGAAGAAGGTAATCCCTTGTCATGTATATTTATGTATAACTTTTTATATACTTCTACAATTATATCAACTGAAATACTGGGAAATATACTTTTCTTTGCACAATTTCATTTGATTTTTTGTTGATGGTTTTCGAAGCAAAAGAGGCTCTTATATTTAATATTCTGTTTAGTGTGTGCGGCGCGTAAAATTTCATACCACAGTTTATCAATGGAAAGATTTTATAATTTCGCCATACATGCTAAATGCTGCTCTGGAGAAATGCTGCAAACCATAGATGACCTGCAAACAGTCACCGACGTAAACACAGCTGTTACGATCAAACTAATGAGAACCCCATGTAAATGAGAAATTACTTCCCTTCCGTATCATAGTATCGTAGATTTTGGGATTTTTGGAAAATTCCTCTCAGGATTGCTTTCTCACCACACAGTGCTGCCAAACAGTACATTTCGAAATCATTTACAAAATAAACTTGGAAAAATTTTAATTTTTGTTAAAATAACTTAAAAACAATGTTGAATAATGTTAATTATAGATGAATGAACTATTCGCATTTGTTGGTTTTTGGCTTTGGTTTATTAAACAATGAAAAATTGTAACTGATAACGCGGATGTGTGAAAACGTGTGTAAGCAAAAATATCAATGGCAACATTGTGGAGATACAACCAAACTCATACGTACACAAACCAATCATGCACAAACCGATGTATTGTGTAAATATGTAACTAAAAGAACGCAGTTGTTCTCTACGGGATGAGTTGTGCTCTCTAGGGGCTGCGGTAAGGGACTACGTACGTCGGTGACTGTTTCCAGCATAACAGTTCTTGGCCAGATATAAATCCGGGCCGTTCCGGTAACAGAAAACCGACTGTCGTGGGAATGGCTTTTTTTCTTTAAATAAAATTGCTTTATGTTTTACTCAAGAGATATCTGTGCAACTGCAAAACTGTATTTTTATGCTATTAAAGATGTGTGGTCAACTGAGAAACGAAGAAGGATGAATTTTCAAAGCCCCCACTACATACAAATTATCACAAAAAGGGAAAATTCTCTCGTTATGGCATCACTGGACGCATTCATATTTTGTTTTTTCCGTATTCATATTTTCTTTGCAGAATAGAGAACTTAAGACGCAAAATTATTTTGGGGAATAGTGTTGGCAGGGAAACTAAATTGGATAATTAAGGAAATTGCAAAGCCAGAGATTTCAATATAAAATACAAAATAAGCATTTGACATTGAAAATTATTAAGCTGTTGTAAGTTGCTGAAGAGATGACTATTCTGACGAAGCCATCGAATGAAAAGAAGGCAGAGAAGGTTCCGCTACCATTGGCTTTGGGCGGACATGATGATGCATCGTCATTCCGTGGAGGTGTAGCACATACAACCCTTTTGAGCGTAAGTTATAATTTTTTATTTTTTCGTTGTGTAATGCTTAGAAAATTCACGAAATCTCAAAGGTGATAGTCGCTGTTTTTGATGAAATAAGAAACTGGGTATAAAAACAACTACTTTGTTATTCATTGAGTTGAAGTGTGGTTTTCGTATGCAATATTTTTGATTGATTGGAATAGCCTTGCACTTTTCACTCTCGTTCTACAACAACTATAAGGGCTAGCCTTGCAATCATTGCCTTTGCAAAACACATTCAACAGCACGAAAACTCGAGTAACATACAAATTTGTGCTTGTAAGCATAAAGACAAAGGTTTTCGCTAGGTTAATATTATATGTATATCGATTTTCCAAAATTTAAATAAAAGAAATATTACCAAAGTTAATATCGAAATCGGAGTTTTTGATATCGGATGTTTTGAGAAAGTTTTGTGCGTAATCCTTTTAAATAAAAAAATTGAAGTTTGAAATAAATTTCGTGGTTGCTGATCTTGAACAATTGAATATAGCATTTTTATGTGGATAGACTTACCATAAATGTTCTCTAATAACAGGACAATTTACAATACCAATTTAAGAATCTCTCACCTACATATTAGCAAAAAATATGGCAAAACTTTCCATGACTACCACGATATATTTGAATGGGTGGCGGAGGGGGAGGGGGCGTGTCACCGCCCATTAGAAAGAGCAAGGTCACACCATTATAACTGTGAAAGTCCCAACTTCCTAGGGTCCCTATAAAACCCCCAGGAGAAGTTTAAAAATATTTGTTTTTGTAACATGTATGTGTATTTTAAAGCAGAAAAGCCCGCAGGCGAAAATTTGGACTAAAAATCAACGATGTTTATTCCAAATTTTCAGTAATTATGAAAATATTTGTTCTTGTAACATGTATATAGTTATTTGAAAACAAAACGGCGCCGCAGGCGAAAATTTTGACTTAAAATCGCGCGATTTTTATTCCAAATTTTCAGTATTTTTAAAAATATTTTTTTTGTAAGATGTATATATAGGTATTATGAAAAAAGTAAGCATTTTTAAGCGGTTACATGGGTTTCGTGGCTTCAAAAAATCGATTTTTTTTGGCATATTAATTTCTACAATATCTCAAGAATATTATCCTTCATTTTCAAGTCGATCCGAATAATAGTTTCGGAGATACAGCCTATAGAAGGTATGCGCTCCAAGGTACTTTTATTGTTACTCAAAACCCTAAACTTTTTCTCGGAACCGTGTTTTCAAGGTCGGTTGTCAAATTTTCTCGAAAACTACTCAACCGATCTTGATGAAATTTTACACAGGTGTTCGAGATACAATTTACTGTCAGGAGTTATGCTGACAACGCGGACGCACCTTTTTTTGAGCTGCCACCGGAAATGACGTCACAATGGAGGAGTTTTAATTTTATTTTTTTGTAAATTTCAGACATTATTTTTTAAATATGTATCTATAAGACAGAAGAGAGTTTGAATTAAATAAATAATTTTTTACACAGAAAAAAAATATTGAAAATAGGCCTTTTTTTACCCGACGAACCCCATGTAACCCCTTAACGTTAAATATTGCTATTAATTAGTACTATAAATCAAAAGGCTGATATAGTGACTACATTTGCGTGTTATAATTTTCAAATTCGGTTCACGCACTTAGACATTATAAGCAAATATATCGTGGTAGCAATGGAAAGCTCAGCCAAAAATATTGCTTTGTATGTATGTACCTATCTACTTACGAAAGTGCAAATGAAAGAATTGCATACATATGTATGTACATACGAGTATGACATTCGACGATATGCATATACATATACATATATACAGTTTGTCAAGAATATCTTTGCATAGTGAAGAAAAATATAAAATTTTAGCTTAGATCGAGAATTCCAACAACAAATAAAAAAGCAAAAAAAAAAAAAGAGATTGTCGTAAAGTCAAAAAGTGTTGCAAAAACACAAATATTCTTCAAGAGTGGTTAGGAAAAAACCCCTGTTATCAGCACAAAACGTTGATAAAAAATTGCGATTTGCCACCAAGCACATATCACTTCCCATAGAGTACTGCGATGACATTATTTTCACAGATGAGACGAAAATGATGCTCTACTACCATGATGAACCCTAGAGAGTTTGGCGTTAGTGCTGTGCGACTCCAAAACAAAAATATTATCCCTACCGTAAAGTTTGGAAAACTGTCGGTAATGGTTTGGGGTTGTACATCAACATTGGGAGTGGGTGAAATCAAAATTTTGGACGAAATAATGACCAAGGAAGTACATACATATATCATGAAATTTAAAAAAAACGAATTGACTTCCAGTATTAGAAAATTCGGCTTTGTTGACCCGAAAAATTCGAACAAATTTATTTACAAATACTATCAAGATAATGATCCCAAACATAAATCTTATTTATGCAGGCCCTGGTTACTCTACAACTGCACCAAAGTTATTGATACTCCCGCCGAAAGTCCCGACGAAGAATAAAAAGTAGGAAAAATGTCACCAATTAATAAAACTGAATTAATAAGATTCATCAGAGAAGAGTGGGGAAAAATATCATTGGAATATGATATTCCGAAGCTAATTAAATCAATGCGAAGTCGTCTTCAAGCGGTAATTGATACCCAAGGAGGACATACAAAATATTAACCCCAAAAGACTGCATTTTTTGTTGTTTTCATCAGTTATGCAAAGATTTATTTGACACTTTTTAAATAGAGTAAACATCTTTTTTGTTGTTGTTTTGGTAATGTGTGTGTTTATTTAATAACTGTTGGCGCCTAGTAGTCGTAGACAAGTACAGTAATGGAATGTGTGTATAAATCAGTGTTGCCAGTCTATTACAATTGTAATAGATCTATTACATTTGTTCTCAGTTTATTACGCTATTATTACGCTATTATTATTAAAAAATATATAATACTCTAAAAATTCGCTTTAAATAATTTGTTTTGTTTTCATTACATTTAACTGTGAATGACGAATACGTATTTAAACCTAAGCGCCTGATAGAACTCTATGAGCCTATTAGCGTCAAGCACCCGACACGCACACATATAAAGTTCTTGTCAAACAATGCTTGACCGTCACCAGAGGCCATTTAGTACGCTGCTGCGATTGGTTCTGGCAACACTGGTATAAATTTTTTGTTTGCTTTTTTATTTGTTGTTGGAATTCTCGATCAAAGCTAGAATTTTAAATTTTTCTTCACTATGCAAAGATATTCTTGACAAACTGTATATACATACATACTTGATGTTAATTCAGCGATTTATAAAATTGCAACGTTGCATTGTTTTAGATTCCATACTTTGAAAAGAAATATGTATTGTATTACATATAAAAAAAAACAATCATATAAAAGGTTTTAGTTGTTTTCTTCAATCTTTCCTAAATCGGCCAATGGTCGTAATTGTTAGGAATCTTTACATTTAATTTAATATAATATGTACATCTGTATAGTACATGCATATGTATATGCTTAGCTGCACTAAGTATATATCCATACCTACATATATAATTGGCGCTTACACCCTTTTTGGGTGTTTGGCCGAGCTCCTCTTATTTGTGGCGTGCGTCTTCATGTTGTTACACAAATGGAGGGACCTACAGTTTTAAGCCAACTCTGAACGGCAGATACTTTTTGTGAGGAGCTTTTTCATGGCCGAAATACACTCGGAGATATGCCATTGCCTGCCGAGGGACGACCGCTATTAGAAAAATGTTTTTCTTAATTTTGGTGTTTTCACCGAGATTCGAACCGACGTTCTCTCTGTGAATTCCGAATGGTAGTCGCGCACCAACCCATTCGGCTACGGCGGCCGAATCTGATCCTGATCAGATAATTATTCTCATATCTAGAAAACGTATATTCAATATGTCCACTTCTGTTACTACTGAAATATAAAGTATAACTATTTAACTGAAAAATATTTTTTTATTCATATTAATTCACAATATTTTTTATTTGTATTCTATACGAATTTTTCTATCTGTTCTACATGAAATTTCTATGTTATCCAGTGGATGTATACCATGAGTCAACGAAAAACTCCCCGCAAAAAATACCCAGCAACTTGTAGCAAATGTAATTGAGCGGCCCCTCATAGAAATTTTACCAATACAAAGCGAACATTCACTGCTATGTATGCATACATAGGCATAAAAATAAAAATAAATCACAAATCGCAATATGTTTGGCGAAATTTAGATAAACAAAAATGCTTAAAATTGATAATAAAAAACATTATTAAAATATCTTCATTTTGAAATTATGTTTACAGACGGCTCCATATCACGGTGACGCGGATGCTGAATCTATGGTTTTCAATCGCCCGCCCGGATCGTGCTTCAAAACACTGCTATTATTTCTTATTGCGGTGGTAGTCATGATGATGGGTCTACTTGGCGGCTACACCTTATATCGCGCATACGCACCAACTGCTTCGAATTTGCACTATCGTGCTCTTTGTGACATTCCATACATGCAAACTGGCAATATAAGTGTTCCACGCCTGTACGAACAAAACGATGAACTAGACTGGCGTAATTTGTTTTCGCGTCTCACAAATTTTAACGGTTATAATGCTTTGGATGATGATTACTTCCGCGAGGAAATCGAGTTAGACATGAGCGATAATGAGAGTTATGCTAAGATTGATGTACCAGATTTCAAGGATGGGCGTCGTGGACGTTTTATGCATGACTTCAAGGAGAATCAATCTGCGATAATTGATACCACGGCAAATCGCTGTTTCATTATGCCACTGGATCGTGACACCACCTTACCGCCAAAAAGTTTTCTCGATTTGATGCAAAAGATGGGGTCGGGCTACTACAACATCGACACTGATCGCGTTCGTCGCAAGATGCGTGTAGTTATGCCGCCTATCAATGATCTCTCCATGCTATCTGAGCGAATTGCCAATGAGTGCTATGAAATGAAAGTTTACATGCTTGAGAATTACGTCTCGGGAGGTTAGTATACTATTTATTTATTTAGTAAAATATTTATATTAAATACCGCCTAGCCTCGTTTCATTGTTAAAAAAAGGAACTGTGTACCTTATCAAAGTAGTACCCTTTTTCATTAGCACCCTGGTTCAAAACCCACTATGGGCGCGGAACTCCAAAAAATTATTGAAAAAGTTGTTTCGCCCCTTGGCAGGTAATGGTAAACCGCCGATTTCTGCCATTAAAAAGATCTGCTATCTGCCTATAGGAGGCGGCATAAAACTATAGCTACGTGCTATTTATATTTATATTTATATTATATATACAAGAACTTTGTTTTCAAAACAAAACCAAGCAAAGAATTTATATGAAAATGATTAAAATTTTTGCTATATTAGAAAGTGAGGCTGATTCTTTCCTACGAATTTTCAATCACGGTAGCAGCTGAATTTCGTGAAATTATACGAGCGGGAAATTCGGTTTGAAATAAATTCACTGTTTCGGTGGTGTCACACAGCACCGTCCTGTTGAAACCTCATGTTAGTGATTTTCATATTAAGAATAATTGGCCAAAATCCGGTTGTTAATATCTCCTCCTATCGTAATCCATTGATCGTAATACATTTCCAGTCAAATTATCGAGAAAAGGGCCCAAACCACATAGGCAGAAGTTGAGCATCAGTGTTCCACGTCAGAAAAAAAATTGTGATAGTATAATAATAAAATATAATATATATGTACATAGAATTATAAATTCCAGATATTTACATATACAGTGTACTCTCTCCTAACGAACACCTTCTATAAGCGGACACTTTTTCAGTAAATACTCCAAATCCTTAAGAATTTTTGTGTGTTGCGCGGACAACACTTAACACGTCAATCCTTCCAAAAACTTTTCTGCACTTTTCTCATAAGCGGAACATTTTTTCAGTCCCTTAGAATCCGCTTAAGAGAGAGTACACTGTCATATACTTAACATGTGTACATTAATTTCTAATATTTCTATTTCTTGTAGTATTCAAACGCGAAACTAAACCTGTCGGAGATTCGGGTAAATTTGCTGAATTCATGGGTAAAGGAGTTGTCGAATTCGATTTGATAAATATCGGCGACATCGAGCAGTTCGAAAAAAAGTAGCAGTGAACAATTTTACTGTTGTTAAATATTCAAAATTTATATTAAACTATTTTATTCAATATTTTCGGTGCTTGCGGGCATTTTTGTAGCGTGTAGTTTGTATGATTGTAAAACTTGATGTTGCTGAATTTCTAATTTTAACCAAATTGAATCATATCGAAGGCTATTTTCGAAACTTTTATTAATTGGAGTCTTAATTTCTGTCTTTGTGAATCGAATATTAATGCCAGGTAATCCGGGAGTAATATTTTTATAACATATATTAGTATAATTAGCACAATTTTTTAATTGTTTTAGATGAAATTTCGATTTATTGAAAATTATTTTCAGCTGTTATAAATTTCACTTTTTTGCGTTTATAATATTCATATACACTTTTTAATAAATTTAAAATAACAATCAAAAAAGCATCAAGTTGAACAATCAGCTATGGTTAACAACATATTAAAATAGAAGAAGTAAATATGAATGAAAACAAAAGTGGGGGTGCATATGTTGTGGAACCGGAAATAATAATTATTGTGAAGAAACATTTGTGTACCTAAACGAAAGTGAATTGTGACAAATATTTAAATCGTGTTATATGATACTTATGTATGTATATCGTAACATATGTCAAAGAAACCGCAGTGCGACAGTACCACCACCAACGTGAAACAACTGTATTGCTTTCACGAAAATAGAGAGAGTCTTACTGGTTACATATAGCTATCATGCGATATTCAACTCGCGAACCAAATAATCCAGAACTACACTGTCGCACTGTTTATTCGCTATAATTGCAAATTTACAAACTATGTGTTTGCGTTAATACATAGTGAATGTATTCCACTACAAATTACTATTTAATATATGCATATTTTTAGCTAATCATTTTTATTAGAATATGCTACTTTAATTGATTTGCAGGAAAAAATTTCGTAAGTATTATATTAAACCCCGATTGTGATGTGCAAGTTCCATTTTATGTTATCTTTTCCATGTATCTATATAATTTATGACTGCTGTCACGTCTATAAATACGATTAGCAATATTTTAAAATCATTTATATGCAGTGTAAGACTAAAAAAGTTCTCTCAAACAATAATTAAATTTTGAAGGGGATTTGTTAATTAAAATCCAGCGCAAATGTGTAAGAAATTTTATTAAACTTCGAAAATATCAACACGAATGGGTTTTACGATTGATTTTGAATTTGAATAAAACAGCTATCGCATATAAAGGAATTGTATGAAAACCAACTTTTCAATGTTAAAAATAATGTTAATAAAGGATGATCCTTCTCAGTCTTAACACCAGTATTCTTATTTAAAATGTAACAATCGAAGATAATATGGTATTGCCCCTCTACTTTGAACTTAAGACATGCTTGTTTACGAAACATACCGTTCTGATATAATCACGCAGATTCTGAAATCCGAGTGAAAATGCATTTGTAAAGGAAACTAAATAGGAGTGAATTTAGTTTTGGTGCTCGATTTTCAAATTAACCAAAACAAATAATGCATTTTTTAATAAAAAACTAAAAAACTACGTTTGCGGTTATTGATAGAGAATAAGATACTTGTAGACAGTCTTTACCAAAAAAGTCCTATGCGACCCTGAATTGGTGTAAGTACTTTTATGGGTGCTCGCAATTTTTTCTCCCAATGTAAGATTTCCATACTTATTAATAATAAAGGGTTGAGTTTGGTTAGGTGACCATTATCGTTCTAGGTGACTTGTCGATGAGTTGATTTCTTTGCAGCTCCTTTTAGATGTCATTTCTTTTATTGGGAGTAAATTAATTTCATTGTTAATGTGTTTTTCAAGGGTGGAGTAATGCCTGCTTTTCGTTGTCTTTATTTGCTGTTCAACAGTTGGGACCATGAGATCTTGGTGAATGTCGTTATTAGTGATATACCAAGGTGCATTTACTGTAGTAGTTTTGATTGTTGCCTTTGAATAATGTTTCTTCTTCTTAATTGGCGCGATAATCGCTTACGAGGTTTTGGCCGAGTTTAACAAAGCACGCAAGTCGTTTCTTTCTCGTGCTAACCGGCGCCAGTTGGACACACCAAGTGAAGTCTAGTCCTTCTCCATCTGATCTTTCCAACACAGAGGAGGCCTTCCTCTGCCTCTGCTATCACCAGTTGGTACCGCATCGATTACTTCCAAAGCCGGAGCGTTTGTATCCATTCGGGCGACATGACCCAGCCAGCGTAACCGCTGGATCTTTATTCACTGCGCTATGTCTATGTCGTCGTAAAGCTCATACAGCTCAAAGGTCGAAAAATCTTGCCCAGAATTTTTCTATCATACACTCCAAGCGTCGCTGAATCGGATGTTGTTATCGTCCACTCTTCTGCACCATACGTTAGGACACGGAATGAGCCGTGTAGAGTGTTAGTTTTGTTCGTCGAGAGAGGACTTTACTACTCAATTCCCTACTTACTCCAAAGTAGCATTTGTTGGCAAGAGAGATTCTACGTTGGATTAATAGGCTGACATTGTTATCGGTGTTAATGCTGGTTCCTAAATATACGAAATTATAACTGTCAACATTGACGTAGGTGCCGATGGGCGAGTGCACCGACTGTTTGTTTGAAGACAGGAGGTGCTTCGTTTTGTCCTCGTTCACCACCAGACGTATTCGCTTTGCCTCTTTATCCAGTTTGGAGAAGGCAGAACTAACAACGCGGTTGTTAAGCCGATGATGTCAATATCATCGGCATACGCCAACAATTGTACGCTCTTATAAAAAATTGTGTCTGAGCGATTAAGGGTGGGTGTGGGTGATGTTGGAGAGGATCGTACTCTGCGGCTCTGAAACCTCGTTTGGTATCAAACGGCTCGGAGAGGTCCTTCCCAATTCTGACGGCGGTATTGAGCAACGTCATCTTGCATAGCCGATTAGATTTGTGGGGATACCGAATTCAGACATCGCGGCATACATGCAAACACAGCTTTGAAGTCGACAAATATATGGTGTGTGTCGATTCTCCTTTCATGGGTCTTTTCCAAGACTTAGCGTGTTGTGAATATTTGGTCGATGGTAGACTTTCCATGTCTAAAGCCACCCTGATAAGGTCCAATCAGTTGGTTGATGGTGGGCTTCAGCCTTTCACACAATATGTTCGCTAGAACCTTATAGGCGGTATTTAGCAGACACACTTAAGTTCCAATCGGCTGGCATGCTTTCATCCGACCATATTTTGTATAGAAGCTTCGTGCACGGTAAGGGATTGCGGTAAGGAAATTCCGTGCGGTCTTCACTGTTTTCAGCATGAGACTGTCACAATTACGCCGTAATTCAGCCATCCCTGAATACCAATTTTGAATGATTCGCTGGAGGGCTTTGTCGATATCTCGTCGATAATTTTAGTAATGCTGGCTTCCAATGCCTCAATCGAGACTGATTTATCCACAAAGCATTTAGACTTTACATACCCCACAAATAAAAGTCCAAAGGTGTGATATCACACGATCTTGGTGGTCAATTCACTGGTCCGAGACGAGATTTGAATTGCTCACCGTAACGCCGACGAAGTAAATCCATTGTTTCACGGACTGTATGGCAGGTAGCACCGCCTCTATTGGAAAAAGTACCTCCAATCTGATCACCCTTTACATACTCAAAAGTTTTCACGTATGAATGTAAATTTCTAATTAGGAAAAAGATTCAATAAGTGGTGAATCTCGATGACATTTTTTTTTGTTTTTGTGTTTAGAAATTAGTTCGAAGCTTGCACATTGTTCCAATATGTTTTACTTTTATTAGATGATTTCATATTTACAACTTTCTACATAACATAAACTTATTCATGTTCAGTTGAACTCATCACATACATATATATATAATTGGCGCGTACACCCTTTTTGGATGTTTGGCCGAGCTTCTCCTCCTATTTGTGGTGTGCGTCTTGATGTTGTTCCAAAAATGGAGGGAACTACAGTTTCAAGCCGACTCCGAGCGACAGATATTTTTTATGAGGAGTTTTTTTTCACATTCATATAAAAGGCCTACATAACGCCAACGTGTGGTCGACGCCAAAAGCCACTTTTATTACTTTACCATTTACTGCCGTTTTAAACGGAAAAAACTGATCTTTCTTATGACCTAAACCCAAATGGCCGAATCGATTCTTACCCCACATAAAAAGATCACCATCGGAGTTTATTGCTCCCATATGAAAAACTCCACATCCAATTGAAACTATGTGAGTTTTATCGCTAAAATCATTGCGCCCGAACAACGGTAGTGGTAAGTACTGGGGTTTTGATGTTTGTTCAACGAAGGGACCAAACCCGAGTATGCCGTAACCCCAAGTATAAAGTAATCCCTCTTCATTCAATGCCATGCAAAATGATCCTCCTGCTGCTATATCTTTTACCTTACCAACGCCTTTCGTCAACGTCAGAGCACGCGGTGAATTGACTTGAGTCTCGGCATTTTCATTATCATCTAGTTGTCCATATTCAGAATTACCCCAGCCGAACACTTCTCCCTTGTCGTTTATAGCCAAAACACAGTCGGACGCGCAAGCCAACTTCACTATACACTCACCGCCTATGTCACCATTGACTACTGTGATTTCGCCACTTGTCTCGAAGTTCCCCTTTCCGGTTTGCCCATCCGCGCCCCATCCGCAAGTGTATACGCGACCCAATCGAGTCAGGAACATTGTGTGATCTTGTCCACATTCCACAGCAACAATCTTATCATCTGTTCCACAAATATCTTTTTCAGGTATCCGATGTATAAGCGCGCTACCGCGGTAGTCTTCATTTTCGATAACCGCCCGTCCGCACTGGCCATATGAATTGTTACCCATAGTAAAAACGGTGCCATTATGGGCTACTACAACCAAATGTGCACGACCAGCAGACATACAGCGCACCTGCATATCTTCATCATTTTCATGTTCGAGCCGTGGCAGGTTTATAGCTGTAGGGTAAATTAAAACATCCAATTTTTTCGGATCTTTAGCATTGCCTTTCACCTGAAATCCCAACTGCGAATCAGTATTTAAGCCAGTGCCGAAAAGAGTTTGACCATCTGAACGTTGCACAGCGAAAGCAGAAAATCCATATCCAGCCACAATATCAGTAACATCTGTGTTAACCGAGAACTGCATTCTAGTTGGATGATGTACCATTTCTGTGTAGCGCTCCTTGGCCTTTTTAATGTTGGTTTGTAGACCCAACGCTCCAGTCTCTTGAAATCCCCAAGCATAAACACGACGCTGTTTGGGATCCGATACCTTAGGCGTATAAGCTAAAGTAGATAATAATAAATATTTATTTGGCATCAGTAAATAACAAATCAGCTCACTCAAAATCTTTGATTTATCCTGTGTTAATACAATGCGTTTCGCTTTTGCAGTATATTTGCGATTTGGTAGCCAACCAATTTTTACAAAATTCTGCAACATTTTCGGCACCGATTCCATTAATATTTATAATTTTCTGGATATACTACAAAATTGGAATTACATATTATGAGTGATACCATCATTCATAGGTAGTTGCGAACCAGATGATTTCTAATGCAGCAAACAGTCACCGACGTAAACGCAGTCCCCTGTCAGCTGTTCCGATCAAACTAATGAGAACCACATGTAAATGAAATATTACTTAATTCCGTATCGTAGATTTTATCGCAGGATTTTTGAAAATTCCCAGAAGCCTGTTAGCTGATTGCTCTCTCCCCAAACAGAGTTGCCAAGCAGTATATTTCGAAATCATTTACAAAATAAACTTAGAAAAATTAAATTTTTATTAAAATAACTTAAAAACAATGTTGAATAATGTTAATTATATATAAATGATTATATGATTAATGATTATATAATAATAATTATACATACACTCTTGCCTCGGCGCCATTCGCATAAATACGTAGAAAAACTGCATTTGGAGGTGTCGTTAACTAGTAGAGATATATAGATGTCGTTAACCCGCTTGCAAATTTAACTTTTCGAGTGTTAATTTCGCTTCCCTTCTCGTTAACAACAGATTTTGAAATTAGTCAGATTAACGCAGCGGCAAACTCAGCGAAAGACACACTGCGGTATACATGCACAAATGAGTGCTATGCATGCGTGTTTGTACATACAAGTATGTCCGCACAATTGGTAACGGTCAATGCAGAGTTCTTATTTCATTGTACCTTGTTCGAAATCAAATACATAGGATATACAATATTTAATCAGGGGTTCCCAACATACCCGCCTCCGTGAATCAACCCGATTCACCACCATCAACGTCCAAAACTGCCAATTTGAAGACGACGCGGCGCTTTAACCCACTCGAAGTGCGTACGTCAACTCGCCGGACCTCACCATCCGCTCCTGCATACAAGCGTTCCACCTTGCCTCTACACCACTCCCGACGAGGTATATTGGAGTCGCATATGAAGACGAGGTCATCTATCTGCGCTTTGCTTCCATGACAGCACCGACGAAGTTCTTCCCATTATCGGACCTCACACGTACGGGAACGCCGCGACGATTTATAAAGCTGCGCAATACGATTATACATGAGTCAGTGCTGAGGTCATGAGCCTACTCCAAATGCACAGCCCTGACTGTCAAGCACGTAAATAACGCCACCCATCGTTTTTCGTTGGCGCAGCGAACAGTTACTGTTATCGGTCCAAACTAATCAAGGCCCGTATAGCTGAATGGCCTGGCATAAGGAGTTAGTCTATCAATCGGAAGAGGGCCCATAAACGACGAGCGGCATATGGCGCAATTGGCGACTATACTGCGCAGCAAACTCCTGTGGCGTGGTACCCAATAAAGGCGACGATGTTCACTGCGAAGCCACTGGAGCACTGTTTTGGAGTCACTCCAAATGACGCAGTCATCGATGTCCAAGGGGTGGTTCTCTCGGAGGCAGCTCATCAAACGCGTACCCAATACGGCTGCCTGATCCTTCAATTGAGGGACCGTCAATGACGTCATCGGCGAACATTTAGTTTTGCTATTTGATGCATATTCCCGTCACCACTAAGCGCTTCTGTCACTCTTAAAAGGTTTGAAGCGAAATTGTAAAGATCGAAACCGGCCATTTTATGTATTGCTCGAACTTGTTTTGTTATGTCAGCTGCTTCTTCCTCTGTGTCAAAGCTATCGACATAGTCATCGACCTAATGGTAGTCCAGTATCGATTTCATGGCTCGGGTAGCAGCACTGACTTTGTTGCAATACTCTAACGCATTGATCGTTTTCACATAATTGGCGGCGCAAGGCGAGCCTGACGACAGGCTTGTCAAAATCGCGAAAAATGAAGAAACTGTTTTGGAAGACGCCACCTTCAATATTCAATTCGCCTTGTATAGATACGCATTGGTGTGTTCGAGTTGCAATAATTGTAGATTTCTTACTTTTTATGAAAAAGCAACTCTCTGTATTATAATTATTGTAACAATGCCAATGTTACGCGTTCTGTCAGTAAAATGTTGACAGTGTAATGGTCATCAGTAGATAAGCTAGGGTAGTAAAGAATTTTTGACTGCGAAGTGGAATTGGAGTGGGGAAATAAGTTTTCTTTTAATAAATACTACTTTGAAGTTTAATATTGCTTATTTATTGCCCTTAGCGCAAATTAAGTTAAATCGAGACGAATTCATTGATTAATATTTTCATATTTTCAAACAACACGTTCGACGAGAAATAACTTCTGCAATATTACGATACGTAATCAACTGAGTATCAGCAATAGGCCGTCAAAAAGTCACTTGTAATTGTGAAGTACGCAACGAGTTAAAATTATGGCGTTAAAATTCCTTATGGTATTATCTATTATTTCCTAAATGCGTCTAAAACGAAGGCTCAGGGCTCAAAAAACATTTTCCACTATTCTATAATATTTATTATCCGTATTTAAACCGCCTTTGTTGCTGATTTTGCAGAGCTTTGCGAGCTCGTCGTAACAATAAGTTATTTAACGAAATATTTACAAGCTCATATGAACTTTTCAAACGACTTACTTTTTTTCACGTTAGTTCCTTTGAAGGCAAATTAGTATTCTCCACCATTCCTGAGGAATTCAGCAACCACCTCGATATAACATTTTTTTTTATATTTCAATTATGAAAATATTAAATGTTTGTCATTTGTTTTAACTCTGACCATTTAAATTTGCTAAGAAAGATAATTTTCTTTGTATTAAGGGAATCACGGCTATTCATTTAACTGATCAAGTTTTGTCCTTCAATCAGTTGTCGTGTCAAAAATTATTTGAAGTGACATCTATGATGTAGGTTGTGTTCAGTTGATAAAATTGGGTATAGTCTTCTTAGAAAAATTAAGCGCATGTTGTATGATCAATTTGAAAAATTGTGAGCGGGTTGGATAATTGATTTCTGAATGGAAACATACAACAATTCTAGATTGGTACTCAGCGCCATCTAGGTCTTCATGTAATGATTACATGAGAGAATTAAAAATTGGTCAGGCAGCACTGCTAAAATTATAGAAATTTTTTTGTTCAGATACCCTGGTCATGCCATAGACAGATGGCGATGAAAAGATTTGGTCGAGGAAATTTGTGTCGGTGTGAAATCGTGAGCTATTGAAAAATTCAAGATATTTGATAAATATCTAAAATAGAGTGAAATTATCAACGCTTATTTCTTAAGAAAATTCTTTCTGTGAAATAAATGAGTGAATATAATCAATATTTTATATAGAATCACTTCCGAGATGGAGCGATGTCGCTAAGTGAAAAATTAGTGGGCAAATAAAAATATATAGCAGAAATAAATCAATACAAATTATACAAAATTTGAAATTTATTGCAAATAAAGTACAGATGTGTTAAAAAAGGGAGGAGTTAAATTTTTTACATAAAACCGGTAAAAGTGAATTCGTTGAGTTTTTCACTCGGTGAAAAAAATATTTGGCAGAATTAACGAGCGCCGCCCTCAAGTAGTGTACCAAGTACCGGCCGCCTGATATTTGAAGCGATTACTTTCGTTTTACACTTCGAATTTTTAGTGGAACAATTGCTACAAAAATATACATAAATAATTGGAATAACGATAATCATTTTGGCATATCGTCATGTTGCAGTAACATTAAAAGTTGGAACAGTGCGAAATTGCTTTTCCATAAAATCTGAAAATTGTCTCCGGTAGGTACATACAAAAATTCATTCTACTTTGCTCCTCTTTTCATACTCACACACATATATTCGCGTGCAATATGCTTGTTCCCTCCTGTTCCCAAATATATGCCTGTCTATACCTTGCATTCGGTTTGTTAGTACTCAACATTGTGGAGGATAATGTGTAAACGCTATTACCACCATCAGAAACTCTTTCCTGGCAAAACAATCTCACTTGTTAGTGAATCTATACACTGCACACTACATTTACATATATATGATATAGCTACAAGCTCAATTCAAACTCACCAATTCCATACATGAAATAGTCAAAATTTCGTCATAATAACTGCATATGTTTGCTCTTCCCTTTACATTTTTCCGAGAATGTAGGTGGGTGAATTGCGGATGGGGTGGAAAGCAGTTGAATTACATTCGGCTTTACAAACATGAATTTTCTCATGATTGGTGTGTCGGGCAAGGACGAGAGTTAATAAACTCACCATACACATCCACATAATAGGCGTAACCCTACTCCCTCAATTTTTGTGCTATTTAAAAAATCTACTTATAATTAAATGTGCAACCGTATATTTTTGAAATTTAAGCTAAAACTCAAATATTATTATATTTTATTTAATATAGGTTTTTGAGTTCGATAAACCAAAACTTTTTAGTTTAAAATTCCTTATTACAGTTTTCATCCCTTAAGGTAATTCTCTCTTTAACGCTCTGAGAGCATTATATTCCAGACATTTGTTCTGCTGAACCAATTCATATTCACCTTCTTTATATTATATTCTCCCACTTTTTCTCGAAAAGTTACAATACGCTCTTTATAATAAATACATTTTCAAAACTTTAGTTCACATAAGATTGAAATTGGGAAATATATCAAAAAAGCACTTCACCTGATTATCTTAACTGTATAACGTTATGATAACAAAACGCTACACGCACTATATCTTCTTCTTGTAAAGTTTAGGTCGGTCCAAATAATTTTCTTTAATTTACCATATGTGTATTACATACCATACATATGCCTGAACTGGTCACTATTTTGCGAGTTTAAGGACTCCTCTAAATGCAGGTTGATGCTATTCTAGCAGATACTTTATTTATATATGTTTTTGTAAAGTTTAAATATACATTTGTATGTATTTATGTATATAGATGTATCTGTATTTTAAATGAAATTGGCATTGCCTAACGAATGCCTACATATGGAACATACGTATTTTTGTGTGCAGTTGAAATTGCAGAGTCTGCAGGAACTCATACATACACACATACATACATACATAGTAGATATGTTTATCAAATGTACAAAAACGAAAACTGTAAAAAATCCCATAGCAAAATGAGACTTACAACAAAACTTGTGCATGCTCACACCACAATGAAGGTGGTGGCAAATGTTAAATCACTTGTCCTACGTTTCATTTACGCTAACGAATATACCTTTGTCGCATTTTCGGTGACGGGGGTTCCATACGTAATTATTGTAATTTTTTTGTAATACAGTAGTGTTTCCAAAACAAGTTTCCACCCCATTTCTTGGCGAGTAATACCACCATTTCATATATCACTTGCGCTTTCTTTAAATTAAAGCTACCCCCGATTACAATACTTTTATTCAATAGCAACTTTGCATTCGTTTAGTAGGAATACTAGTTTTATGTGTTCATTTCTCTTGCCTTCTATATTAGTAGGTTAGGCTATTCTAATGGATTGCATAAAACAAGCAATGACCAGCATCCTTACGTTGGACAGTATTTGCTATATTCATCGGTGCCTTTTTTACTTAGATTGCTCAATGAATAAAATGCATACCAGGAAGCCTTTTAACCACTTCCATTGGCATTGGTGAGTTCAATTTTTTACTTACGGCGAAAGTAGTTTCCTTTCTTACTGGTCATTTTTTGAGAGCCTTTTTTAAATGACTACTTGTAAGTCCAGCTGGCAGGTAAATTTGTTTAGATGATATGTTACTTTCGTGCTAGCTAAATAATAGTTTGCTATCCACTAGCATCATTCAACAACAAGACAATGGTACGAGTAAGATTGACGAGATAGTCGACTCCATGAACCGACATGGTATCAAGATAGCTGCGGCCCAAGAGACAAAGCCACCCGGATCACCAGGGACGGCTACAACGTGCACAAAAAGGATCGTGGAGCGTTCATAGTCCACCATACAGTGCAGTATCGTCTTATCGATGAAGGCATCGACCGCAGGGACAGCACCTTAGAATGTCAAGGGATAGCTGTCCGGTCAGGCGATGCCGAGCTCGAAATCTATAATATTTACATACCCCCTATCACCTGCTGCCCAGCAGGATATCACCCTGATATTGATGCGCTCATCAGGGGTGAAAACCGATTGGTAGTAGGTGACTTTAATGCGCATCACGATGTTTGGCATTCTAGCCTGCCAAATGATCGTAGGGGACAGCTATTGGCAGAGCAGATAGACGACTCGACATTCAGCACTGTAAACGACGACGCCCCCACCAGGGCAGTGGGCAATTGCTGCAGCTCGCCCGACATCACAATTGCTAGCGCAGGTCTGATAAATAGCATAACCTGGCGACCTATGCTATCGCTTGCATCAGTTCACTTGCCCATTATCATCTCGATCGAGAAACCTGCCGACTTTGCAGCCGAGATACGGCAACTGGTAACTCAACATAAGCGGAACAAATTGGAAGAGTATTTGAAGACCTGTAACTTCACCTCTGGTATGAGCAAGCTCTGGTCCACCGTAAGGTCCCTGTCGAACCCGACGAAGCACAATGACAAGGTGGATATTACCTTCAACGGTCGTTACTCGTCGGATCCGAAGAGATGCGCGTGCTATTTTAGCCGGCAATTTATTCTGCATCCTCCGGCCGACAGATCCAAACGTAGTACCACCAGACGGCTGCACAAACTGACATTCAACAGTGCGCCACTTGCTTTCTCCAACGATGAGGTTCATAGGGTCATCAAACACATGAAACCATCCAAAGCCAATGACCCTGACGGACTAAACATGCTGATGTTGAAAAAGCTGAGTCCATTGGGAGTAGAATATCTCACCAAGGTCTTCAACTTGTCTATGGCCACTCTCATCATTCCTGATAAGTAGAAAATAGGGAGAGTGGTCGCACTACTGAAGCCTGGGAGACCCGCCAACCATAGGGACTCTTATCGCCCGATAACTCTCCTTTCCCCTGTAGTGAAGACTCTTCAGGCCCTTCTACTCCCACTCTTTACGAAACACCTGACCCCAGCCTCACACCAGCGTGGCTTCCGAAGAGTGCATAGCACCACCACAGCACTCACCGTCATTAACACCCAGGTAAACCGCGGCCTCAACCAAAACCGCCCCACCCTAGAATTTACAACTCTCCCCCACTAAATCCACGGCAACCCTTTTCACCACCTGGACAAAGGAGGTCAAGCTACAACTCAAGGGGAAAGTCGATGATACACAAATTCTGACGGTTAACAACCCCAAAATATTGGGAGTCACCTTTGACAGCTTGCTTTCCTTCTCAGCACCTACAACCGCTATTGTAACTAAAGTACAGAATCGCAACAAGGTTCTCAAGCCGCTCGCCGGCAGCACTTGGGACAAAGACAAGGAAATGTCGACTTTTAAAGCAATAGACCGACCGGTTCTAAACTATGCTGCGCCTGTCTGGTTGCCTGGAACCAGTGATTCGCAGTGGACGAAGCTTCAGACCTGCCAAAACACTGCATTAAGGACCGCGACAGGATGTCTTCTGATGTCACCTATACAACATCTACATGATGAGGCCCTAATGTTGCCTATTAAGTAGCATAACAAATTGCGCAGTAAGCAATTTCTGCTAGGGTGTTACCGCAGGCCTCACCCATGCAGACACCTGCTCGAGCCGGAGCCACCTCCCAGGCACATCAGGAGACATCTCCAACAGACAGCTACTGGATCAGACAGTGTACAGACAGGCCCTAAACGACATTCATCGGGAGACTCTCACCACCTTCTTAAGCTCCCGACCCCGAATGCCGTTATCGAAGTCCAACCACCACCCATCGCAGACGAAGAGCTCCAACTTCTCCGAGAGTCCCGCGTAACCTTGGCACAATTACGTTCTGGATATTGCAGCAGGTTAAACTCCTACTTATCCAGAATCGACCCCGACACACTAAACATATGTCCAGCATGTGAAGGCACCCGCACGACACTAACCACCTTTTCACATGCCCCATCCCCCCATCAAACCCACTCGTCTAACACCCCTCTCCCTCTGGACCCAACTCGTCGCAACAGCTAGTTTCCTGGGCCTACCGTTAGATGAGCTAGACGAAGACGACTGCTACAACAACAACACGGATTTACATTCGGCCACTGTTAACAATAACAACGTAAAATAGTCAAAAGAAAACTTTATAAAGAAATGATGAAGATTTAGGTATGTGAGGAATACTGCTGGGGTGGCAGTCCAAACCGCCTTCGTTCCAGTAATGTAGAATCGATTGCCGTCTATAAATTAGCTTGGAAGTTTGTGGATGGTAATACGCCTAAGCAGCCAGTAATTTACTATACATACAATTTAATAAAAAGTATAATATTTTAAAATTGTATATATGCGTGCATAGTTACAAGTGTAATTACGAATTAGTCAATTTAATCAATAAATCTGGTCTCCTATCCTAATTCCTAGTTAATAGTAAGTTAGCTGAATAGAATAAGTTTGAGAGAAAATAGAAATATTGCTTTAAATTCAAAATAGCGTTCTGATTCATGAAGTAATATTTAAAGGTGATGTAAGATGTCTAATTTTCACCCCAGTCTCTGACTAGCTCCCGCTCTGAACATACGTGTTTTTTTTTTTGCGGTACTCTCTTGATTTTCCCACACGACATTCGCGCACGTGTTTCCTAAACAAATCGCGTTACTGTATCTTTTTTTTGTTGTTTTTCTTTTTCTTTGAAGTTTTTGAAAAAAAAAAGTGAATTCAGTGAAATAAGTGCTTCTAATATGGCCCCAGGGCCACCAAATCTCGGGAATAACAGGTTTGCTTCGCTTGCCTTGGACTCCCTTCCTAAAAGAAAAAACCATCGTACACTCCACTTAATTTCCCGTAATATTGCCCCATTCAAGAAAAGATAACTTTAAATTTATTACAATTAGTGCCACCGCTACAAACAAGCCCATTTCTAAATATTCTTCCTTTGCCGTACATAAAGCTCTAGAAGCCATCAGTAAAGAAATCATCTCAATTTCCAAATTCGTGCTGGCAATCTCCTTTTACTTATGAAAAACCAACAAATTGCCGAAAAATCGTATTTCAACCAAAAAGTTATCCGGTGTTTGTGAAATTGAGGTAAAATATTAGGAAAGCCTTAATAGCGCAAAAGGAACAATATACGCTTCCTGTTTAAATAATGTTAGAGAGAAAAGATAATAGAAAACCTGAGTAAGCAAGGTGTGGCCGGAGTCTAAAAATTTGCAACAAAAAAAAAAATAGAAGGAGTATCACAATTCATTGGAATTTTATTACTTACTTACTCTACGAGCTTCCTGACAAAGTTGAGGTGTCTTGGCGAAGTGCAAGAGTAAAACTCTACTACCCCAATCCAATGAGGTGCAAAGTTTGCCAACGGCTTGAACATACCGCCAAACCCTGCAACAATGCTCCCATATGTGATTCATGCAATCTTCCAAGCCACTCTACCCTATGCGCTCGCATATTTTGTGCAAACTGCTCAGGTGAACACCCGGCATCTGCCAATACTTGTCCCTGAAGCCCTCTTTGGGGCTCAGCTCCCCCCAATAGCAGAGGCACTATCATAGAAGATCTCATACTGTCAAAAAATCTCTCCTTGTTAAACGGTAACAAGCCAACTCATTTCTCAACTCAACTTTACCAATGTAGATCTGTTCATCCAATATTGCCCCCAAATTAAACACCAATACCCTACAGCACCTCTATGACAGCGACCACTATCCCATACTTACTTCCTTTTCTTCTAATGAAACCCAAAATACCACACCAAACCCTAAATTTCTAACTGAGAAAGCCGATTGGGAAAAGTTTCAAACTTTTGCTAGTAACGTCTGTTTCAAATACGCTTGTTCTGAAAACATAAATAGAGAAACTGCCATATTACAAACAAAAAGAAACAAAAGAAAACAATTGACTGCCAGATTAAACATTATTAAATATCTATCATCCAAACATTGTTTAATAAACTATTCTACGTTAGTTAATACAACGAAAGCACTAGTGCTATCCAAGAAAAATTATGGATTCCCTCTATGGCAACTGCGCTAAAAGTACCATCAAACGGCTTTACTCCTCATACCACATGACTGTAAGAAGAAGCATTCGCGCTTTCCCTACATCACCAATAAAATATATACTAGTGAAAACCGGCTTACTCACGATCGAGAACGATATAAACTAAACGTAAAGAGACTTATACCCAAGCTTTTCCTTTGCCATAACAACAAATTTTATGAGAATGTTTTATCTGAGCTGCATCCAAAAAAACATCCTAGATGCAAGTCGGCAATTTCAATCTACATCGAATACGCCAGAGAACGGGGTACCCTTTATTCTTCCCTTCGCCAAAAGGAATTGTCTCCGTCCTGCAAGATAACAAAATCTCAATTCCTATTAAATTTGGAGAAGCACTTGACGAACAGTACAAGTTCGACAGTGTACCAAATGGGGCTTGATTTTTACGGATGGTTCAAAAACCGACACAAATATTTCTATTACTGTTATCGATTCTCATGGGGCAACAATCATAGCAGGTATATTCCCCAGCTATGCTTCCGTCTACACAGCTGAAGCTGCAGTAATCTTCAACGCAATCATCTTCGCAGAAAGTAACAATTTGAAAGCCGTAATTTGCATCGATAGTAAGTCAACCCTACACTCCATAATGAACAGAAAGAACAAATCTTACTTAATCTCCTTCATTCGAAGCAAACTGATCGTTAACGGCAATCGTGTGAAACTCATGTGGGTACCAGGACATGCGGGCAGGTAATGAACTGGCGGGCGAAAGAGCAAAGCTTGCCTCGAAGCAACCCCTTATAACCTTTGAGCATATCACAAAAAAAATACATATACAACTATCTTTGTGGTAGACTTGTAGTTTTTTTAAATATAAGTTGTCAAACTGTTGCAGAAATTGTTAAAATATATGCCATTCACAGGCATTGTCAGTACCTTTGTAACAAATGCACGGGAATGGTTAAGTTAAAAATATAAATAAGTACCATTTATAAAATAACATAAAATTATTCTATGGTTTACATCGACCTTTTTCAATATTTTACTACCATTTGAGAAAGGGGATACACCTATGCCCCTTTTTACTTTACTTCTAAATTACATCAATGGATTAAATAGCATCCGAAATCAGTTGTCAAACTTTACACAACCTTTTATTATTGAATAATGGTTCTGGTTCTTGCCAAAGAAAACTTTAAATAATATGAATATTTTCGCTTTATTAGTTAGGCAAAGCAAGCAAATCAAAATTTGTCATCTACAGGGTCCGGCACTCGAAATGTAACTTCAGACCGCTCGCGTATCAGCTGTCTGTAAGTTGACTAAATGACAGTCCAGAGTATTGCTTACAAGCGCGCGGAAGCATTTTGCCGAGAGTAAACGCGAAAAAAAGAAAATAAGTAATCGATTTCAATCGTAATAGTGTGATTGAATTATATTTGGGTAGAAAATCACAACCAACGATTGTTCGTGAGCTCGAGCACTTTAACCCTTTCGGTACATCTTTTTATTGCGCCATCCAAAAAATCCAAATTTTTGTCTGAGTATTTATTTTAGGACCAATAACAATACAAATATTTTTTTTTTTTTTTTTTTTGTTATGTGATTTTTTTTAATGTTGCCATATGGCAACAAATGTTGTGTATTCGTTTCAATCGCAAATAAACTTCTTCTGCAATCCAATGCAAGTTAACACCTTACGAGAAATTTGTTGCCATATGGCAACAAGCTTAGTTTTAAAAACTAGCACAGCTTTTAAAGCTGCTAGCAAAAAAATATTTATATGCCAAATGACAGATTGAACATTTTTCTATATACTTTATTCAAAAACTGTTGAAAACATTTGCCCCAAATGCCTCAAAAATCTAAAAATGCAAAATACAAATTTCAGAGTGAAGTGCTATATGCCAGAAGGCTTTCTTTAAAAATGTTGTGAAATGTGAAATGTTGTCGGGGAATTATTCTGGAGGTTGCTTTGAAGCCGTGGGCAGACAAACATTTCGGTGGCATACCATGGACGTTTCAACAGGATTTGGCACCGTCTCACAAAACTCGAGTGAACCAAGAATGACTAAAAAACCACGTTTCGATCTTCATAACGTCCACACAATGGCTCTCAAATTCACCAGACGCGAATCCCATGGATTATTCTCTTTGGGCCATTTTGAAGAGCAAAGTCCGAATTAAAAGATTCCCCAGTCTCGAGGCGCTGAAAAAAGCATTGTCCGCGAGTGCGCCAAAATACCCGCAAGACACATTCGGGCAACTTGCGATTCGTTTCTGGACCGTCTCAAGGCCATAGTCAAGTCAAAAGGTGGTCATATCGCCCAAAAGTAAATTGATTCCTAATTTTGTATTATTTTCACAAAATTTTTACTTTGAATTGAATAAAAGTAATTTTCCAAACTAAAAGTATAACCTTTTTAATTGGTTACACTTCGAGGGCCGGACCCTGTAGAACCCACCTAAAAATCATGCTAACTGGGCGTTGTTTGAGGGGGTTGCTTTAGTTTACTTTTTTTAATATTTCTAATCGACTTCAATTAATGGGCATACAATGATGCATATCCTTTGCTCATGAATAATTTAAGTAAGGGTACCCTAATGCACCTGTCAATTGAAGTGCGCTCGGCAACCAGCAAACAGCGACCAGCGATCAACAACAAAGCCGACATCAACAAATGAATCCCAAACACAAAACATCTATACAAAAAGCTCTTTTTTTGTGTATCATATATTTATTTACCCAATCACATACAAACGTATAACCTTGCATTACATGCATCGGGATGTGTGCACTTCATATATTAGCTCTTTTAATTTTGTGTGTATTTCATCCAAAGGATTAATTTGTAAATTAAATGTAGAACTTGCATTATTCTACTACACATCATTTTTCCTTTTAGATACATACAGATGTGCCCATTCTCATGCATATCTAAAAGAGTATGCCTCAGTTACTATTCTGATTTATTTATTTTTAATTTTTTTTATATTTAAAAGCTTAAATAACAATAGAATTGCCAAATAAACAAAAAGATAACGCAGCGCTAGCAACGGAGGCTTTCAGCTGGCTGGTGAAGAATTGCTGGTTTATATACGTCGTAGAAGATCAGAGCCCTTCAGAAATTTATAGATTTTGGAAATGTTAGAATCGGAAGGGTTAATTAGTAGCGATAGTGCATCATGACCGTCAAAATTCTGCTGTCTTTGTCTATCTAGTCCAGAGCAAAAGGCTAACAAGTGCAGAATACTGACAGGAGTATTACAAAATGGACACAGGCTTGGTTGCCTCCCTTGCAGTAGATATGCACTAGTGATTACACTGTGACCAATGCGTAGGCGAGTACATGGCCTAGTATAGTTAGATGGGAGGGATGATAGATAAGTTGGTTTAGTACGATTAGGATTAATCCTGGAGTAATTGTGGCTATAGTGAAACCAGTCAGCTACTAGTTTGGTTTGCCTATGCTGCTTTATAAGTCGATAAACCTCATTTTTACATATAAGATTTGATGTGATAGTAGGAGTAATGCTCATACCCTTGGCAGTATCATCAGCGATTGTATTGCCGTTGATGCATGAATGCCCTGGTACCCACATGTTTCTGATTTTATGAGGATGAGAAATCAGGATATTTCTTATGGTTCCAATAATGTGATTGGACTTATTATATTTCTTTATGTCCTGAAAACAGGACATGCTGTCTGTGCATATGATGTATTTCCCCTTGGATTTTGACGAATACTGCATGGCGTAGAGAACTGCTGTTGTTTCAGCGGTGAAAATTGAGCAAAACGGAACTAGTAGTCCATACGATATAGGCTCTCCATTTTCCTTCACGACAGCAAAGGAAGTGTAAGTCGCTTTGGAACCATCAGTGAAGACTAGCTGCCAACTAGTGCTTTTAAATCGAGATGAAATTTCTAAAAAATGTTTGCAATACTCTGCCGATGTCGTACTAGATTTTTGCATGTAACTTAGGTAGTTTATAAAAGATGATTTTTTAAGGGCAGTCCATTGTCTTTTGCAAAAAAGGCGCATTTGTAAATTGATGAAGGTATCTTAGGAGTCCGTGAACGCACAGCTGCCGAGCGAAAGAATTTATGTAGCAAAGCATTAGAAATGAGAGCAAGCTTAGGATAAAGTTTCCTTATATTGTTCTCCACATTGTCGATTAGTGATGGTAGACCTGATTCTACCAAGATGTTTTTTATTGGCGAAGTAGGAAATGCACGTAAAGATCGAAGGACAGCAGTATGGTAAGGAGACGCTAGGAGCTTGAGGTTATTTAGCAAGATAAATATTTCACAATGTTTAATTTAAGAAATAGTTTATCTCTAACGTATTTACAGTGATGTTCAAAGGAATACTTAGAATCTAATACTATACCTAACAAATAATAATAATCCATTCAATGAGAGAGGGGGAGAGAAGGGGCGAGAGGAGAGTCGGGAGGCGATTGAATGGTGAAAGGATACACTTTATTTGGCGTAATAGTTTTATTTTGAGATATACTTCTAGTTTCTTTAATATTGTTATTTGAAGCTTTGGCTACACTTGCAAACGAATTTGGGTTCGCAGTAGGAGGAATTTGATCATTATATTTTTTGATCGCGTCACGCATGCTGCATTTATTTATGGTTTTAATTTTAAGTATTTCTTTGGTTTGTTGAAACTTAGGACATACATTTGAGGAAAAGAGATGATCTGATTGGCGGGTGGCGCACATACCTCTAGTGCATTCGGAAGTTGCGACAATTTTTTGCGGTGTGGCCAAGAATCTGACAAACCTTGCAACGCATGGGGTTCGGGTAATACGGACGGACGGATAAAGTTCTCCAAGCGACTTCAATTTTGTCTGGAAGGTTGTATTTATCAAATGTTAGTAGGATGGCGCCAGTGTATTTGCGAACGCCCGCGCTGATCTTGGAGAATTTGAATGCTGATTTAACACCATTTTCTTGAAGTCCTTCAACAATCTCTTCTTCGGACAAGTGAGAAATAAAAGAAGCATATATTATACCTTTGACGCAGTTAAGAGATTCATGTAATTTAACTGTAATATCTGTAACGCCCGGCAATTTGTTGGCAACTAGGAATTTGTCAGCGATTTTCTTATTTTTAACAAGTAACAGCGAAGCTCAGATTTATTGTTGACTTCTTTACTTATTGCTTTTATGCCCTTGTAGGCAGCAAAACAAGATAAAGTTGTCAGCGGTTTCTTCCATCCAGGGCTCTGATAACCAAGAACCGGGGGTCATCCGTTTTGGTGATTGGAAGTTCAGGAAATATATTCAGTGGAGAATTTTCAGGGTTTTTGCATTTGGCTTTAGGTGACGGAGACAACAGGGAGAACCTATTGTTTCCAAAGTTAGTGGACCCAGGGGCCATAGTAACAAATCAGTAATTAAATTTTATCAAATTTTCAATAATATGCACTAACTAAACTAAAAGAACAAGCGACCAAAAATAACGGGGAAAATATAACTGTACAAAATATAATTGAAACTAACTAAATCGAAATATCACGGGGGTGTTTTTTTTCCAATTCTGACTTTATTCAATTCTGACTTAAGCAAAATCTTAAATGGCTTTTACCCTGGCCGAGACAATATAAAAAAACAAACTTGTCTTGTGCGTGTCAAAGATTTAATTACTTTGGAATTCACTTACTTTAAGGCGGCATGACACAAGGTGACAATTTTTCAGCATTTAATTTACGCTACGTGCTTTTCACATTGTTCTTAATTGTAAATACAGACTACTAAATATCCGAAGATGTTATTATTATTATTATTAAATTTGTATAATAACAAGTTATACAAATATAAGAAGGCAGCAGCACTAGCAGCATAGGCCATCGGCTGCACATATCCGAAGATGTTTGCTACAACCCGCGACAAAATAAGTTTTGGTTATTTTTTCCTTTTTAAATGTGTTTTTTTTTTATATTTCTATGTAAGTATAGCGCATTGACTAACCAGAACCATTTCAATCAAATTTTAAAATTAATTCCCCAAATGTTCATTTAAATTGTACGGTCTTTAATTAGAATTTCTGGAAAGATGTTGGGTATGCGGTTTTATATCTTAATTAATTTTAATAGAATAAAGTGCACGTTTGAAGTTGCTAAAACCTCTCATTGATTTTTTATAATTTTGTTTTGGGGGTGTTGGATATTTTCTCCGTATAAAAAAGTGCATTTGCAAGCCTGGGAATTATGATGAAAAGTTTGTGGAATCTTAAAAATTTTTTTTTTATAAAAAAATGTCAAATTTGATCGTGATGTTTTGCTATCATTTGACGCGCGCTGTACATCTGCCAGCAACTCACACCAGTACCTTTTTTTAATTTCTAAAATTTTAATTTTAAGCGACTTGGTTTCATTGTTTTTATTTTTGTTTCAACTTCGTTGGGTTCTTCCCTTAGTTACGACTCTAGTCTACTTTTGCCTTATGAATTTTCTACCTCATAAACTTTGAAGCACATTAAAAAGTGTGCTCAATGTATTTGCTCAAGGCGTGCCAAGTATGTACGGCTGTATTTCGTCTTGCCTGTCCGTCTTGCTCTAATAGTGACTGTGCACGTTAATTCACGGATTTTGTGTCATTCGCAATTTTCACTACATATACTAAAACTATTGCTGTAACATACCGTAAGCCAATGGCTGCTGGTTCTTCTTTGAAGACCTGAAGGCCTTTACTTTAATCAAATAAAGATATGGAGTGGTCATAAAGCGAATGAGTGAGCGAAAAGAAAACACTCTTAAATAATAATCAAACTAAAGCAGGAAAATGTTTGCATACGAGCAGAAGAAGCATTTTCTACTACGAGTATAATCCTCAAAGTGAAGTACATTGCCCCCAAACACTGCAGTCGCCGAAGCGCCAAATGGGCAGTTTTTGCTGCAAAAATAAATTAACTAAAGCACAAACAACAATAACACTAGCTCTTTATTTACAATTAGTTGTTCTTAGGAAGGTGCTATATTGCACTGTCGTTCCCGTCGTTGTTGCTTTTTGGTGTACATAAGTATCTGTAGCTGAGTGCACGCGCTCAAAAGTTATTGATTGCTATGCACTTTTTACACACTCACTCAAAAAAAAAAAAAATAATAATAATAAATTAAAACCCATCAATTGGATGGCAATTAAAATGGAAATTTCGTTTCATAAAACTATAACCATACATACATACATTTAGATATATGTAAATCTTTCAAGTTAAAAGTGTATGCATCATTTGGGAAGTTCAAAACTGATTCCTTAATATGGTGTGCTTGAGGATGCATTAAACAATTTTATTTTTTCTATTTCATTCAAATGTAGAGTATTGTTTTTTATGAAAATAAAGTTCGATGTTCAATTGTTTTTTTACAAATTGTCCACAGTTACGTGGATGTCAGTTTTGTACACTACACCGATAGTCGGTTTTACGTAATCGGAACTACCCGGATTTATGTCTGCCCAAGAACTGACCTTCACCAGCATTCCCCAAAAATTTGTGCTTTTGAAAACTGTTATGCTGTTCCAACAACTCGGCTATGCTGCCTGTTTGTATATTCTTTAGTCATTTTATAGTGTGACTATTTCCGCATTTTGAATTATAGTCATCTTATGATAAGAGCCAAATTGTTTTAAAATTTTTTCGTATTGCAGCAAACGGTTTAAGTTTTGACGAAGCCCACACACATTGAGATATCACGGATTTTTATTCGGAAATGGTAGAAAATATTTTATTTAGAACAATGGTCATTGCTAGATACTCTTTTTTTCACATCATGAAATTTGTTGTTAAAAAATTGTTCATCTTCTGAAAACACGTGGTGCGTTAGTCGTATTTTTTAAAAATTAGTTTTTGTATTTGATATTAAGCTAGGTGGCCGCCGTAGCCGAATGGGTTGGTGCGCGACTACCATTCGGAATTCACAGAGAGAACGTCGGTTTGAATCTCGGTGAAAACACCAAAATTAAGAAAAACATGTTTCTAATAGCGGTCGCCCCTCGGCAGCTCCTCATAAAAATATCTGCCGTTCGGAGTCGGCTTGAAACTGTAGGTCCCTTCATTTGTGGAACAACATCAAGACGCACACCACAAATACGAGGAGGAGATCGGCCAAACACCCAAAACGGGTGTACGCGCCAATTATATATATATATACATATATATATTAGTAAGATTACTCTCGGAGAACTCAAAGCGATGTATTTTCGTACATTTTTATTTAACGCCATCTAAAATTTTAAAAATTAATTTAGGTCAGATTGGAATGGTTTATTTATTAAATTACGTCTAGAGTTAAATGGTACAGACATTAGAAAAAATTACAAAACCAAATTACATATTATATTACACGTTTTTTTGGTGGAATGGCTTAAGGGGCGAAACCGGTTTAAGAGGCCGAAATTTTTGTGTTTTTCGAGATTTTTTTGAACAAGGAAGGAATAATCAGAAATTTTTTAATCATGGAGGGTATTTTACTCATATTTTTAAGCACACTTTAAAATTCTTTCAAGCCGGAAATAGTGGCGTTAGAGCGTGTTATCCATGGACGATCGCCATCCGAGTATCTTGCTGATGGGCACTCCTGAAGTTGCAATTTTTCTCCGTAATCAACAACAATTTTTTTTTTTTTCGTTAACAAAATGTTTCCTAAGAATATGAACCTAATTGTGATAAAATAATAATGGAAATTGTCATATCTTTGAGGCGCTTGAACACAATGTAATTTTTTCATCTATTTTGCAAAAAAAATATATTTTTAATGTTAATATAATCCCGAAACTAGGTTCATATGGATTAGGATTGAATAAAGAATACTCCGAAAAAAATGTAAAACGATTGGTCTATAACTTTTTGAGCTAGAGTGCCCACCAGTTGAAAAAAGTAGTTTCGAGAAAAACTTCGTTCTAACTAACGCGCGCTATGGTGCGGAACCGACGGGCAGTCACTTAAGTGCTCATAGAATCGGGAATAATGCGAATTTCGCTTTAAAATTTTTACCACATATTCTTGAGAAGTTATACTAACAATTTATGCAATAAAAAAGTCGAGATTTCGATAAGTCTAAACTGGTTTCCCCCTTAAGGGTGAATTCCGATAACTTTATGCTAAATTATTACGCAATAAATAGTCCTTCAGCCGATTATAGAGCATTGATTTTGTATCGGATAAGTCTAGGTCTAAAAAATTCGAGAGATAATTGAACTTAGACAAAGCTCTATTTATTGGAGCATTAACACTACAAATCATTTTATATAAGCCTTTACGAAAAGTATCGAAACGGCGAAGGTTTATGCATGGCACATTCAAATTAATTGATCCAAGAGGGTTTTCCCGGATGGATGTCGAGAAGAAATGAAAAAGCAAAAGAGCTCCTCTATTATTTCATGCTAATAAGCCAATTAATTGGCTACGAGAATTATAAGATGGTTCAGAAAATTTAAGGTGTGCAAAGCAAAACGGGGATATTTTCCGCATTCTCTTCAATCGATTTATATGAATAGCGAGATACGGTCTTTAAATAACAGCAGCGTATCTCAATTTAGATCGAACAAATGAAGAGTATAGAATCTTGAGTGTATATGGGTCAGAGAATTGCAAAGAATGGCGGCTAAGTAACGCCAGCATTGAAAGTGACTTTGAAATAATATAATTTATGCAAATTAAAATTGAACTTCGAATCAAAAAACACCGTCAATCGATTCAAGAGTGGGACTGATAAATGGTACGATGCAATAAATGGTTTGGACAACTTAGAAAACGTTACTTTATGACATTTTTTAATGCGAGAGAAAAGGCGATTCATCACACACCAGTTAGAAAGCTTATTGAGTTCTGACTATATACAACTGAGTCATTAAGGCAACTAATCTCAGAGCAAACTTTGAAGTCATCGGCATAAAGAATAAATCTCATTGAAGAGAAACACGAGAAAATGCCGTTTATGGAAACTTGTCAATATGTGGTGTACTCTTTCTTTTCATGCTGACACACGCTGATGTTTTATAACATGATCGGGTAAGCTGTGCACCTCGACTGTTATAGTTCTATATAGTTACAGAAAGGTATAAATGTACATAATTTCTATGAAGTTCTCATGTGTATGTTGAAGAAGCTATATGCGCTTAAAATAGTATCACAGTGTTAATTTATTGTTTGTTTTGTTTGTTAACAGTAATAGTAGCCCCGCCAGTGTCGGGCATATCACCGGTCGTCTTCGTCTAGCTCATCTAGGGGTAGGCCCAGAGGGAGAGGGGTGTGTTAATTTATTCATGCATTTCGGTTGAGTATATTGCATTTTTCATTGACTCTGGTTTATTACCGGATATATTAATGCATATATAGACACATGCACACATAGGTAACTAATTTTTATAGCGGAAGACTAACTTCCCACCCCATTTAAATGATATACGCATGCAATAAATAAATTATGTAGCTCCGTGCGGCGGTACTTCTCACTAATGAGAAAATCGATGTGGCTGAGTGCAGTGAGTCTACGTCGTTAGATTCTTTTTAAAGGTTCGTTTTAACAAAAAATACTTCAAGCCATTGCTTTGCCTGAACGGTATTTTTCCCCATCAAGAAGCAGTATAAATTTAAAACACGAAATTCTTTTTGATTCATTGTTTTGGAAAATAACAAAAGTAGCGTTAACTTTTACATGTGGAACAGTGGTACAAAAAGTCCAACCGCTGCAGAAAACTTAAATTCCATAATTAAAAAACGCAAGCCTCCCCCGATTTACATACAAAACGTAGAACGCAGTGAGCACTTTCTGTGTGAGTGTCCTGCCTTTGCTAGAGCACGGCTACGAGTTTTGGGTTCCGATATTCGTTCTCTAAAACTGGAGGATATTTACAGATTTGCCAAAGAAACTGTAAAATTCTCACAGGACTATTTATGTCTATCTCTGTCTCTAATCTTTCCTATCGCTTTCTCTACTTTTCTCCTTCCCTCCTTGACTATTTACCCCCTTTCCGGAGCTTTGAATACAATGGGCCTCTTAGCCACCAAATCTCCTGGTGCTCTTTGGCTCGACCATTTGAATTTCAAATTTCAAAAACCCAAAAGAAAGAAAAATTTTAAATATTTTAAGTTGAAATAGAAACAATAATAAAGGGTTAAAAAAAAAAACTTTTACATACAATAATAAGTTACGAATTAAGCAATAGAATATCATGAAATTTTGAATTAGTACCATCTATGTATTAGGCCCGGGACCTTTTCCGCCCATGTGTTATAAATGGGATATCTCGGCCCCTAGTTTTCGTGCCATGGTAGTTGGTCGCGTAAATTGTAGAGCTTTCTCCAAATATATTTTTGATTGTTTGGTACGGTTGGATTAAAAAACGGAACGGCTGACAGGCTGCTACAATCACTTCAACAATTTTTGAGTAAAATTTCAAACATTTTAGTTTAAATGTTTCTTTAAATTTTGGCTATGCAGTTTTGTTGCTCATTAAATTTTTAGTTAACAATTGCGTTGATTTTTTGATAACTTTATGCTGTCGGTGCTCTGCATTTCCCTCCATATAACGAGTGCTCGGAAATTAGGTTAAAAAATAAGCAATTTTAATTTAAAATTAATGCGGAAGTTAATAATCTGCTTTAATGGATTGCATTAGATTATAAAATTTACACTCTGAACTTAATTTTTTTAAATGTCTTTTATTTATTTAAGACTAATTTACCACTAATTATACGATACATACATACAATACATTATATATGCATGTATTGAAGCACAAATTACCTGGGTCTTCGGATTCCCTCAAAATATAAACCTTCAAATGTTTTCTTTTCTCGCAATAGTGTCGCATTTATGTATTTCGCCCTGTGCCAGAGTTGTAAAATTTACATTTACTTTTCTCTCTGTTGTTCTCGTACCAGCCGAATGTGTGAATTCAATTTTAGGCATTTGGTAAGATCAGATCACAAGTGGTGGGCAACTTCTTGTATATGTACATACATGCTAGGGTAAATAGGGACAAGTGCACCACATTAATATCCATTTTATTTATTTATTGAAATTACCATAATTAAATTTAACTTTAAAACCAACAATTTTAGAAGTACCGGAATTAACTTGCATCCTTTCATTAAATTATTTTTTTTAAACATACTTTTTTTTACGTCATACGTGCATACAATTTCTAATAAGTTTCTAGTGTGACCTTCACCTTTACATTTTTTTTATAGAAGGTTTTAAATAACGTTGCGTGACCATACCGTAGTTAAATTCAATAAATTACATAATGCACATACATACATATGAATGTAAGCCAATACTATTCTGACACAATAGAATCAAAAATGGTTGGTACCTACGTTTCTCTCTCTCTCTTGCTCTGTTATTTTGACTTCGCATAAATAATTTGCCCATTTATGTATAAATAAGTAGATCGCTTAAGCCGAAGTGTTTATGATTCATTGGCTTTTGTGTGTTCATAGATAAATAAATAAGCTTGTATCATAGACAACAACAGCAACTACAATACAATGGGTTAATAAAATGTTTAATTTAATCTTTCAAGTTTATTGTTCAAGCCATTCTCAACAATTCCTTCTCTTTGAGTTCATCTGAGGTCGTAGGTGTATAAGAGTTTCCTTGAAACCTACGGTTTTAGGGTTTTTTTTAAGTTTTGTTAACATTTGTTTATATCGGGTGTTTTTTTAGATCTTGAGAACTTAAAACGATAAAACAAAACTGAAATATTGTAGCCGAAGGCCTCAGCAGCCAGTGCTTGTTCCTTTTTTCTTACCTTTTAAGTGGAATAATTATTTATAATTATTACTCTTTTCAATAAATAAATAAAATATATATTTTTTAATTATAATCTGAAATTTTTTTTCTGAATATCCGGCATATGTTCCCAATACATATACGGGGAACGCTGCTGAAGTGATAGTCCTTGGCCGGATATAAATCCGGGTCGTTTGGGTTACGTAGAACCGACTGTCGTGCGAACTGACATTTTTTCATCTTCTTCAATACTTCGCGTACAGTTTTTTTTTTCAAAGCAAATTTCTACTATTTGGAAACTCTGTTCTGGTGTTAGACGACTCACGATGCCTTGCCAAACGTTACTAACTACTATGCTAATTGAAAGAAATTTGAAAAGGTCGAGCCAAGGAGCACCAGGAGATTTGGTGGCTTCTAAAACACTCAGGGTAAAAGGCCCATTGTATTTAAAGCTCTGGAAGGGGGTTAATAGTCAAGGAGGGGAGGAGAAAAGTATCAGAGAAAGAGATAGGAAGGAATAGAGACAGAGATAGAGATAGTTAGCCCTGTGAGAATTTTCCAGATTCTTTGGCAAATCTGTAAATATCCTCCAGTTTTAGAGACCGAATATTACTCATTCTCATGACATCGGAACCCAATACTCGTAGCCGTGCTCTAGCAAAGGCAGGACACTCACACAGAAAGTGCTCAGTGCTATCCGCCTCCTCCAAGCATGACAGGCATACCGGGTCCTCGATGATTCCAATGGTGGTCATATGCTGACCCCATGGGTTGTGTCCTGTAATGATGCCGACCATCAACCGAATGTCTGTCCTTCTAAGTTTTAGTAGAAAGTTTGACAGTTTTCTGTTCGGACTTGTCACAAAACACATTGCAGTTCTGCAGCGTTCAAGACCGGACCATCGCTCTTTATGTAGATTGCCTACATAATCGCTGATCCAATTCATAATTCTTGCGGAACTGATTCCGATTATTGGCTCTGGCCCCTGTGGGGGCACCGCTGATCCACGGTTGGCCAATTCGTCGGCGATTTCGTTTCCTGGAACACCGAAGTGTCCCGGAACCCATATAAGTACAAGCATGTTTTGTCTTATGACAGAATAAAGCTTCTTCTACATTCTTGAACACTCTTTGAGGTTTGCTTCGCGTTCTCCAGGGCCTTCAGTGCAGCCTGACTGTCACTGAAGACTCCAATCTGTTTCCCGCTCTATCTCCTCTCGATTATCCATTTGGCTACTTTCAGGATGGCAAAAACTTCTGTTTGGAAAACAGTTACCATTTCTCCCATAGCATAGTGATACTTATTACTATCGTTTAAGTACCATCCGACTCCAGACCCTATTTCATTCTTGGACGCATCGGTAAAGAAAATATCAGTCAAACCTCCCTGCATGCATTCTGGATAGCTCCATTGCTCACGCAATGGAAATCTGAGGTCATCTTTAGGTGCCAAAAACAGTGGATACTGCTCATATAGCAACTTAAAGATTTCTCTGTGTCCCGAGGTTCCATCTTCGTGCCAGAAACCATATTTATGGAGTCTACACATTGCTTTTATTGCTTCCTGTTGTATCTTAAGATCCAGGGGGAGCAAATCAAGCATAGCATTAAGGGCATCACCAGAGGTTGTACTCATGGTACCCGTGATGCATAAACATACACTTCTTTGCAGCCTGTATAGTTCCCGATTTGTGGACTTAACCATGCTCTGTCGCTACCAGACCACAGAAGCGTAAGTGATGATTGGTCTGATAAATGCTATGTATATCCATAGGACCACAGCAGGTTTCAGACCCCAGGTTTTACCAAAGACTCTACGACATTGCTGAAAAATCTTCAATGCACGATTCACCTTCAGTGAAACGTGTGTCTCCCAAGTCAGCTTCTTATCCAAGATTACTCCTAGATATTTAACTTCATCGGAAAGACCAAGTGTCACACCTTTCAGTGTTGGAAGACTGAGTCGATCCAATTTCCGTTTTCTCGTAAACAAGGCTATGGTTGTTTTGTTCGGATTAACGGAAAGACCTTGTCGCATGCACCAGTAATCGATTTTGTCAAGAATCCTCTGCACTTTCGTGCACAGCCTTCCTAAGGATTTATCCGATGTTAGCGCACAGACATCGTCCGCATACGCTTGGACGTGAAAACTGAGTTCCTGCATCTCCACTAATAGAGAGTCTACGACAAAGCACCACAGCAGCGGAGAAAGAACACCCCCTTGGGGACATCCTTGCCTGACCCTGACTGTGATTTGTTCCTCACTGCTCCCACAAGCGGTTAACAGCCTCTTAGAGAGCATGGAATATATCCATTTTACTATGGTTTGATTAACTCCGTGTCGTTCGGCAGAAGAACATATCGAGCCGGAAGTGGCATTATCAAAAGCCCCCTCAATGTCCACGAACACGCCCATTGTGTATTCGTCAGCTTCCAGACCGGCTTCAATCTTGCTAACAAGATCGTGTAAGGCTGATTCACATGATTTTCCAATCTGGTAAGCGTGTTGATTTCTACTAAGTGGACTTCTCGGCCATACCCCCACTCGAATATGTTTCTCCACCACTCGTTCCAGACTTTTCAACATGAACGATGTCAAATTGATTGGTCTAAAACTTTTTGCTAGGGAATAGTCATCTTTTCCTGGTTTCGGAATAAATACTACTCTTACGCGTCGCCATTGGGATGGTAAACAACCAAATGCAAGACAGGCTGTGAAGATCCTTTTCAGGGCCTCAATCAGCCTGTCTCCTCCTTTTTTAAGCATTGGTAAATATATTCCGTCAGGTCGAGGGGACTTAAAGTTCTCAAAGGAAGATAAGGAAAACCTTATCGATTCCTTTGTCACTATCCGACTAGCAATATACCAGCTGTACCTAGAGGTTCCACCGTTGCTACCGTTATGGTTCATGCAACTCTCTACTTCAGAGAGAGTTCTACTACCTGGAAAATGGGTTTCGAGTAGAGCATTAAACGTTTCCGATTTGGAAATGGTGTATGAACCATCAGGTATTCGAATGGAATCCAGCCTTACTGAGCGGTCTAAATGAAGGACCTTACAAAGTCTCGCTGTTTCCCTCATTTCTTCGACGTTACTGGTTAAAATCGCTAACAAAAACTTTAAAAATTTTGAAGATTTGTGGGCGGCAGTTGAGAGGCTTGGTACTCGATTCCAAAGGAAAGATGCCATAAGCTTGTAGAAATCATGGAATGACGGCTTGAAGAAGTAATCAAAAACGGTGGATATAGTACAAAATACTAATCTGATAAAACAATATTATTACTTAACTATGTGATTTGTTTACTATTTTTGCTTTTATTTGGAATTTTTTAGGATGTGCTATTTATATGTCCAGGAGGTTTCGTCAGTTATCAACGTTCTCGTAAATTGAATCAGAACTGTAATTCTTTTTTACCATTTTTTTGTTTTAAAGTGGTAGTAAATAAGTTTTTTATTTTTTATAAAAATAAAATAAAAAAAATTATTTAAAAACATATTCAACTCTTTGCTTTCAAAGTCTAAATGTGCCATTTATATGACCTTGCCTGTATGTTGGTTCTTCGCCTTTTTTTTTAGCTATTTCTAGGCTACTCTGAAGAATATAGTAAAATAGTGACTTACCTCAGTCGGTTATGTCGGAACCAATCCAGACTGGGTGATGTGCGTTTGCGTTACCTGTTTGCTGTTTATACCAGCTTCCGAAGCTCTATCTGTGGTGCTTCTTCATAGTGTGGCATATAGCAAGACCCAAAGAGTAACGTCTCATCTTTGCAGCCCACCGGTCAGATCGTCTGTAGAGAGGTTATGATCAATATAAGAATATATACTTTTTTTAACCTTTATTGCTGTTCTTACTTTATTCTTTGTAATCGGGATATAGGTGTTGTAGTTATTTGACGTTAGACCGGAGACTATGTTGCCCGATGCTATTCCTGGTTCCTGGACTAGAGCCACATCGTAGCCCACTTCCTCTATGTTGAGCAGGAGCTCGGCTAAGGCGTTCTTACTCTTTTGGAGATTTATCTGAAGGACCTTCAGCATCTGGCTTCAGTACCTTCTCGGCGTTGGATACTTCCTCCAGCTCACCCTCCTCCACATCCTGTATATTGAGGGAAGCTTCCAAAATCTCTTCTATACCGAGATCCTTTTCCACCTCCCTCGCAGCGAGGGTGTTGTGGTTGTCGTCTGTCGGGTTGCGCTCTTTGAGGCGAAGCTGCACGCTACCAACTCCTCACGCCATCCTTCCGAATCGTGTGTAAAGCAGGTCCTCTGCCGGCTTGTTGATCAAGAGAATATAGTCCTGGCCTCCATCAGCAGTTGCTGGTTTTGCCCCGCTCAACACTTTCCAGTCGTCTGTCGGCACGCCCGTGTTTTGTATTTGCAATAGTCGCAGTGCATTTTCCGGTTTTACCACTCACGGTATGAAAACCTTCGCTTTCGGTATTGAGGGGATGCAGTTGTGGTCAACAATTTCAAGTGACGCCCCCTCCCACCGGCCTTGAAGCGTTTTTACTACTTCCTTTAACCATGTGAGCGTAGTCATCCTTGCATTTTATAATTTTGTCGACGCTGAACCATCCTCCTTCGTCAATTGCTGGCATTTGTGCATTCGGCTCTGCGTCAATTGTCGTAAATAGGGGTTCCAGTAAATTCATTTCTACTACCTTCCACCATTCTTGCGACATTCGCCATCAGCTTGTCACTACGTTCAGTGAGTGCCACTATTAGATGTTTCTTGGCTGCTTCTTTCGACATCGTAGGTCTTTCCTCATCTCTGTTTTTCGGTTTAGCCATCTCGTGCTTATGTTTCTGCTTTTCAATCCCATTGAGGCCTCGCTATCCGCAGAACGCGGTCTCTTGATGGCTAGTTCTTCTTCAAGTTTGTTCGCATACTTCGGATTGGAGGCTGCGAACTGTGGTTTTGCTGCGTAGAAGCCCCGGCCATTTTTTATTTCCTCTCTGGCTCAAGCCCACCGTTCCTCCTCTTGCTTTGTCAGGTTGGACTTGCTGCCAAATGGTCACAAACTGTGACCGCGGCTTTGTACCAAGCTTTGGCCTTCAGCTTCTCCTGGTCAGCCCTCTGGCTGCAAACCATCCAATGGGCACGGTGTCGCATAACACCCTGGATTAGGGGGTGGGCAAGGAGAGGAAATAATGGGATAACAGGGGCTTAGGAATAACAAGGGATCTTCGTACGGTACGGTGATTTTCGCATGCTGATTGGATGGCCACCAATTTCGCCGTAAAGCGGACGGATGGCTAGCCAATCCCCATATGGTGCTTCCCTCTTAGTTCGTGTTGAGTTGGTCCCCATGATAAGGGGGTCAAACCACCACTTAAGCGTCATCCCCGCGTCAAGGAGACCAACATGATGAGGCGAGGGTAATAATGCTTTTTGGTAAATTCCATTCATCAAAAAAGCATTCAAATTGGCGGTAAACAAATAAACGGCCATATTCTTTTTCGGAGAAGAAACTCCGACACATGAACCTTATCTGGATGCTTAACAGTTGCTTGAAACTGCCGATTATCAGCAGTACATGAGAATCTACTTTCCAGCGGTTTTTTCAATGGGCTCCGGAATTTTAAGGCTTCTGTACGTAAATGTCCTCGAATCGTATGTTTATAATATATATGCTCGGTTTTGTCACAAATAAATCAATGATCTTCTGATCTTGCGGTGGAGAAGAATTTTTTTGGGACTCGTCCGGGGAAGTCGTCAACGTTTTTACCTTCAGTAAATCGTTGCACCCATTTATTGAGGAGCGCCTTTAACATTTTTGGAGCTTGAGCGTGTGCACATTGCTTCAAATCGGGTTTCATATGCGGAACTACTCATTTGGTAAAAACAACGTACGCTGTCTAAATTTCTCACGAAACTAACAAATTGCACAATGCGTATTGCGAAAAGGATACGCCTATTTAGCAGCATTTATATTTTGTTTGTAACGGAATTCTATGTTTGAATTTCGCCGGTCACGCTTCTATTATACTGACTGTATATACTTATATATCCCTTTTCTATTAATACCGGTCAAAGGCACGGTTATGGTTGGTGGCACATTTACAATAAATTTGTGTCGTTTTCACCTTTCACCACCTTCGTCACACCTTGGTTTCGTTTCTTGAATAATAATGTAACTTATTGTGATATACACAACATTGGTAATATAAACCTGTGTTAAACAAACGAAAAAATAAAATTTGGTGGAGTAAAAATGTCAGAATGTTTTCTGCTAGGGAAACCCGATAATCATATCTTACTATGTATCATTGCACGGGGGCCGCCAGTTGTGCGCTACAGCGTTCTAAAATAAAGGTAAAAGGGAAAATAAATTAGGCTTTCCATGCCATTTCAGATATTTAGTTCTTTTTTTCTTTATTGGTGAACGAACAATTTCTTATTTTTATTCACTATCTTTTTGTCTTTGTCAGCAACTTTGCTCATTGTCATTGTAGAGTAACCTCGCGCCTACGTAACGTTTGTACATCATAAAATAAAGGACGCCATTTTATAATGAAAACAATTTTACATATTTATATATCCACATATGCGTCATTGACCTGTAATATTCTAACTGCCCCGAAAAAGTTTGAAAAGTCCTAGGTAGATAGGTAGATATGTTAGATGGCAAGAGTACCAGAAGTACGCTACTAGAAGAACTAGAGTACTATTTTGATGCCATAATGTGGGCCAAAAATTAAAAAATTACGAAACTTAAAGAAATATGAAACATCTAAAGCCATCCAGCGCTGTTGATGTAGTGGACAAGAGAAAACGGATGTTGGCTGGAGAACGGCCTCAGGCCATACCCAAAAGGCACCTCAAGTGCCTAGCCGCCAGACCCAGACATTTGCAAAGAAGGGGTTCAACAGTCTATTCCTCTGTAGGATTCTCATATATTCTGCAATGGGGGTTGTATGGAATTCCAAGCTTTTCCTCATGAGTTGCGATCACCCAGTGACCAGTGAACACCGATATGAGTGTGGAAATTGAATGACGGGAAATCCCCAGCACTTTAAGTATCTTGTTTCTATTGTACTGAGGCCAAAGTGATTTTGAGATAACACACGATAAGATAGAACTCCATCGGCCTTGAAAAGCCATAGTAGCCAGAATAATTTTAACAATGAATTATTTTGCTCAAGAGTGCCGTGGCAACACTGCTAACCAAGTCTTTGTTCGTCGAATGAATTCCATATTCATCGCAATGAATCGCAAACCTAATTATTAGTGCTACTCACAATAGGTTAAAATGTTCATGACCAAATTTACAAGGATGTTTTATGAATGAAATTACTTATTAATTAAAATCGGCTTCCATAGTCGAGTCACATGAACCAGGATCTGTTTTTCTGACGTTGGTCTTTTGTATCTAACAGCGAGAAATATATGTAGATAGAATTTCTCACTGGCTTCGTGGTAGTTATTCTGAGGGTGAGATACAAAGGCACTTTCGAGTAGTAGATCGGAAGTATTAAAATTTATCCAGGGACGTGGAGTAGATTATGTCAGAAAGATGAGAAACGTGGACTCTTGCCGTGATTCTGAACTCCTAACTAGTAATATTATTAAAAATACTTAAGCTTGTCTTTGCACGCATAACCACAATTTACAAAGATTTCCCAACCACACAATAACGTTGTCATAACGTATGATTTAACAATTAACATAGAGTGCGAATGCGTAGAGGAGTAAAGTGTTGTGTAGTCCATAGCAAGCGAAGCATTCCGTACAATTTACCTACGACTAAATTACGTGACTATCCCAAGTTAATCTTTGGTTGAAAATGATTCCAAGATTTTTAGTCGTCATTTAGTTGATAGCAATGAGATATTTCGGAAAGCAAGCACATGAGCGTTGTACATTGTCGCATATCCATTTGTTAATGCGGCATACATTTTGGTTGGTTTTAAAAACACAGTAATTTATATCACTGAGTATGCAAGATCAATACATCTGAACATCACCCGCTTACATTTCGGTGAAGATTGCTGGTAAGTCGTTATATGTGCGCACTTTAGTTCCACTAAAAATAAGCAAAACGGCATCAATCGAACTGATTCATGAGTGTTCTACTTTGGTTTCAACATGACTTGTAGTGACTGAACTTCCCGATATCATTTTAAGCTATGCAAGCGTGCAGTTTTAGTCATGGTTAATTTTTCTTTCATGCGCTAAAAATACGCTACTCCGACCCATAGCCATAGCTGATAAGCAACAGTAGTTCCACAGAGTGCCCTACAATGAATGCCACTCATTGAAAGTTTTGCGTGCATGCATTCATACTATACGGATTTATTTGTGTGTGTATGTATGTACCTAAGTTTGAAATTACATAACGTTGTTTTTTGGAAAGTGATGCGATAATTTAAAAATATTTGGTGATACGCCAGAACGAGGTGCCACAAGTGCAATGCAAGTGAAATGTCTCATTTGAGTTGTGCACCCACTAAATTTAATACGCTTTGTTGCTTACAATTAATCACATGAAAGCCGTAGTTGGCGCATACAATTTAAAGTCACGACATGCACTTTCTTGGTTAGTGTCTTTCAGTTTTTTTGTCGTCATCTTCTAAGCTGATTAGTGTTTTTTGTTTCATTTTACTTCATTCGATTTATCGAGACTAACTGTATATATATTATATGTACAGTGGTTCTGAAACTAAAATAATGACTTTGAGGAATTTGTATTTCGGTTGTGACTATCTTTTGGTTTGTTAAGAGTTCGATGCTCAGTGGGCACCTCTATTGGGCCATGGTAAAGCTCCTAGTTATTTTCTGCCATAAAAAAGCTTCTCATAAAAAATCTATTTGTTATTGGTAAGTGGTACAAGACTGAAGGCCTCTCCAGATGCACGTTTTAGTTTGGAGGAGAAGATCTGTCAAATATACATATGTATGCACAGTGTACTCTCTTAAGCGGGCACCTATTTACAAAACCAGAACAGAACTCTTAATTATATACGTTAAGACAGTTTCGACGTCAACATTAATTGGTATCTGAGTTAGATTAATAATGTTGGTGAACTGAGCAACGGGAGATAGTAGAATCTCATCCTACGCGGTATAACCGTCCTAACGAGATTTGGGAAGTTTGTTTTCTCAAATTTAGTTTTCCCTAAACAAATTTTCACTGTCGGTGGATTCACTTGCTCCCACGCTTTGTGAAAGAAATAAACAACAGTTAACAAAACTATTGATTTTGACAACTCCAAAACAGAGTTTGAAAGCTGTCCGCTTATGAGAGAACTAAAATATCTTATCCGCTCAAACAAGAAAAGATTTTAAAAATTCCTACGGATTTTTTCGGTACTGGTGTCCGTTAGGAGAGAGTATACTGTATACTGTATTTAAAATTCATACTAAATAAATTGATATTTATTATTTACAATTAACAAATAAAAAAATATAATTGTGCTTTTGAAATCATTCTTGGATAATCTACCCCTTGAACAGGCGATCAATTCTGATTTTTACTGGAGGGGGGCTTTCTGGTTTTGTATTCACTAGTTCTTCGTCTCTGTCAGCAATTTTGTTCATTGTCATTCTTATACATGCCTACGAAACGGGTGTGCAGAAAAAACTAAAGTTTACATTTAAAATGAAAAGCAATTTGAGAGAAATAAGGCATTTTATTATTTTGAGCTGAAGTAGTATGCATCCAATATATTTATATATATATGGTTGAGCTGCAATATTCCTAAAAGTCTAGGAAATTTATGAATAATCTCTAAAGGCCACAAAAGTCCCAAAAACACCCACAAAATAAAAACAAATTTTTTTTTATTCTAAAATAAATTTTGAATACAATTTTTTTTAATTATTTTGCTAATAATATAACCAAGTCTTGTTCATCAAATGACATTCGTCATCAAGAACGAGAAGAACAGCAAAGACAAAAAATAACTAAGAAAACGAAAACCAAGTTTTAATTCATTACTTCACTTGTTCAGTTGAAAAACTCGGTTAATTGAAAAAGTTCTGAATGAAACGACCCAACTATAATTTTTACTGTTAATTAAAGCGGTCAGAATAGACTAATAGAAAAGGTGCTCTGATCCAATACTCTGCCAGTATTGTAAATGTATATTTAGGATGCTTTATGAAATTTATTTGCTACCCTCGTCACCTGTTGGCATTTCCTAGAAGAACTAAACTGTCTAAATGTAGCGTCCCCCTTATGCCAGAAACATGACTGTGTAAAAGTTAAAATGTTGGGAAATCAAGTTTAAAGTGCCATGCTGTATGAAAATTACAAGGTTCGGCTTCTGATATACAAAATTATTTGTGGTTTCTTTGTACGCATGGTATTGCTGGGTTTTGGTAAAACTTAGAATATCCAAAGTTTAATCAAGCCAACCCATTAACTCAAAATTGGAAAATTTGCATATTCTTGCGTCTTGCATAAGGCGAACGATATGTAACCTAGCAACCAAGAGTGGACCGTTATGCTTTGTATTTAATAAAAATTATTGAAAATAGTATACATTTTTATTAAACTTATACATAACTCAATGTGTTTTAAAAAGAAGTTTTTCGATTTTGTTCATAAATTTATTGGCCCGTAGCCATAGGGAAGTTAAAATAGGTTTTAACGATTAAAATTGTGTTTTATAATAAAGACCATTACTCTGTCATAAATTTTTGATTACTTTCAAAAGCCAATTTCAATGAAGACAGCAAATTGAATATATATATAATTGGCGCGTACTCCCTTTTTGGGCCGAGCTCCTCCTCCTATTTGTGGCGAGCATTTTGATGTTGTTCCACAAATGAATAAAGTTGGCAATTCATGTCATGAAATATTATAAGTTATATATTGCCAACATCTGTGAAGCAATGAACTGTCATTTTAATTTTAGTTTTTATTTTTATTTTTATTTTCCAAACTGGATAATTTTAGTTTTCCAGACTCTGCATTTTAATTCTTTGCGAAATAGGGGTCGCCTAGAATCCCGTCATCCTGCTTTCCTCTTCATGGTATAAATCAAACAATCAAGAGTGGCGGGTACAACGTACTGGCTTGCTCGAGGACATTTGCAAAATCACGATAACATAACAAAACAGTGCCCACACTTAAAATATTGCCATCGCATTCAATCAAATTTCACAGTTGTTATAAAAAATCAATTGAGTGTTGAGATGTTGAATTAACATATGTACGATTGACAAAATTTCAAAAACTTATTTTAAGTTAGAATTCGGTTTTAACTGAAATGTGTTTTAAAGTTGGACAATGACTACGGCTATTTAATTCGGAATAAATTCATTTGGAGGTACGCATTTTATCGCAGGTTATCTATCACTGGCTCACAGGTATACAACGTTTTCTATGCCACTGTATATATCTATAGACCCGCTTGAATGACATTTTGGTTTGTTGGTATCTTACCTTTTCCATTTGGCAAGAAAAGTGTTTTACGTTTTCTATCACTTTTACTACAGCTGTTGTTGTAATTGTTACTTTTACGATTGTTGTTTACTGTCGGCATCATTGCGAGTGTAGTTGTAGTTGTTGTTCAAGATACTACAACTTTCACTTGTTTTCATTTCTTTGCAGTTTCAATCTTGTCATGACTACTACAGCTGAGGCGTAACATGAGCCCCGTACGGTTATTAACAACCAGCAATTATTATTAGTTTCAAACTCTTTTTTGCTTTTTTTGCCATTACTCACTTCGCATACTTACTACCTGATACGTTATACGTATATGTTTGAGTATATTAAGGTGCCTCACTATCCAAAAAACAACAAAAAAACGAATGGTACTGTTTTTAAGCGTATTATAAATTTTTGCGTACTTTAGACTTCCACCAAAATATTTTGATTCAAGATGGGGCTATTCATAACTCTACAATGGGCTGAGAAAACTATATAAATCTTTTGTTTCATCAAAATAATTTATATTCCAAAATGAGAAGCTTAAATTATAAGGTCTGCGTCAAAGATTTAAAAAAATTGCCTCAAGTTAAAATAATGAAATTTATATAAAGTCAAACTCGCTAGGCACACATTGTTGAGCCAAATACTTTGGTATTTTTTATTTTATTATTTACTTGGAAACGGCGGAGTGCCGCCTTAATGTACTCGTATGTGTAAATGTCTGTGGTGCGTATGTATTGCAAATACATTACTTTTTGAAAGTAAACTGTGATTAAAATTTTATTATATCTAATATCTATTAATTTTGCAACCAAATAGATAAAACGCTATATATATTCTAAATGTTAATACCTATCGTTATTGGCAAGCCAAGTCAAATGTGTGACTGCATAGTGTACTTGTACATATGTAGGTACCAGGTCGCGATAGCACAAGGAGTTTTATTTTATTTTATAATGCATCTTTCAGGCGTGCCATTGCCTGCTGAGGGACGACCGCTATTAGAAAAAACTTTTTCTTCATTTTGGTGTTTTGCGGAGATTCGAATTCCGAATCGTAGTCATACACCAACCGATTTGGCTACGGCCGCCGATTCTTAATAATTATACTGTATGTGAAAAATTACATCATTTAAATGTCCACCATGGGCACTTCTACAGGTAAAATCCGCCAAACAGTCTATTCATGAATGCCCAATTGTTAAGAATGTCGAGATATCGATGTTGAAAGCTGTTCAGTAACACTTTGCGCTACAGCACCGATATTCTCAACAGAACGTCCAGTTTGATTCGCCAGTCCTTTTTCTATCCTCGACTGAACCGGTTTTTTTTAATTCTTTTTTTTTATAAAGCATGCGAATTTCATACTCGGAGCTTCACAAGCGGAATATGTTTTTAATCTTAGTTGATTCCTGCCGCTGAGTTACCTCTCCTCCTTATCCGCGGTTTGGTTGAGTATTTTTCGCTAAAGTTTAATGCTTCTGTCTTAATATTAGTTTTTTTGTTTCTAAAATAAATTTTTACATCTTATTTTTGCTGTCTTGAGGTAGTTAAGCAAGCATTAGGGCAGCACTAACCCTTGCAAGGTTGCCGATTCTGCTAACTAAGGCTGGATCGGTAGGGACCTCTTAGGCTGACCAAGTTTTAAATTTTGCTATTGGTGCGATTTTGAATCGAACACTGTTCCAATTGGGTTCCATGCAGTGATTATCAACTATATTTCGAGCATCTGTTGTGGTAGCTGTGATATTAAAATATTTTCGTTCTCGATTTAGCAACATTCCAGAGGATCTATAAGTAGTTATTTCAATTAAATCTGAATCGTTATCGTTAGTAATAACCATTCCTTTTCCTGTTTGCTTATATTTTTATTTATCCATTTAATTACTATCTACATGATACAAGTGAGCCGCCTCCTAATGCAACATTTTGTGTTATTCCTATGCGCTCGATGTAAATTTTTCTTACGATTGGCAGTTCAACTCGATTGACCTTACGATTTGTAATGCAATTTTCGAAATGTGGTATTGTCAGATGAAATTGTATTTAGAGTGAATCAATTCTTTGCTGACAAGAACCATGATTCGGTCAGACCCGGTATGTTCTGTAGTTAAATAATTTAAAAAACTCTCCCACCGCTACTTAGTTGTACTCATTGAAACGCCATACAATTAAAGCTTACAACATACATACATACATACATTTTTGCAATCATTTGAAGTGTAAAATAAAATAAGTAGAAAAGATGTATGTATGTATGTATGTATGTACTTGCACTCCCAGGGCTTCAAAGGATTCGAACCATACTGGAAATATAAATCCGCTTATGTTCTCACTTAGCTTATATTTTATACATTCATATACTTACATACATACATTTTATATGCTCCGAATTTTTATTGAACACCATATTTTGAATTTGTTGCATAATATTTTTTGTATATTGCTGTAATAATTATATTTATTGCTTAATAATTGCTTGTGAATAGCTTATTTATAATTTGTTGGCTTTTTCTCTTTCTTTATTTTTTCTGCATTTCTCGATTGATTACATCAACATACGCACATCAATTTTGGTTCACACACCACACACATCGTAAATCGCACATCGCATATCGCATATTGTCGCCCATTTGTTATCGTTGTTGTTGATGTCATTGTTATAGCAATGAATGAACTCAATTGGCAACATGTCAGACTTACCGAGGGCAGCATTGAAATTATTTTCACTTACACTCAGGAGCTGAATTGCCGCCGCTGTGAATAGCATCAGAACCTAGTGAGAACTTGAAAGACGTCGCCTCCTCCGCGCTTAGAGGAGCACTGGAATGTTGGAATATCCCCAACGATTTGCACGCAATATCCCCGATTCCTCAACGGCGAGTAACGTTCCGATAACACAACAACAACATCAGCATCAATTACATCATCCTAATCATAATCATCAACAACCACATCAACACTTACAGCAACAACAACAACCGCACATACTGATCGGTAATATTAGTGGTGGTGGCTTAGTTGGTGCCCACTACCACCAGCAGTATCCGCCGCAGCCTTATCCAGCAACACCAGGGTCACCGGCACATCAGCATCGGCACATTCCACATACAGCAGCCATAGCCGTGGCAACCGCCTATCAACAACGTTCGCAATCCCAACAGCAGCAACAACACCAGCGCACCCTGTCGACCGCATCTAGTTGTAGTGCACAGCACAAGAGCGTGACCTTCGGTCAAGTAACAGCAGCGTCCAATATCGCCGGGTACACAGGCGATTGCAGCGGAGGCAGTAGCAGCGGTAATTCTAGTTGCGGGCAACAATCAATGGCGGGCAACATGAAACACGGTTGGTACTACACAAAAAAGTAGTCTGCATACATCCATACATACATACAAATTTTTATATATGTATGCCTATATGGAGCTACTGTCGTCAAAAAAGATATGTATGGGTAAAACAATCGGATGTACTAAAAAATGTGAACCAATAAGTCTAAAAGTACAAAAGTGCGAATTTCTTTTGACTTTGCTTTTTAAAATAAATAAAATAAGTGCATATGTATGGATGTATGTTGCTGCTGTATTGTAAGTGTTTGTCAACTAAGTCAACTCCAATTGTTTATTGAATGCAAATGATTTTTTGATGCTTTCCTTTGACATTTTACAGGCAAATCACAAGAAGACGTTTGCTACGTTGTAGCCAAATACGATTATGCGGCGCAAGGAGCGCAAGAATTAGATTTGCGAAAAAATGAACGATACTTACTGCTAGACGACTCAAAACATTGGTGGCGTGTGCAAAATAATCGTAATCAGTCAGGTTATGTGCCTAGCAATTATGTGAAGAAGGAGAAACCGTCGTTATTCGATAGGTGAGTCGATAGTCGTCGCCTTCTTAAGTAGAAAATAGGAAATGTGCTTAAACTTTTTAACACTTTTTAATGCTGATCGGGGCTAACTTTGTTATCTTTTCTCTGCTTTTTATGGATGCTAACTTTTTTTGGTTTTTACTTTTATTATATTTATTTTACAATTTTTGTATACCTACACTGCTTTACACAATTTTTTCTTAATTCGTAGTTCGCTTGTGAATTTTTAGCACAAAATACACAGTCACACACAAATACGAGGGTTGCTATTTATATTTCTGACCTAACAATGGGCAAATGAACATTGGTGGATGAAAACTGTTTTTGTTTTTCACAATATTCCCCCAACAGCGACCACGAGAAAATTCATGGTATCATTGTATGTTCTACGTTGCTAAAGGATGTTGCTTGCTCGCTGTATAAAGATTTCAGCATATCTTGTGAATTCGCGTCGAAAATTGAAAAAAAAAATAGTCGCACGAGAATGTCCATGGTTTAATTTCATTTCTTTGCCGACATGAATTTTTAAAGGCATTGCAAACAGCATTAATATGGGTCACACATCAACACGTTCGGAGTGCGTTTTTGGTAAAATATGCCAAACTTCCCAATGGAAGTGTGAAAGGCAATGAATACTAACAGCAACCCACTTATATTGGACTTTAAAATATTTTTTTAGATCTCTTAAAATAAAACTTGGTTGAAGAAGTAGGGATTACTAGGCGATATGCCACACATAAGTATCCTCACCGGTGGCAAATGCGCAACAACTTTTCTAAAAATAATTTGTTCCAATGTATTTGAGCTCAATGTCACCTATGCTTTTGTATATTTGTAAAAATAAAGTTGGTTAATTAATCAAGTAGCTTCCTAACATTTTATGTTGCATTGAATATTTATAAATCGGATTATGCCTACGTTTTCTTACTAATAATGCTTATAGGCGCATACATCCTTGAAAGGTGTTTAGTCAAAATTTCCCCTCCGAGTTGTGTTGTACGCCTCGGTGGGATAGCTTTCAGTTCTATACCGCCTTCGAATGGCATATGGGTTTTTTTTTGGAGAACCCTTTTCATGACATAAATACATACGGAAGCCTGACATTGGCTCCCGAGTGGCGAAAGAAAGTATTGCCGCGAACAAACTCCGAGCCAAAGCGACTATTTTATTGAATTTTAATAGTGTGAAGGTAGTAAACTATACTTCTGCCAATTTGATATTAACAAAAAGCTCAAAAAGAGTTGGCTATGTTGCCACTAATTTTGTAGCTCGAAAACGACAATTATTAGGTTCATGTGTACGTGAAGCTCGTGAGGAATATGCCAAAAAATTTAAATACATAGGAGTGGTTGACCGATTATTAAATATATTTCTCTTTATAACATAATACATTTCATTAAATCCAAAGCTGTTTTTTGTGAAACACTTTATATATCCTTTCAGCTTTATCCATATATTAAATTTCCGACGATAGGAATGCATAGTTTGAATAAATACCACAAACGCCTCAAAAAAGATTTCGTTTGTTAATGCAGAAAATTGTTGATGCTAGACCCTTATTGCTAATAATGGTGTCAGTTCTCTTGCCGGACAAGTATTTAACCTATCTTACATTTGAACAGAGAAAAAGGTGAAATCATCGATCTCGGCTTTTAATGAAAAGGCAAAGTGCATAAATTTGCGCATATGCACTTTTTTTGTACAAGCCTTTGTAGCATAAGACCACACAGGTCATCAGTTTATGAATAGAAGTGTAAGAACAGTAAATGGTAGCGGTATATCGAAGATAACGATATCTATCATCCTCCATGACAATGGACATATTTACAAAGCTTTTCAAACAAAAATTTTAAGTGTATTTGTATTTAGGCTTTTACATAAACAGGCGCTATTTTCACTAACATAAGGCTCGAAATTGAATTTGTTTTTTACACTTTCCCAAAGAAAACTTTATTTTGAAAATATAATATGTAGAATTGAAATTTTTAAAAACATGGTTCGATATTTGCCTTATCTTTTGTCGAAATTAAAAAACAAAATTTATTTTAAATATTGTCAGTGACATACTTTTTTTTTACAAATATTGAACCCGAATGGAAGATTAACTGCTTGCCTATTTCTGAAAAGCAATCCTTAGCTTTGTAAATTACAACTACAAGTTTTAATATACATTATTAAAATATTATTTTTTCTTTCAGCATTAAGAAAAAAGTGAAAAAAGGCTCTGGCTCGAAAACTTTACCAAATTGTTCACCCTCAAGACAAATTGAAAGCCCAACAATGTCACGACGTTTGCCACCAGATCCTGCCGAAGCTATTGGCACTGCAATTGTTAAATACAATTACCAAGCCCAACAGCCAGATGAATTGTCATTGAGCAAAGGGACACGTATACTCATACTTGAAAAGTCTAACGATGGCTGGTGGCGCGGTCAGAGTGGTAACGCCGTCGGCTGGTTTCCAAGTAATTACACAACTGAGGATTGTGATAATGATGGTGAAATACACACATATGCCATGGCTGAGAATGTACTCGACATTGTGGTAAATATTAATTATACACAATAAATATAAAATTGCTCTTGAATAATATTTAAATCAACTGCATTGGCTTCAGGTTGCGCTCTATAGCTTCTCATCAAATAATGACCAAGAACTCTCATTCGAGAAGGGCGATCGGCTCGAAATAGTTGATCGACCAGCTTCTGATCCGGATTGGTATAAAGCAAGAAATAATCAAGGACAAGTCGGTTTAGTTCCACGCAACTATCTACAAGAGTTAAATGATTATCTGGCTACACCGTTCCGCAACAATAGCGGAGGCAATGGCAATGGTGGTGGAGGCGGTAGCAGTGGTGGTGACTCAATCGATCGACGTAATGATGGCATGTCTGCGCAATCGTCACCCCCTATGGCACCTATGGAACGGCCAAATTTAGCTGGGAAATCGTGGTACTATGGCGCTATTACGCGTAGCCAATGTGACACCGTGTTGAATCAGCATGGACATGATGGGGATTTTCTTATACGAGACAGTGAGACTAATGTAAGTTATCTGTAGGGGATCAGCAGAGTATCAGTTATAACCAGAGACGAAAAAAATATAAATTCGATTCATTTATTTATTTATCAATTCGTTTATGAAACAATGATTTCATACAGACTATTAACCATCAAGCTCAAACAAAAGTATCAAATTCAAGATATTAGTAAAAATGGACTTAGGTACATCACGATCGAAAGATGTAAGATCTGGTTAAATTCACAAATTATCCGTCCAATGTGTGCATGATTTTAACATCTTCAGCATAGCCAGGGAAGTACGAAGCAAATTATCCATCGATAATCAATAATATAGATTACCCGGTTTGGTTACAAAATTGTGAGAGTATTTTGATATTTTATTTCACTCGTATTAACACATTTATCCGATCAGTCGTTGTTCAGACGGCAACGAAGCAACATGAGGGTAGTTTTTCATATATCACCAACACAATCTCATTTTTTTCGTAAACGAATCGCTGTCATGACCCATGCAACGTTAGCCAATCAGCTGACTCTTTCAAATTCACTGAGAGTCGATTAACGGTCTCATCTTGGCCACACCTCTAGAAACTTTTCGCCATGATAGATAATGCAAACAATTATAGTTGAAAACAATATTGACCTTTAATATTGATTTCAAGGTAAGCAGCGATATGAGCGCGTTATATGATGGCAAGGGATCAGAAAAGCATGTGAACTTAATGCAAATTTGGAGCTGGTGGAAAGGACGATAATTTATTACTACATACTCCAGATGAGAGCGTAAAAAAGAGGTATGAGGTGTGTTCAAAAAGCATCGCGAATTTTATGTCTTTTCAAAAATTATTTATTCAATAAGGTTATACACCTTGTGAACCCGAAAAAATGGACGATTATCATAGTTTTTTTTAATATGTTTTAGAACTTTTATCAAATGAGGCATATATCATACTGAACGGTAACTTTCGAAGAATACATTTTGGTGTTTTTATTTTAAAAAATGTTATTATTTATTGTTGATATCGCCCCTCCCCCGAAACGCCGTTTTTTAGAAGAGGCTTGCGGTGATCACGGTAGCGCATCAGCAGCTCAATTGAAATCAAAAGAATTAAATTATTATTGTAGAAAAATGTTTTTTAGTGAATCTGAACGGTTTATTTACCCACAAACAATTTTTCTCGATATGAAAACCGCTTTGCACCAAAAAAACGATTTTTGAGGGGTTGAACAATTAAGAAAAAATTAATTCCAGCGAACTATGCAAATATTTATAAAAAGTGAACCGTTCCGATTCATGAGGTTACTCGTATAACTTCGAATAATTAAAAAAAAAGTTCGTGCAAATCGGTCAAATAGTTTTTGATAAATGATGATCACCGCGACGGTAATTTTCAAAAAACACGACTGCGAGATAATCGCGTATAAAGTTTTGCGTGCACTTCATTTATAGATAATTTGCGCGCTTCCATGGTCTGTAACTTTCGTTCTAGATCTCCGATATTTATGATTTTTTAAATTTATATTTTTGAGATGATGTACTTTTATAATATGCCATAAAAAAATTTTCAATTTTTTAGTCCAACACAAGGTATATAACTCCTGAATATCTCCTTTGTCCCCTTCAAAGTAATCCCCATGAGATATTATGCACTTATGCCAACGTTTTTTTTCAATCTTCGAAGCACTTAAAAAAATCATTTTCTTATCTTGTTCAGCTTCTCCTTCGATGTCGTCTTTATTTCGTCAATCGTAGCGTAGCGTCGTCCATTAATGGGTCTCTTCAGTTTCGGGAACAAGAAAAGTCTCAGGGGGCCAGGTCTGGATAATACGATGGCTGTGGCATCATTAGTGTGTTTTTTTTGGCCAAAAACTCGCGCACAAGCAACGATGTGTGAACAAGGGCGTAATCGTGATGCAAGAGCCAATTTTTGTTCTTTCACAAATCCAGACGTTTCTGGCGGATTACTTCACGCAAATTGCACATAACTTGCCGGTAATATTATTTATTGACCGCTTTACCCTGTGGCAAAAACTCATGATGCACAACGCACCTGCAATCGAAGAAAACGCCAAGCAAAACTTTTACATTCGACCGAACTTGGCGCGCTTTTTTCAGTCTTGGTTCTTGCGGCAGCTTCCATTGAGATGATTGAGGTTTGGTTTCCACGTCATAACCATAAACCCACGATTCGTTACCAGTTATGACCCTCTGGAGCAAATTTGGGTCGTCGCGGATGGAGTCCAACATCTTATTAGCAATGTTCATGCGATGCTGCTTTTGGTCGAAATTGAGCAGTTTTGGTACGAATTTTGCAATTACCATTATCTTCACTTCATAAATTTTTTCGTCTGTTGTTGAAGTGCTCGGGCGCCCGGCACGCTTTTCGTCGTTCACTTCTTCTCGGCCTTCTGAAAACATTTTGTACCACCGATAAACGTTGCTTTGGTCCGTATGACACAGTCAACATTCGGAATGCATCCGCGCACTTAATTTCGTTTTCACACAAAATTTGATACATGTTCTTTGATCCATCTTTTTGAATAGGTAAAAATCGAAGACGAGCCGAAACACGTGCAAGCAAAGCAGCTGATAACAATTAACTGAACATTCAAAATGGCCGAACTCGTCAGCATAAGTGAGAGACATGAGCATCTACGACAATCGAAATTCGAATATACGTAACCTGCGAAAGTTCAAAATTTGCGATACTTTTTGAACACACCTCGTATATAGCAGTTTTAAAGTGTATGCATTGGAAAATTCAGTGCAATTTCGCCGAAAAAAGCCAGGCATAGCATTTGAAATAATAAAATTTATATGGTTGGTAAATGAAACATTAGTGTCAAAGATAACACCGAAATTCTTAATTTCATAACAGGCCGCAAATTATAGTCTGATATGTTATACAGAGTTTTTAATATATTTCGTGATTTTGTATTCGAAAATCAACGTTTCTCAGACCGAATTAACCACTTGGTTTTAATGCGGTGGGTATCTTCAGAGTACTCTTAACTCGATTATACCAAAACAATTGTGCAAAGGATATTTAAAAATTAGCTCACATACGGCGTTGTTCTGTCTGAAGAATTAATGAAACGCATGAATTGTGAACTAAGGAAAAAATCGAATTCTGTAATTACTTCATCTCGTTCGTGCACTCTCACGTGACTTCTTGTATGTCGTTTATCTTGACGGTTACTCTGTAATGCGAACAAATGTGTACATACTCAAATTCGAAAAATAGCAATCGTGTCGTGCAATATTCGTATTGACACTTGAGATTTACGCATCTCCAAACTGTTACATGCAACTAACGCAATGATCAAAAATGCATTTTAATTGAAAAATTTTAAAATTGTTTAAACATATAACATTTTGACATCAATTTAGTAATAAAAAAATGTTTTTAATTTTTTTTTCAAATCTCAGTTTTCATTGCCGTCGCTGTTTGGAGCATGTGGGACACACATGATTCGTTAAAATGAAAATGTTCCCGATTTAATCCCAGTTTTTAGGAAATTGATCCAAGTACCTGTAAAGAATACGAATAGCATTCGTATTTGAACATTTGATATTGTTACACTTAAGTAGCAACCCTCTTGGCAATCGTCTCTGGTTTTAACATTTCGCATTTAAAACAAGTCAAAGTAGATAGCTATTCATCACATTATGGTTTTAGTTTAAGACGATATTGTATTGCATATTAAGATACTGAAAATTGAATGAACTCTTCTCTGTTTTCAGATGGGCGATTATTCGGTTTCCCTCAAAGCGCCTGGACGTAATAAACACTTCCGCGTACACGTTGAAAATAATATGTACTGTATTGGCCAACGTAAATTCCATACACTAGATCAATTAGTAGATCATTACCAAAGAGCACCGATCTATACGAATAAGCAAGGTGAAAAATTGTATTTGGTGCGATCGTTACCAAAAGCCAATGGCACGTAAGCAACCCACAATCGCGGCAGCAGCGTGGAATAGTACTCGCTATGCTTTCTCATTTCATACAGACACCTACATTATTCATTGATACTGATTTCAAAACGGTTGCTGCTGTTGCTAATCCTGCTGCTACTGCTGGCGGTATGACAAATTTAGATATTATATAATTTTACTTATTTACATATATGTAATTCATATTACGATATTACTAATAATGATTAATGTGTAAATGGAAGGCTATTGTAAGCGATGAAATGAGATAAGAAAACGTAAATCAAGCGTGGTAACAATTAGAAACTCAACACAGATTAATATCGTCAAATTATCACAATTTAGTGCGAAATACATGCTATTTTAAACGATAAACAGCAAAGCGACTACCAAAAACGATAAATTAAATTTATATGTATGGCAAAAACTCATAAATCACTTAATGGATAAATACAAAGAATCATATATAATTAAAGCGCGTAATAAATAAAATGTCACTTGCATAGTACCGTACTATATATTTATTATTTATTTTTTTTTTTATCACGATCATAGTTATTTTATTATACTATTTGTTCTTCTTGCGTCCGTAAAAGGAAGTTTCGAAGAAGACAAGCACGGAAAAAAGCGGGTTAATTCGATTTAAGTTGCTAACAATTTTCAAGTTGCCAGCATTTTACGACAGTGTTTGCAAAAACGTTCAATTTGCGCTCCGTAATGTAAAGCAAGCACACTGAAATTCCATTGCTTATTACATACGTATGTATAGATATTTATATAATATAAAGGGCGATTTTTTTAAGCTTGACATATGTTTTCTTTACGTTACACATATTGGTAAAATCTTTAAAGACGGGACGAAGATGCTTGGCGTATACTAAATTATTTTGATTGCGGCGCTAAATTTTGAGCGAGTTTATGCACAAGTAGTGAAACAGAAGTTAAAGAGTGGTTTTGCACCACAGCGATATTGTTAAACTTCCTCAATTCCTGAAAATTATTTATATACAATAATACTTATTCATATCCACCATACACTGTTATATAATTGAAGCTAAAATACTCGAACACCGTAATTATTTAGAAAATTACTTGAAATTAAACTTTGAAGCTTTCTAAAATCTGAGCTAATTTCAAAAAGAGCGATTTAGAAAAAATAATTTTAGAATCGGTTTGCTTTAATTTTTATAACCGGAACGAAAGCCGCAAAATTTGTATTGTCACTGTTTGCCAGAAAAATGTAATTTAATAGGTTAAATTTTTTTCTGTCCATTCTTCTCTAGGAAATAGTACTTAAAAGGCTCATTAGACATATTAATGAATTCGACGTTTAAACCAATGAATGACGATCAATAAAATCGGCACAATGTGAATTAAAATTCAGTTTTATTGCAACTCTTTTATGGCAGGCATTCGTTTTTTGAGTGGCCCTTGACTTCATATTATTATTTTGAATTTATTTCTATGACTCGTACTGAATATGCTATGCAAACGTAAGCAATTTGTTGTTATTATTTTATTTTCTAAAATTGAAATACATATTTTTTTGGCGAGGAAACACAATCAGATTAGTGTGGCATTTCGTCTGCTAGACGCTGTCTATAAAGCTTGTAGTAAATTTCAAATAGATCATCCAATTTTTTTAAATATAATAAGTTTGTTTGTAAATTAGTAGTATCATTCAATTCGTGAAATGTGTTAAGGGCACATATTTTTCTCAATTTTGAAGTTCTACCTCTAAAAAAAAATATCTTCGGCGAGTAAAAATTTAAAAAAGAAGAAAATATCACTTCCACTATCCAAACGTTAATATTTTCGTAACAATGCTAGCTTTTAGTAGAAAACGTTGAAATTTTAATAAACATTCGAATTGTTTTTTGATACGCCCTTCTGATAGCTTTTTATTAAAAGTGAAAATGAAACGAAACAGGATATTGAGCAAGCTTTTACCCCGATTTTTACTTAAAATGAATGTATCTACTTACATATATCCAAAATAAAATGAAGTAGCCGTAAAATATTGTATGATAAATGCTTTTAAGTAGAGGTCTGGAACGGAACCATATACAAAGTCACAAATATTACGAGTATTACCACATACCATAATTATAAAAGGCAAAACAATGCATCACTTGAAAATACTTATAAGAATATATAATATTTGCAAAGAACAAGTGTAAAAAAGTGCTCGATAACCCGAAATAATTTCAGCTAATACACGAAAAACCAGCGAAAATAAACTAGCAACAAGTTTGCGAGTACGCCCAATCCAAATTATGAAATAAAATTAGCTGTATGTATGTAAGTGTAATATCATCACCTCTAACTGTGTGGTGAAAAACCACACGGCGCCCTACAAACTACTTACAACACAGAAATCATTGTTCTATTATGGATTTCCGAGGCAGATACATTGGCGATATCAACTGTTTGTCCTGCCATATACAAATCCTGAATACTCAACCACTGCTCTTTTCTTCTTCATATAGACATGCAAATGCGTAAGTGTACTGGTGTGTTATAAAAATTAAATTAAAAATTAAAAATAAAAACAAGTATATATACATAAATATACTAATATATACTATACTATGCGTAAATTCATGAATGAATCTTCATTACTACTTACAAATTTATTCCAAAACATGGATTAGTGATGATTACAAATATTTATACTATAAATATAAAAGGCTAATTAAAGTATTTTAAATAAACCAGAAAAAAGAATGGTAAAAAATAATGAATATGTATTTGTGCTATACCAGTATGTGTAAATGGTATTCGTGGTCTCATGCAACCATCTGCTTGGCTCTGTAGTCTACTATTTAGCACTAAGCAATGGAGCGCCCAAATCGGTTCAACCATTTAACGGTAAACACTCTTGAACCAGCCCAGCTGCTTCCTTTTATTATTAAATGTAATAAATTATATTATAAATACATATAAAAATACAATATAAGTAATATGAAGCAAATAATATTCTAAAAACCCCACATGCAAATAAAAATACTTAGTTTAATTCTTAATAATTTGAATTTATAATATTATACAAATTGATCATAAGGCACAGAAATGAATGCTGACGAAGAGTCGGCGGTAGATACGCCAAGGAAGCAGTATAAGTTTCAGTAATAATCCGATGAATATTTAGAAGAAATAATTTTATTTTAGCATATTCTTTAATATTACTTTGAGTTGTGTTGTTTTATAACTGTGTTCCCAACAGCGTACATACATAGTCATTATTTGTTATAAAATACACATAAACATAAAATATTTTAATTAATTTGTATTAAAATTAAGTTTTTCTAATTAAAATTACAAAATGTACAGTGTTTTTTATTTGATTCATTTCATTTCTTCCTGCCCTCATGTGAATAATTAGTTTTATATGTAAACCAATGTCACTATTGCTGCATTGGCGCAAACAGCCAAGCCAGTATTTGCTACCGTTTCTTGAGTGTATCTACTTTATAAATAGCAGCCAAGAGGGGAACGTCTTATTCTTTTCCACATGCACTTAAGAGCCTATTCAAGCCCACATGAACGTTAGGAGCCTGAACAGCGCAGGCTTTGAGTCACACACAATATAGCATAGCCACCACATATAAGTAGCAGTAAACAATGTTGCGATTGGCATTGAATCAACACAAACATTTCTCCACTCGCTTTTTGCTGTACATGAATAACTTGCATATCCATGCTTAGCTTTTGCTTTCTCATACAAACATTTTTTAACCTTTTTATGTAAGTATTGTAAAAAAGTTTATTATTTGTACTAAAGAAATGAGTAAACGAATGTGAAATAAAAAATATATAAGTGAAGAAAAAAGAAAATAAAAAAATATCAAATTAAATGACACAGTAATTTGGATTAGAACCATGTGTAGCTGTATCTTTTTTCTACTTATTTAAATGCGAAATTTTTTTACTAAGTATAAAAAGAAAAAAACGTGAAACTAATAAACCATGTTTAGATAAAATGAGTGCAAGAAGCATAAAAGAGTAAACGGTGAGAAGCGTGAAAATGCTACTAAGATATTAAAAGTGAAAATAAATGAATGAACAAACTGAAACTTAAACTGAAACGGAAATATGAATAATAAAAACGCAAATACATATGCAAATCATTTCAATATTTTATGTTCTTTTTTCTCACATTCACAAGATGATCCATGAAAAAGGTAAGAAACGATTAGCTAAGACGGCGTGGAATATTGAAGGTCTGCCAGGATGAGAATTTTCTTTATAAGTTGTAATATTGTCTTGAAGCATGAGACTACTGCTTTAATGGATTTTGCGCAAAAGATTTGTTAGGTTTTGTCAGTTCTATGCCAAATGCTCAGAAATTAGGGAATTCGTATACCTATGTATGCAGATTTTCATACGCATGAGCAATTAACGTATTTAATAGTTTTTTGGGATAATATTTCCGTAAATGCATGGGATCTTTTAAATGATATACAGTCTGTCAAGAAAACGTTTAACAGGTGTTTACAGGTGAAGGGATTTTTTTATGGCCAGAAGTGGATGATATTGATCTGGATAACGTTTATTTTCAACAAGATGGCGCTACGTGATACACAAGCAACGAAACCATTGATCTTTTACGAGAAAAGTTTTCGGACCGTGTTATCTCTCGAAGAGGTGATCACAATTGGCCACCGAGATCTTGTGATTTAACACCTTGTGACTTTTTTCTTTGGGACCACGTGAAAGAGAAGGTCTACGCCAACAGCCCAGGGTCGATTCAAGGCCTCAAAGATGGAATTCGTGAGGCTATCGAGGACATAGGGCAGCCAATTTACAATCCGATTATGGAAAATTTCATGAAAAGGATATTGTCCTGTAAGCGTCGCCGTGGTGATCATTTGCCTGATGTTATTTTCCACTATTAACGGCATGCCTTCCTCTTTATAATGAAATAAACATCCGATCATTTATATTATAAAATAGCATTTTTCTTTGAATATCAAAATTACACCTCTTATTAAAAAACCCTATATATCTGTGTGCACAATAAAAGCAGTGCAACGTATTGCTAAGATTTGTTTATTTATTTTTTATAGAATTTTTTATTATAATATTATATTATATAAAATTATAAATTGTGATACCAATTTATTAGAGAAAATCACTTTGGAAAAATCAAGTTAGAAAAAAAAACACAAATTTTAACAAATTAGTGGAAAAATTTTCTAGACACACTGCTTAAGAGGGTTTAGTTAAGTAGTTAAGAGGTTTATTTATTAAGACTGATTTGGGAGCGATTTGGGTTTCAAAATATGGCTCTTTTGCTTTTGCTTACTTGGTTAGAAAACTACCGATCCATAAACAAATTTCTCTTTGGATCTTTTGCTAGTATATTGCATTTATAAAGGGTCCTTAAATAAAGCATGTAAACATTTAGATTCCTTCAGGATTCCCTATTTTTATTCAAAATATGGCTCTTAATAATTATATGTGAAAAATTACATCATTTAAATGCCCACCATGGGCACTTCTACAGGTAAAATCCACCAAATAGTCTATTCATGAATACCCAATTGCTGAGAATGTCGAGATTTCAATGTTGAAGGTTACTCAGTAACACTTTGCGCTACAGCAGCTATATTCTCAACTGAGCGTACAAATTTTGGTCTGCTATTCGTTTTTCTAACCTCAACAGAACCAGTTTTTGAAAATTTTCACCAACCTTTGAATTGTCGACTCATCCGAATGATTATTTCCACACAAAAAATCAGGAGTTTTGCAATATGTTGTTCTTAAAGAGGGTTAAAATTGCACATCTGCCTACTTGAAAAATGTCAGACATTAAAAAAGGTATACATATATATGTAATTGGCACTTACATCTCTTTTTACTTGTTTGGCCGAGCTCCTCCTTGTATTTGTGGTGTGCGTCGCCATGTTATTCCAGTTTTAAGCCGACTTCGAACGGCAGGTGGTTTTTTATGAGGAGCTTTTTTGTGGCAGAAATAAACTCGGAGGGGCAACCGCTATTAGAAAAACCATTTTCTACCATTTGGTGCTTCATGCGGCTTCCAGACGGATATGTTTTCCTTACCACTCCTTTCCTTTTATTACCCTCCATGCTAAATCTCGACCCGATATTTAATTTCAGTTGCGATGAAATTGTTATTCATACCCCTTAGAGTTTCCCTCAGAGTAAGAAACACATAGTTGAAATTGGGATTTAGGCAATTGTATTTATTTGTAAGTGTATCAGTGTATACATATGTATAACTTTCTTTTCATTTAAATTTCAGTTTCAGCAATACTATTACACTGCCCCGTATGTGACATATTCGGTAAGAGAATGAAGAGAGATTTAGTGTACAAATGTCTGCAACTTTTAGGATTAGAGCGGAAAATGTGATTTATTATTTAGTCGAAATAGGTACATGCTACACCAGTACACACATCTTTATTTATACATGCATATTGTGAAATATTGTAAAATATGGAGGGAAATAATTGAAAATTAACTTTTTAAATTATGTCATACCCGTAAAATAAATTTGTAATTAAATATATCAATAAAGTTTTTTTTGCAACTAAAGTTTTTATACATGTAACGCCCTTTTATTTTTAATTTTTAATGCAATTACAGGGAACATCGATTATAATGAAGCGTCAGTCTTTCATAAAAAATTGTATAATACAAATAATAGAAATAAGGAACAAGCGAGTAATAGATGGTTCACTTACGCAAAATTACATACTAGGGCCATGTGCCAGTTCGTCTAAATTTTAGTAACTCCGCTAAAATCCCACTGGAGGTTTCCAGCCCTGCTTTAATTTACATAAAAAACAGCTGAACGGTGCGAGTTCGTTTGATAACCTTAATTATTTGTTTTTAAATTTACATATGTTTGCTTTTATCAAATATTAGTTTGGGGAAAAAGAAATCCATTCTCGGTAGCAGGCTGTAGTGATCGATATCCCGTAAAGTATCGATCAGCGCATTATTTGCATTGTAGCTGCTAAAACAGACAAAAAACAAAGAAACATTGCATCAGTGAAGCCAGCAAAAGGAAGCAGGTAACCGCGGTAATAGTGCAGACACACCAAATTTAGCGAAGTCCTCAACCATCTGTGCGAGCCTTCTGCCACAAAAATCACCTACCCTGTCAGAAATCAAAATAGATTAACGAAACCAACGCAACACTGAGTCTTGTCGAGGCCCAGGAGCACAGAGGAGTGAACAAGGAAAAAAATCGATCAAACAATTTGAAGTTTATGCTCTTTTTCAAGGGGACATTTTCCACTAAAAAAATCGTTTCCTGTTTTTTGTTTGTTTCATTCAGTTGTGAGTGGAAGAGTGTAACAATGGTAGTTAACAAAGAGAAATGCAAGCCAGGCCGCTGAAATTGTGAATGATGTTTAAGGTGCCGATCGAAGTTTACCGGTATATTAGTAGTCGCCAAGAGCTAAATATCGACTATAAAATAGTTTTAAGCCATTTGGGCAAAAATTTTACGCAGAAATAATGGATTTCTTTTTCCCTAAACTAATATATTAAATTTCACTAGTTGTCTTGATTTTTCCTATTTTTCTGACATCCTTCAAAACTACCATTTGACCATAGACGTTCAACTAAAAAGCAGGGAAGCAAGTCTGCATTGGGTCAACATTTTTATGTTCGCTCTAACAAATTTGACAGCTCAATTAGTTTAATTTAGTTGGAAAAGTATGCTCAAAAATAAATTGTTCCTACTTATTGCATTACCGACACTTTCCAGTGATTGAGGATTTTTCTCTTTTTAGGTGACAAATCCAAAAGTTAGACTTAATCTGCGCAGAATGTACACCTTCGCTGGATCCGAGGTACTTTTTCCATTCATATTCCCTCAAGGGAGGAGTGGGCAGGGTGTAACATTTCGAGACAGGACATGGCAAACATGTTTACGGGTGGCTCGAGTTAGGCGGAATGGTTTGTGGGAGGTATTCTGCGAGGAGGTAGCCGCAATTAAAGAAACAGTGAATTGGTTGCTTACCTCTGCAATTACTGTACAGGAGGTAAATATCTATTCCGACAGCCAGGCGGCAATTAGGACTCTGGGATCGTTGTTTGTGCGTTCGAAATTAGTCGGGGAATATTAGGCTCATTTGGGTTTCTAATCACAGCGGCATAGCGGGAAGCTGTTGGACTGAAGAGCTGGCTAGACAGGGGATCCTTGAGAAGGTTTCACCGCGATATGAGAGGATTGGTATTCCCTTAAAACTTGTGTTCTACTCCTAGAAAGATGAGTCTTGCGTCAACTCTGCGAGCGTTGAGTTAGTGCAGAAATGTACAAAATCGCCAGATTCCTCTGGTAGATCAAGTGCGCTCGAAAGAACTTGTAAGGCTAACAAAGCCGCAGGTTTAAGTCCTTTCTGCAGAAGCAGAAACGTGGAATCATCTCAACACCTTCTCCTCACCTGCCCAGCTCTCGTCGGGCCCTCACTTTTTGCTACACTTGCGGATATAGCAGATTTAAATCACCAGCTTGAAGCGCTTAACGCAAATGTAATTAGCCACCATTTGGTCGACGTCCTCCAATCTAAAGCCCCCTCTTCCTAGTTCCCCCTGTTCGCTTCTTTTTTGATTCTTTATCTAAGGACAAGGGGCCCAGCATGAGCAGCCATTTGTCCTAACCTAACCTAACCTGGGTAACAATTAGACGAACTCGCTCATATCTTACATTTATTCGCTAAAGGCATTTTTGTTAACACATCACTATAAATTGAGCGTAGATATTACAATCTTTTCAATCTTGTTGTTGTAAAATTGTCGACTGTGCCCGTTCTCAAAATGCTACTTTACAAATCGGTGATCACGATTACTCAAAAACTGTTAAAAGAAAGCTAGACATCAATTAATATACAGGGTGCTAGAAAAGAAACTAAAATATTAAAGGTGGCAGCTGCACCAAAAAAGTATTAAAATACTTGGGCCTCCAAACTAACGGTTTTGGAAATATAGCAAGTTATTTTTTCCGAAAAAATTATTGCCAATCACTTGTTTCTTTACTATGTAAAAACAATCGAAGTCTAAACAAAACAAAAACAAAAGATGTTCAAAGTCCTGGTATTTCAAGAGCATGATCTCCTTGCCTGAAATGTTTGATTAATTCGTAGCTGCAGCTCGTCAACGCTATTTACAAGTTTACAGGCTACAGGTTTATAGGTTTAATGTTTTCAAATATCGGCAAAACACATCTATGTGGAAAAATCTAGTCTAAATGCTCTCTTTGTTCTTTAACAAAGCGCGCCAGTCGTTTGTTTCACGAGCTAACCGACGCCAGTTTGACACATAAAGTGAATCCAAGTCCTTCTCCACCTGATCTTTCCAACGCAGAGGAGCCCTTCCTCTTCCTCTATTACCACCAGCTGGTACAGCATCGAATGCTTTCAGAGGCAGAGTCCACTCTATAAGAAGGGTGATCCCTATAAGGTTCTAGCGAGCGTATTGTGTGAAAGTCCACCATAAACCAACTGATTGGACCTTATCAGTGTGGCCTTAAACCTGGAAAGTCCACAATTGACCAGATACTCACAATACACCAAATCTTGGAAAAAACTCAGGAAAGGAGAAACGACACACACCATCTTCTCGTCGATTTTAAAGCTGCATTCGACAGTACGAAAAGGAGTTACCTATATGCTGCGGTGCCTGAAAGTTTCAGATAGGGTGACTCGCTGTCGTGTGACTTCTTTAACCTGATGCTGGAAAATATCGTATAAATGCTCTCTTTGGCCCAAGGAATGTCATCCGAAAGTTCAATTACTGCGTTCTGCAGAGAATTTGGTAAAATAACATACCAACAACAAAATGCAAATAACAAAGGAGCTAGAAAATAATAACTGGTCATTTCTTTGGAATCCCCTACACTTTATTAAAGACGATACGCTCACTCTGTGCAGCCTTCCGTCATAGACTATTTAATATAAACAAACTGATTGCCATATGCCACCTGAATTGCTTCACTTTCGTTTTCCTGCTGTTGTGCCCGAACATTTCCATATCCTGTATTCATTACAGGTTGGCGATGTATCGCCGAGTCGAACTGACTATGTTTCGATTTAAAATTACTTGTCTTTTGGTAGTTGTAATTTCCGAGTGTAAAACACTTTCGTTTTTTGGGCTAAAATATTTAAAACAACCATTATGAGCTCTAACCTCTCTTTGAAAAAGCTCGCTCAATTTACTATGACCAAGTCTCTTACGTCTTATGTCTTTCCTGGTATAATTCTGAAGCTTTGACAATTGATGGCAAGCGCAAGATTGATAGCACTGAGGTTGGGGGAAAACAGAAGGTTGTGCATAACGTGGCTCACAGTGAATTTAAATTATTTGAGCATTCTTAGATTTTGTTTACATCTTTTTATTCCTAAAAAAACAATTTTTTCCTTTATACAGTAATTATACCAATTCTCTTTCGTGTTCATAATAACCGAATCTAACTTTTAATTTATTTTAACAACTAATTTTACAACTACAACATAGTTCTGTGAGAGACCATTTAAAATTACATGATTAAGCTACTCTCGAAATTTGTTTTCAATCTCCGTAATCTTGTTGTGAGTTAAAGATACATAACCAAACAATGTCAATAAATACCTCATGAGAAAAGGCTCTATCAAAAGTATGGATTTAAGCAAATATTGATGGAGGGCCCTACAGTTTTAAGCCGACTCCGAACGGCAGATATTTTTATGAGGAGCTTTTTCATGGCAGAAACTCACTCGGAGGTTTGCCATTGTCTGCCGAGGGGCGACCGCTATTAGAAACATGTTTTTCTTAATTTTGGTGTTTCACCGAGATTCTAACCTACGTTCTCTCTGTGAATTGCGAATGGTAGTCACGCACCAACCCATTCGGCTACGGCGGCCGCCAATACCTGTATAATATGATATATAATATACCTGTAAAGGTATAGCACACCTTTCTAATTTCTTCTCCTTAAAACCAACTTAAAAAGCAATGGACGGAAGATAAAGATTCACAGATTTACACATTTACAGACTTAAGTTTCAAAGTTTTCTCAATGAATTTTAAAGCTTTGCGCTTCGATATTAGCCTGATGCGAGAAATAAAGAAATTCGATTGAATTTAAAGTAAAATAAAACACCAAAACTATACTTTTTTGCAGGTTAAATACAAGGTGTGTGTGTATATTTAGTTATATTTGCAAAATAAAAAGTTTGTGTTTACAAATAAAAAAATAGGTGTACTCGCATGTGTTGAAAGATAAAACAATGGAAAAAATTGCTAAATTAAAATAAAAGATAAAATTTATAAAAATTAGTACGCATACACATGTAACTACATACATTTTTTTTACAAAAGAAAATACAAAAAATTTATTTATAAAGTATATACCAAAATGAGGACAATAGTGGACTTCGAGGAATAACTTAAAACACAAGCACATTCAATAGTTTATAGCTATTAAAGTTGAAAATAAATATAAACAAAATCATATCAGCTTAATGATCGTTCGAAAGCTTTACAATGTTTTAACTAATTTTACAATGAAGAACTTTGATCAATTTCGATAGGCTTTTAAATTACTTTACCAGCATTTGGCAATTACACAAAGTAGCATATGACAAGCCAACTCCTTAAATTAATTGATTTAATAAAGCGATATATTTATTCGACCCTTTAATACGTTTATGAAACCGCCTTTCTTCGTATGCGAATGTGCAAATTTTGCCCATCCTTTGGCTATCTACGGGTTAATTTTGACAATAATCAAAATATTTATTTATCTATTTAATATTTATTTTGATTTTTACTTCTCATATTTGAAATATAGTAAACGTATCTCCATTATTTAGTTACTTAAATTCTTAAAGCATGTTTTGTTTCATTTTGTTCTATTTTGCAACAAGAGCATTTTAATTATTTACGTCTTTACATTTGTTCTTTTCGCTGGGCAGCAAACATTGTTGTTAAGTAAACATTTATTGGCAATAATAAAGAGAAACAAATACTCAAATTAGCATCTCATTAGTAAATATTCCTCCTTTAATTGTATAAACGAATTTATCCACATTAAGATATAATATTATTCATAGGTATAGTATAATATATGTGAGCGTTAAGTCTACTAAAATTTTTTCGTATTAGATGAACTAATTTTTGCTTTTTCTAACTATTTTCCAGAATTACTGCTAGATGCAATGCCTTCTTTTGCAAATTTTTCTCTGATTACAGTTCAACAAGCTTAAGGGGAGCAATCGAGGCCAATCATTTCTACATACTTTTGGTTGGTTGCCATGAAAATAATTGTTATTAATTTGTTCGGATATATATGTACATACATATATATATGTATATATATGGATATACACATGTATATACATATCTATAAATTTCAATCACACTGTCTCAATTTAAATATAAATACAAGTAATTCAAATTGGTTTATATTATATGAACAATGCCAGCACTTGTCTCACTTATTTCCCTTCTCCTCGTTCTGATTCAATCGCAACTTATTTTAAAGAAGTTTTATGCCTATACATATTTATATTTGCAAGAGCATGCTCCGGCTCACAAATTTGTATTTATATTTAGTAAGGATGCGCTTCATAACTAGTTGCGCTTGAGCTCCGACTCATACCGATTGCCGCAAATATCTCATAAGAAGGGATTATTCGAGTTCATTGCGCCGGTTGCCTGCGAACATGAGAAATGTATTAAGACTTTGATTTTAATAAATAAACGAATAAAGAATTGGCTACTTACTGCAAATGGGTTATTGAATGCTCCACCGCCACCGGCGCCAGTGGCCGCAATCGCCGTTGGCTGTAGTGCACCTAAACTGAAGCCACAGCCGCTCGGTCCAGTCGCCATTACAGTCGCAGTGCCGGCTGTCGTTGTTCCATTAACATATCCATTACTGTAATTATAAAATTGCGTGGCTGTTGTTGGTTGCTGTGACGATATGCCGTTACCGTTCGATATCACTGTCATTTGACCAAAATAGCTCTGTGTTGCTGTGGGCGAAGTGCCGTGAGTAGCAGCCTGGAACGGATTTACTTGCTGATGTTTGAAAGGATTAACAGAATTACATATGCCAGCTAGAAAGAAAGTGCAATACAAATATCATACTTTCGGGTCGGGAACAACTTAAATAAATTCGTTTTATCTAAAATACATCGCTAAAATCTTAAATATGAAGCATTGCAAAAAAAAAACATTTTTAACGGGCGAATGCTCGTTTAATATTGAATGTACTCGCATACTAATATCCAAGCATGCTTCAATCACTTGACATAGGATGGTTTTCTAATGATAGTTCACGCACATCATTAGTTTTGCCGGGACCATTTTAGACAAACTTCGGCGATTTTTTCCTGCAGAGAAGTGTGACCACGAGTGAATTTGGAAAACCAGAGAAACATGCCGCATCGAGATAGTAGGCCTCTTCTATTCGCCACTTCTCTGCTCGGCTCAAATTTTGCATGCGAGCAAGATTCTTTGCAAGGCTATACCTCATAAAATTGGTATAACTCACTATTTTCCCAAACATTAAAAAATTTTAGGCTTCTCTATTCCAGCGCTACTAAAATATGTTCATTTATACGAGTTGTTTCATTTAATCGCCATTTGCTAACGCTTCGAAAAGAAGAGGCCTAGTATTTCATCACTAAAAGCCGAGGCGATTTAATTTCAACACATTTACCACTAAACATTTTAAACTTTACGATGATAATGTCAGATTTTACAAATTCATACTGGTGTTGCCAACACTTTAAGTAGAAATCCTGATATTCATAATACCTACATTTATAGATATTGCGTACGGCTACGCCCGAAAAACGTTCTTTCTTTTATCATAAAACAGCCCAAACCAAACATTTTTAGCCCAAATTTGTTTTCTCTTTATATCAATAAAACAAAATGAATCCTTGATTATTCTTCTCTGACGTCTAAAGAAACATTTTATATTTGACCTTATTACCTATGAGTGCATAAACAAGGTACAGTGTGACAAATTTATCAGTATCTTAATATGGATATGCATTTGGGTCTCTCTCGTTTAGTGATGTGGGAAGTATAAGACTTCTAGAACCTTTTTCGTGGTGCGCGCACTGACCAACGTATCGTAGTCCCTTACCGCAGCCCGTAGGATACACAAAACGGAGACAAAACTTATCCCGTAGGCAACAACTGCGTTCATTTAGCTACATATTTACACAATACATCGGTTTGTGTGTATTTGTGTTTGGTTGTATCGACACAATGTTGCCATTGATATTTTTGCATACACACTTTTTCACACGTCCGCGTTATCAGTTACAATTTTTAATTGTATAATAATCCAAAGCTAAAAACCAACAAATGGAAATACTCGTAGTTCATTTATCTATAATTAACATTATTCAACATTGTTTTTAAGTTATTTTAACAAAAATTTAAAATTTTCTAAGTTTATTTTGTAAATAATTTCGAAATGTACTGGTTGGCAACACTGTGTGGTGAGAGCGCAATCAGCTGACACGATTTTACGGAAATTTCCAAAATCCTACGATAAAATCTACGATACTACGGAACGGAGGGGTGGTAATTTTTCATTTACATGGGGCTCTCATTAGTTTCATCGTAACAGCTGACACGGGCCTGCGTTTACGTCGGTGAGCGCTGGCACCGTTACAAGCACCTAGATGGATTCCGCTTATTGTGAGCTTAAATTTTTCAAAATATTAAGAACGCCGCCTATTCTGATCTACGGCGTCATTGTGTGGCGGATATAATCTGTCATAAACATAAATAGTAAACTCTGCTTAAAAAGTGAGCACTCTTCAATATTCATGGAAACTTCGGCATAGATAGAATTCATTGAACTTGCTAAAAGTGTATTAAGTGTAAATAAAAACAAAGTCTTTAACCTTAATTCACAGTTTCTCCATTAGCTTAGTCATGGTGACGCAGGGTAAGCGAATAAGAAGAGGTGGGGGGCCTTCCACTGTCCCGGTGTGGATAGCACGTGACATGACTATCTTAAATATACTCAATGTGCAGTAAATTCAGAATATTCAGCGTTTTATTAAGAAGGAATATTCAGCGTTTTATCACAAGGAAGGTAAAAGTTGGCGCGCTAATGGATCGCATGACTTAAGTGCGTCTTTCTATATCCTGAGTACGCTGCCGAGGCTACCATATTTTAACATTCCAGTAATATTATAGGTTGTATGTGGAACAGGAATTCTTCTTGGTTTTATAAAAAAATATTTTTGGAAACCATCGGAGAAAAAATAACAGCCGTATTCTGTATGACGAACAAACGGTGGCATTGACTATTTGTCTGCTGAAGCTACCCTACATAGTAACGACCAACATGAACGACATTCCTTTTGTCACAAATTTTAAATATACTTAATAATTTTGCAATAAAATGTTTCAGAAATTGAGTAGTAAGAGTTATACAAATGTACTTACTGTGTCCAAATGTGTCTGCGCCATAGGCAGTCACAACTGTTGCCGCTGCTTTGCTTTCACGCAATTGCTCGTCCAGATCTTTGAGCGCCGCATACCTATCCTCGCTGGGTGTTGAGCTCAGTGCGTTGTTATTGTTATTTTGACTGTTACTCTGCTGGGTGTTCATTGATCGTGAGTTGTTATTGGGTATCGGAAGACCTGCCCATAATTAATTGTTTTAAATTTCTCTTTTTTAAGTTAGAAGATTTTTGATATTTAAAGCCAAATGTTAATTCGATCGAGCAAATAATTAGTAAATATATAAATATATAGATTGAATTTGTATACAAATCAGGTAATAATATTGCATTTTGCATTTTGAGTATTCAACAGTAATTGCAGTAACCGGCCCAATACATATTTGCGCCAGGAAATTGTGGTAGGTAGCCTATAAATGAAGATTATGACAAATTTACGATCCTTTTATCACATAGAGTTTCTACACAATCTACCAATAATGCTGAATCAGTGCTAAATAGTATATTAATATTATATGTAAAAAAAGCGGCACTACTTCATCGAGTGCTACTACAAATAAAAAAAGTAATGCTGGCATACATTTGCATATCTTCTTGAAACACGATTTATTTCTCTACGCTAAGAGACTATGTGTGCTTATGTGCTCGATAAAAACGATTGGAGAGCGTCCATCAGCGGTCACTGCGGCCCAAACCATTACTTGCGATGGGAAATTGCATCGAGTGGCTATATATAGGCTCAAATTCTCGTATGAGCGTTCGGTCGAGTAAACACGATGGTTTGGAGTGTTTATGAACTGCTCAATTGGGAAATTTTTCTCATCGGAAAACACAATGTTAGGAAATTCATCATGTTCGTGCAAGCGCAACAAGTCCTTTGCTCTTTCGTACCGAACTTTTTTTTGCTGGGGTGAAAGATCGTGTGCTTTTTGGAACTTGTAAGCCTTGACCTTTGGCCATTTTTCTTCCACTTCGACGTGGATTTCGTTCAAGTCGAGCCTTTACTTTCCGAACCATTTCTGGCGTTGTTGCGGTTTTTTTGGCCCACCTCCATAGCGTTTTGCAATGCTACCAGTATCATTGTAACGTTTTACAGTGTGATATACAAACATTTTATTCACTTTGAGGTGACTGAGCTCACGAACAATGGGTGGTTGTGATTTTCCAGCCAAATATAACGCAATCACATTATTACGTAGAATTTTATCACAGAAAAAACAAATTCAACAAAACTGAGACGCAAATGCTTTTGTTGGCTTATAAACAATATATTGAACTGTCATTAGAACAATTTTGACGTTGATGTCATGAGCTGTTTTACAGAAACAAGCAGAGTGAAGTTGAAAATTGACTACCGCACGATGTATTTAGTGGAAAAAATTATGTTTAAGAACGTTTAGCTGAATTCTTAAAACATGTGCGCCAGCACTGTTTCACATTTTTTCAAAATAACTTTGTTAAATTATTCACAAATGTGTTATTATTGGGTTTATCAAACAAAAGCAAATTGAACAATACTGGTAATCTTATAGACATGCGCAAATTACACATTCGGGTATCTAGGTGCAGTATGAAAAAAAAACTCATTTGCTTTATTCACAGACTGAACTTCAATAATAAATAGAAGAGAGTTAGTAAACAAGTTGCTGTTAAGTTAGAACATTTGGTTTTGCCATCTCAATTCGATCCTTTGCTTATCAAGAAGTAGCTTTCAAAAGTACGCACCCTAATAGTTTTGCTGTAAAAGAAGTGGTCATTCAAAACTTTTTTATTGTTGCGCTTGAAAAATATTATAACTCTTCACCATCAACTAAAAGCATCCACCTCCATTGCAGCGCGGTCGTACTATTTCAAGTGACGCCGCATGTTCTGGTCAACAAAATTTATGTATGAAAATAGATCAGTAATTTGTTTTGCATCAATATTTGGATACGAAACGACTATCTGCAAAATCGGTGCTGTCTTTGCTTACAAATAATAACCGGAGCTTCGGCTTTGGCTTCTACTGCAAAGAGCTCTTCGGTTCCAGTGAAGCATTTAAACATTTTGTTTTTGGAAATGCATATATAAATATTAAATTTTTCTAACATTCTTTAATAGTCCGTGAGTTATTGTGCTAAGAGTGACGCTACGTTTGTTATTTTCAAAACAATGGTCCAAAAAGAATTTCGTGTTTTAATTTTTCACTGCTTCTCGATGGAAAAAATACCGTTCAAGCGAAGAAATTGCGTGAAAAGTGTTATGGGGACTCGCTCTATCAGAAACAATAATAAAACGATGGTTTGCTGACTTCAAATGTGGTCGTAGAGACACCGACGATGCTCAACGCAGTGGACATCCAAATGACGCGGTAACACCAGAAAACATAAAAAAAGATCCACACAAAAATTTTTGAATAATCGAAAAGTGAAGTTGCGTGAGTTAGCTGACATCGTAAAGATATCAAAAGAATGGTTGACTTATATTGCATGAGCATTTGAATATGAGAAAGCTCTGTTCAAAGTTGAAGTGGATTTGCTCACTTTTAAGACTTCGCAAAACAATGTCAAATTTACATGAATTGAACTTTGAACACATCCACCTTATTCCTCAGATTTGGCTCCCAGTAACTACTGGCTATTCGCAGACTTATAAAAAAGCTCGCCGGTAAGAAATTTCGCTCCAATAAGAGGTTGTCGCTGAAACTAGGGCCTATTTTGAGGCAACAGACAAATCGTTCTACAAAAGTGGTATTAAAATGTTAGAGCGGTGCTGGAGTAATTGCGTTGTTCTTGATGAATAAAGCTAACTTTGAAAAAAAAAAGTGTTTTCTTTGTTAGGCTCCGCACTTTTCAGCCCATGTGTTACACCAGGACACTCTCCAATGTCAAGTTGACTACAATAGGAAGTTATTTCTTCTTTATCGGGCACACTCTTCAGATGTTGCCCGTTGTACATACTATACATACTGTGGGCAAAAAGCAAGGTGAATTTGGTTGTAAAATGAAATATCTTTATTTATTCTTGTAAATCAATTTCACATTGGTCGGTTGTTTCAGGGTCGTAAGCATAAATCCAAGTCTCATCTCCCGTTTGGATGCATTTGAGCTTGTCCTGATAGTCTGAAAGCATTGTTTTACACACATCAACGCGACGATTTTTTCCAAGAAATTGAGAGTTTTCGGTACCAAACGACTTGACTTGACTTTTCGTAGGCCCAAATGGTCTTTCAAAATGGTTTTCACAGATCCTTCTGATATTCCGATCATATCAGTGGTCAACAGTGAACCGACGATTTTTGAGCACTAACTCCTTCACTTTATTGACGTGTTGGTCATCTGTTGACGTCGATGGTCATCCGGAGCGCTCCAAGTCATCAACACGTTCTCGACCCTCTTTGAAGTCTTTGTACCACTTATAAACATTTTTCTGCGACATGGTCGAATCACCAAATGCCTTCTGCAACTTGCTAAACGTTTCCGCAGCCGAAATTTCATTCCGCAAACAAAATTTGATGGCACTTCTCTGCTCATTCAAATCAGACATTGTAAAAATCGAAAAATGACTTTTGGTCATTTGGTAAACACAATCGTAAATATATTACTGATAATGACATTCACATGAAAGTTGGCCCAGATGTTATTAACAGTGCTGTTAAATAAATTCACCTTACTTTTTGCCCGCAGTAGTATTTTTTGTTTTAAAAGTATCTTGCAGCCACCGTAGCCAAAAGGGTTTGTGCTGGACCTTCATTTGGTGAAAATTAGGTTCAAACCTCATTATGGACATGAAATATCAAATGATAAAAAGTGTTTTTTTTTAATAGACTTCCTCTTCAACAGGTACGAGCAATAGCAATATCAAAGTTTTGCTCTGTCATGGAAAAAACTTCTATATATACTCCCTCCTATGAAGTATGTCTAATATATTATGCACCTACATATATACTATGTACATATAATCAACTGTTTTTTAATAAAATATCAAAAAATTATGTCAAGAATATTTCGACAAAAATTATAAAGCGTTGCAACTTGCAAAAAAAGCAAAAACAGGACAACAATTTTAGTTTTCAATCAAAACAGCATAGAACAGAAGCCGAATAACCAAGTAAGGAACGAACATCAAAAATTAACGACTTAACGTAACGAAACATAACTTACTCCAATTATTACAGAAACAATTATTATAAGGTGAGTTTATATTGCATGATGACTCTATTATTGGTTCCCCCACTGGCATTGAGTTACTTAGCGTACAACCTTTCGGGCAACTTCCTGAAATGCAATATGGATGGAATGGATTGTAACATTCGGGGGGTACTGAAATTGACGCCGATTGCGCCGGTGCTTGTTGTATAAATGGATTTTGATTTGCATATACAGGTGGCTGCCGGTAAGAGCGATTATATAGCGTACTGTATGATGGTGTTGGTTCCAAGCATGCTTCAGTCTGAAATTTGCCTCCATTTTTCAACCGACTCTGTACTGTATTTAAAACGGTTTGTTGTGGTATCGCGCCATAGCTGAGGCTGGCGATAGTAACATTTGCTTGTTGCTCCTCATTCTCATTTGGAGCAGAAGCGCTTGGGCAACATGGCGAAGGAGGGCAGGCTCTTGGCGAGAAGGGTGCTGAAAGGCATGTGAATGGGCATGTTGTCGGCCCACAAAATTTAATCTGTGGACCAAATGTTGGCGGAACTTGCTGCTGCTGACATTCTCGGTATGGTTACATCTTGTGGTATAGACGCGGTCTCATCATTTGGATATGCTGGCATATCTTCTCGAGCAACGGTAGATGCCCTAATTGTGCTCTCTGATGGCCAACAAGGCGTACTATTTGCAAATTGACTCCAATCGGTTTTCGGTATATTTCCCGCAGAACAACTGCATTCGGCTTGGTTATGATCTTGACATTGAGTTTCATTATTCAGAATTTTTAGTTCCGCACAGCAAACCTGTGCGCAGCAACCACTATACTCGGCTTGCATTGTGTTTCGACTGAAGGTACATATTTGTGGACATTTTATTTGGCTTCTGTATTCATTGGCTGACTTATTGGCATCTAAAAATGGTGTTTGGATGGGTGAATGCAGTGATGGCTGAGATGCATCGGCTGCTTGAGGTAATTTTGGACTTGTACTTTGTCTTTCACTAGCGATGGAAAAACTAAAATTATTAGCGTTAAGTATATCCGATTTTAGCATATCTGCATGTGTTGTAGCTTGTCTGATGTCAGCATATAAGTTTTTATCTAAAGCACATTCCATTCCTGTGTCAGAATTATGAGCTAATGTTCGAAACTGATTTTGAGTGAGCGATTCTTCCCGAACTGTAGGAGCTTGTGGGTCTGCACGGTCTGATTGTTGGCCACCAGCGCATCGTTTAATAACAGTTTTTCTTACAAATTGATAGTTCGCTATTAGAAAAACAATCAAGAGATGGATCAAAAAGATACGACATTCTAAACTAGAAGTATGGAATAGGGTTTAGAAACTTAACTATGTATGTAGATGCAAATAATAAACAAAAAAATCTTTGAAAAGCGAAAGCAAATGGAAGAACTTAATGGCATTAAGAGCTTTTAAGAAGATTTGTCTTTTTTATGATACAATTGGTAATGAAACCCATTGCCATAGCGCAAGCAACGAAGCTCTGCCGAATGGAAGTTGATATTTTTAGGGTTGATTCTCTACAACGAGTGACATGCGAATATTCCAATTCTTAGTTTGTTTATGCAAAACTAAAAACGAGGAACAGCACACGCGCATGCATCTACCATTACTACTATTTCTCCTTACCAATCTATTTTTTCCGTTAACTGACTCAAACCTGCTTTTTATTAACTAAACATACATTTACATTTTTTGCTATAGAGGGTTTGATATAAAATATTCATTTAATTCGATAAAAATATCATTGATTCTGTTAGTTCAAGCTGAGAAAACCATGAATATTTTGTCTCGCCAAATTGTAATAATATTAAAAGAATGCGCTATGGCAATAATGGGTGAGGAATTGAATGAGGAATGAATGGTGTACTTTTGTTCCCTATCGCATATTATTTTCGTCTGAGAAAACTGTACCCGTACAGAGTTTTATACATTTTTTTATTTATTTTCGACAAATGTACGGTATGACGAATATTTTTGTGAAACATTTTAACTCTTTGTCAACCTTCCATCACTTAATTTGTTGCACACAAGGGTAAGAAATATTATTCTAAAATGTTCCACAAAAATATGCGTCATTAGATTTTTTATAGTCCCCTAAAGACAATATTAATGGTAAATATAGCTTTATACGAGTTTTTTCCCACATTATTTAGATCGATTCGAGACCAAATGAGAAAAACTTCAATACCCAGTAAAAAGATTATGACGTTTAAGGACAAAACGACAGATGACCATATTCCACAGCATTTCCTCGGAGGTATAACGGTTATGAAGTTATACCTCATTCTTGTGGTTCTTCGTCCCATTTTTAAACAGTGTAATTTCCTATAGTGGAATATGTATTGTCCTTAATTATGAAGTATTTAATTTAATTCATTTATTTCCTTTCTATTTTACAATGATAAAATATGGATACAGACATTTGAAATTAATAAATACGTATAAAGTAGAATAACATGAATACATTTAAGATGATTATTTACAGATAAAATAGCCTTCCAACTTAGCTTTAAGTACATCTAAAGTATTTGCGAAAGCATTGAACTCCTAATAAATGATGCGTATTCCAGTTCGATTGAGCCAAAATAATTCGTTAGCATTGATGCATCCCATTCCACCATTTGCTTTGAAATGCTTAACGCGCGAAAGACTTTTGTTGGAGTTGGATCGTCTTGTGACATTACTACAAATAGCCGATTGTTGTTTCCTTTCGGATTCATATGCAAATATCGATGATTCATTCATGAAAATGTTCAGGATTTAATTATATTTTCTTACTAATATAACGTTTTTACCATAGCTTGCTTTCATGTTAGCTGCAAAAAGGGTGTTTAAGTGCAAACACCAGCCAAACCATTTGTCAAATAACTAACAAATATCATGATCCCAAGCATTTTAAACCCATTTTCCACAGTGTGTTTGTGAAGGAGTTGTGTGCCAATGGTGTTCATTAATGTGACTTTTTGCTTATTTTTATTGCATTCATATCGAAGCATGACAGCAATCTTTTGGAGCTTATCAGCATCGTGACAATTTAATTGGTTGCCAGAATCTAAAACTTACATATTTATGTAGATAATTTATGTAAATAAAGAAATTTATTTTGCCGTGTCTTTTTTAAATAAAACCTAACTATTTATTATTTTAAATTAAAATTCGAATTCTAAAATTAAATTTTAATATTATAATTTTATACACCATTTAAGAATTTTAGCGACTCACAAAAAAAAATAATAATAATAAAGTCAAACACGCAGGGAAGCATTTGACGAATTTAAATTTACAGTGATGAACAAAAGTATTGGCACAGCAAGATACTTCCACTTTAACACTATTTTTTGCCCAGTTTCGAAGTGATTTTTAATTATAAAAAAAAACTCGCTAGACAGAAGGAAAAATTATCAATTATATTCCTTAATTTATTTTATTATTTGTTACATTTATTTACCACTAATTGTAAAAGAAAAAAGTACTTATTAAAAACTGCCAATACTTTATCAATAAAAAAATCTCCTAATTAATATAAAAGTTATTCCCATTGATCATAAAACACAATAAATTTTGACTTCAAAATATGTGTTTTTTTGGATTCAGCAACATTCATGTGAACTGGATGGTTTGATTCTTGGGTAAAAAAATCATTAATTAATAGTAAACCAGTGTTATTGGCCTCAGGTTAGTTACGACAAAATAAAGGAGTTATTCAAAATTTACCGACATCGTAACAATTTCGGAAAGAAAATTGTTCAGAAACGCAAGCGAGACTTTATACCCTTGCACCCTTATTCGCTAGTATATTAACGAAATCAAGGCGTTTATAGACATATACCCGTTCCGGTGGTTTTCACACTCCTTAAGGGTATGGAGGAGGCCCACTGTGATACACCTAATTGGTCTTAAGTTCCCCCTCTAATTCTCAGTATGGAGAAACCACTTCGCTTTTCAGATGAACGATGAAATACTGTGGATGGCTGCCGATTCCAAGTCTGCTAGCCATCTAAAGAAGTAAGTGTTGCGATGTGACAAGAGCCGGGCAGGGGCAGAGGAAGTGTTCACCACCTGCTTCTCGTCGCTGCAGGTACGACAGAAGTCATTGGAGGGAAACCTCATATGTTTATCATGTATTCCCATTAGGCGGTGCGCGGTGAAGATACCAACCATGATATTAATGGAAAGCTATTCTGTGCTCATTCCATCTGGGCCAAATCTATCAAGTTATCTCACAAGTGAGCTTCGCACTCCATGTACTGTTGGTTTGCGCACTCTAGGTCAGACCCAAAGCGCAGTATAACTGGAGCAGTAGCAGCAGTAGAGCAAAGTACTTTGTTTTTGCTTTTGGTCCCTAGAATGTCAAAATCGACAATCAAAGATTGACAGTTTAGAGTCACTGAAACACAATTTTACAATTTAAAGACCAAATAAATAAAAAAAATTGCATAGGCTGCCTCTATTGCTACTATCTGTTCAATGTGTCTTGCTTTGCGGATCCCAAGATATTTGAATTCCGAATTTTTTAAGTATTTTCGACTGAGAAGAAACAAATAAACCAATCATAAAATCCATATAACCATAAAAATGGATAATTGATCCAAAAATCGTTTTGTATGATAAAATGCATACTACAAATTTTATATAACAAGACAGTCCTACCATATGTTAATTTATCATTCCCGATAGAATGCTCTTAATCGTTTTCAAAGCGATTCTACCTAAGATAAATTCGATTCAATCTTCAATATTATATTATATTTAATTCACGACATACGTCAGAAACATAAAGAGCGATGGTCCGGTGTAAAACGCTGCAGAATTGCAAAGTGGTTTGTGACAAGCCCGAACAGAAAACTGTCGAGCTTTCTTCTAAAACATGAAAAAGAAGTTCGGTAAATGGTCGGTCTTATTACAGGATACACCTCATGGACTCAGCATATGACCAACATTGGAATCATTAAGGACCCGATTTGCCTGTTTTGATTAGAGGAGGCGGATAGCACTGAGCATGATCTGTGAGTATCCGCCGTTGCTATGAAATTTGGGTTTCGATTTCATGAGAATTAGTAATATTCGTGCTCTCAAACTGGAGGATATTTTGGAAGGATTGCCAAATAATCTGGAAAATTCTCACAGGACTATCTATTCTATATCTGTTTCTATTCTATCATATTTCTTCCTTTCTTTTACTTCTCTCCTTCCCTCCTTGAGTATTTACTCTTTTACTTTGCTTTTTAATCTAAGAGTTTCTAGAGTTACCGATTGGTCGGTGCCTCTCGGCTCGCCTTTTTCAAATTTCAATCTAGCATGTTTTATTTTTCTCGATTTTTTTACGAGAGTTGGTACAGGATAGTTTCTTCTCTTCAAAGGAAAGTCCTATTCCACTTGTTACGCATTGAAGTAGAGTGAGGCAAAAGCAATATACTCGGCTTTGTAATTGAACTCACATTTTTCTCGTACAAAAAAAAACTCAGTTGTTTCTTTAATTAAGTAACTAATTTGGTGAGAGTTTTAAGCAATTTATATCTCCTTAGGTTAGTCGAATCTAACCTTTTGGGAATTATCATCAAGCTTTTAGTACACGATACAATAAATCGATAAACTTAGCCAAGACTGACATTTCTAAAATTTTGATATGTTAAATAGGTTTAAGTGCATAGGTTTTCATTTCAAAGCTGCTGCAACAAACAAGATCATAACTAGAGCAACCCAGAATATGCTCTTGAAGCCTCATTTATTTTAAGCGGTTAAAATATACCATGAAAGGGTTAAAGCCTATTTTTGAGTAATAAAGTGAATGTTTGAAGTGGTGCAAACATTTAATAATTTCACTTTTGACACAGTGTTGCCATATTGTTATCATTACCGATATTTTTATTATTATTACTAAACTTGTGGCCGTATGTTCCAACTGGAACTCTGGGAATTTATGATGAGTTCAAAACTTAAAAACGAAATATTAATATATTGCAAAAGTATGTTAACATAGGCAATTATTGTAAAATATGTTGAAATATGCATTTATTGTAAAATATGCTCTATGAAATATAGTTACAATTTCATTTTTTTTTGTACCACGTGTAAACATTTCATTAGCTCGTTACTGGCACGCGCGGCAAAAATATGCTGGAACATATTTTGGGTTGCCCTGCTCATAACGATGAATGTATGTATGTAACAATGAGCCTGGACAAAATTTTAACAGGACCTTTGTACTTATACCTACATATATACTTGTATACTGATTTTACACAAAAACACTTGTACAAGTACGCAGAACTATATTATAGTAAATCTCATTTTATCACATTCTACTCACCGGCCGCGTTGAAAATTGGCGCATGCTCGAAATCCGCGAAATTCTCCGAGGTGGCATTGCCGATGGACTCACTTTGAGAGCTGGTGCCATTCGTTTGGTCATGAGCATTCAATGAGTGATATTGTTGTCTCTTCAATGGTTGTATTTTAGCATATCCGTTACTGGATATCGCACCTCCACTTCTATTCGATTTCGGTGGTGAGCTCATTTGGTTGTGGTTTACCATAGTCGCATCGAAAATACTCGCTGAACCGAAATCGGCGACAAAGTCCGCATCCGCACCAAACCCGTTCATGCTCGTCGCGCTGCCACTGTCCGACATTCGGCTTGTCGTCATATGCAAGACATTGAGTTCGTTGTTATTGTTATTGACGGCATTAATGTTCATGTTCTTATTGCATTTTTGCATAAAAGCTTCTTGCAGATCACTATAACCATTTTGCTGATGTTGTGGTCGACTTATTGCCGACGTTGCTTTTCCCGAATTGCTTGTTGACCCTATTGCCCCTGCTTTATGCAACCCATTCATGGTGGTGCGCTGCGTACTGGGCGGCGTCAGCTCGAAACTTCGCTCTGTATTTCCGCTTTGTTGGCGGTACTGAGATTTGGTGTTATGACCAAATCCATTGACCACGTGCACCAGGTCGGTATGGCCATCGACAATGCTCTTAAACGCATTGGAGCCACTTGATGCTGTGGTTGACGTCGTCCCTGCTATCGCAGCCGCCCTCGCGCCAGATGTCGTCGGCACTTCCGCTCCTGCTGCCGTTGAGCCACTCTTGAGAGAGACTGCATTCGTCAATGATTTCAGTGGACTAGCTGGCTCCAGATAGTAGCGCTTTCGCTCGTATTTGTCAATCATCAATTCGCGCTGATCTTGGTGTACAGCCCGCTTGGGATCCCAAAGGCCGAGCCAGGTTTTGGCACATTCACCATTCCCATGATTTTTTAAGTAATCGATGTCATCTTGTGTGAATGTAGCCATGGAAATGGATTTTACGCGATGTGGAGGGGTGAGGCCGCGACTGTGAATGACAAAGGGAGAAGGCATGTGTTAAAACGTTAACGTAATACAAATGTAAAATGAAGAAATGTTACAACGGAAGCGAAATTTAATGAAGTTGATAGGTAAAAATTTAAACTACATTTAAATTATTATTTAATAAGTTAATCTAAAAACGGCACAGTTAGCTACCAGAAATCTTGAAAAGTAAATGATATCAGTCATTAGAGCAGTAACCAAGAACTACTTGGGAGTCAATCGGACAGCTAAATCCAGCATTAGTAGAAAAATTAGGTTGAGTTTGGATGTTCAGCATTTTCTAACTCTAAAAGTACCAGAATCAGTCAATAAATATCTGAACAATTTAAAATGTCTTTGGTACTCTATTGCAAAAACCTAAAATATCGAGAAAATCGGACTTAATGTTTTAAATTTACTCCGTAAGCAAATAAAGGGTCTTTCAAAATTGACTTATGTCATCTTTGACATTCCTCAAGAAGACAGATATAGAATTTTACCCGATAGAACAATGCGGTAAAATTATTGAAGCTTATTATAGAAATAGTCGATCTTTAAGAACAACACATCGCAAAATTCGTGATTTTTTGGAGGAAATAATCGTCCGAATGAAACGACAATTCAAAGGTCGGTGAAAAAATTTCAAGAAACTGGTTCTGGCGAGGATATACTCGTACAAAGTACTGGCAGACGAAAAACTGAGCGTTCTTACGAAAATATTGCTGCTGTAGGGTAAAGAGTTGCTCGGCAACCTTCAAGATCCATATCTCGATGTTCTAAATAATTAACCTGGAGATGAGCTCATGATGGATATTTATTTAAGTGATGCAATTTTCGCATATAATTTTTAAGAGCCGCATTGCTAATCAAATTAGTGAAACCTGAAGAATATACATTTTTACATGTTTTTTTTTAACATATAAACGCGCCTTTTGAAAGACCCTTTATAAAGACATGTGTTTTTCTTACAACATTTTAATATCAAGGATCGAAAACAAAGATTATTTTAAATTTTTTATGAAAAAAACATCTTCCAAATATATCCAGAGTAATTTTGAGAAGTATTTCCGTGTATATTTTTTCATGCCCTCTACGAATCTGTTAATTAATTTCGACCTCTATTAATCGACCAGAAAAAATTATCAAATATTTTCTGATCATTAATAAAACTCATTTTGCGAAAGTTTTTTTTTCAATCTGAAATAAATATAATTTTTTGAATAAAAAAAATTATAATTTTTTAAGTTTTAATGTTTTTGATCCAAAATAAAACTCACTTCTTTATCGTTAGTTTATCTCTCAGAAATGAAACTTAATTTTGAATTTTATTTGTTTTTGGGAAGATCGAAAGACTCAAAGCGCCACACCACTTTTCTGATGCTCTGACGCATACCAAAAAATTCGTCAAAAATGTTTAGTGTTTCTTAAAAAGTGTTGAGGGAAGTGTTGATTTTCCTCTTTCATTCGAAAAAAAAAAACGGCGGCTGAAGCGCATCGAGAGCTACAAAAAGTTTATGGATATGCTGCTTTAAGAGAAAACAACGTGCCGAGATTGATTCCGTCGCTTCAAAGACGGTGATTTTAATGTTGACGACCGTCCGCATGAAGGAAGGCCAAAAACCTGCGAAGACGCTGAATTGGAGGCATTGCTCAATGAGGATCCGTGTCAAATGAAGAAGAGCTTGCTTCAGTATTAGGATTTACCCGCCGATTCATTTCCAAGCGATTTCATGCTTTTAGAATGATTCAGAAACAGGAGACTTTAGTTCCTTATGAGTTAAAACCAAGGGATGTTGAACGTCGTTTTTTCGCCTGTGTACAACTGCTCCAGCGGCAAAAAGGAGCGTCTTTATCGCATCGTGACGGGTGATAAAAATGGATTCATTACAGCAATCTAAAGAAAAGAAAGTCATAGGGACTGCCCGGTCATGCTTCTACGTCGACGCCTCGGCCGAATATTCACGCTGCTATGTATTTCGTGCGACCAAGTAGGTGTTATTTATTATGAACTGTTAAAACCAAGCGAAACCATCACTGGGGATCGGTATCGACTTAAATTGATGCGATTTAGTGCGCGAGAAGCGGCCGCAATACGCGAAACCCGTTAAAACCTACCTGGAAATACTGAAATGGGAAATTCTACCCCACCCGCCATATTGTCCAGACATCTTCGATATCTACAGCGAACGTAAATCAGAAAAAGTCCAGCCGTCTCAATAGAACTACTTCTTCTATCCTAGCACTCCCTCACAAAGTTCGTAAGACATAAAGATGACATTGATTGATATACATTGCCATATTCACAAGCCGAGATCAAAATCCTCAAGTTCATGAGCTGAGTCACATAGTCAGAAGAAGAAGCAGGCACGATTTAAGGGGTTACATCTAGTTAGAAGCCCTGAAAAATGAGGTTTTTAAAAAAATTTTCCTGAGAAAACTTCTGAATTAATTGTTTTAAGCCTTTGTACACATATTATGGTAACTTTGAATAATATTTAAAAAAAATTTATTTGCAAGAATAACAGTTTTTATAGCTGCTACAGCAGATTTCCAGGAACCCCTCCAAAAAAAGACGTTTTACGGTGACCACTATATCTCCGAAGTGGATTATCTTAAATGAAAAAACCAAACGGATTTGATTAAAGTATTGTATATTCTTGTAATTAATCGAAGGAATAAGCAAAAAAAAATTTATTGACAAAATGGCGGCTTCTCAAAAAAAAAATCTATTTTTTGGAATATTTTTGGCCTTAAATTGTGTATAAACAAAAAAATGTTTATCGGTTTTAAAAAAGCTTCGATTAAGTACTAGAAAATATAGTTCAGAAGCCGGTGTAAAAATTTCAGACTAACCGGTTTAGCCGTTTCCGAGAAATCGTGGTCACCGACTTTCAAAACACAGTTTTGAGAAAAACAAGGTTAAACGCCGGCCTGCTAATTTAAAGTGCTCTGACGCGTCGTTACATTTATGCGTATAAAATAAATAAAAATAAATAATTGGCGCGTACACTTCTGTTAGGTGTTTGGCCGAGCTCCTCCTCCTATTTGTGGTGTGCGTCTTGATGTTGTTCCACAAATGGAGGGACCTACAGTTTCAAGCCGACTCCGAACGGCAGATATTTTTATGAGGAGCTTTTTCATGGCAGAAATACACTCGGAGGTTTGCCATTGCCTGCCGAGGGGCGACCGCTATTAGAAAAATGTTTTTATTAATTTTGCTTTCACCGAGATTCGAACCAACGACCTCTCGGTGAATTCCGAATGGTAATCACGCACCAACCCATTCGGCTACGGCGGCCGCGTAGTTTGTGCGTATAACTTCAAAAATAATCTTCGGAATGACTTGAAATTTTCATAGTGTTTACTTAAATATATGTACATTACAAAAATGAAATAAAAAAAAAATCGATTTTTTGAAAATTCTAACTAGATGTAACCCCTTAACAGGGAGGCATGTGCACTGCAAAAAAATGTTCACTCGATTTTCGATAATTTAAATTATATTTACTTTATTTTAATTTTCTTCCTGAGATTTCATCGTACATAAGTAATTTCGAGAAACAAAAATTTTTCCACACGATTGCAAAGTTTGAAATAATGAGAAAATACATATTTCTTTTCACAGCCTAATTTATAATACAAAAGTGGCTCGCCCGACGAAAGCGCAGAATAATGCATCTGAGAGTAATTTCAAAATTGTACTAAAGTTCGATATTTACCATACCAATACCACTTGACGTCGCTTGCTTTGTTACTGTTCCAGTCAAAAGCTCATTAGTGAGTTAGTGTGAAAAAGTAATAAAAAAAGTGTATTTATTTGCAAACATGGTGGCCGTAGCGCTGACACAAAGCTGTTAAAATTACCTATGTACATACATATTTTTAGTTAGCTGGCATACGATCAAAGTTACCAATGCAAATAAAGTGGTAAAATGATTTCCGGTTCTGCATTAATTGTAAACGATGAGTACCGACATCTTTAATCATACAGGCCGCTCTGTATGCTAGACACCGTCGGCAAAGTGTTAGAAGAAATAATCTGTAACCGACTAGAGCAGTACTCAGAAAGCCATAAACGTCTCTCAGCTCGCTAATACGGTTGCAGTAGATGCAATAATAGAAGTATGCGAAATAGCAAAAACTGCTATCTCTGAAGAATATGGCTAGGAGGAACCAAAAAATATTGCGCAGTCGTGACTCTGGACGTTAAAAATGCGTTCAATACGGTCAAATGGAACTTCGGAGTATGAATGTGCCGAATTATCTGATAAAGCCAATTGCTTCATACTTTGATAACAGAACTCTAATAAAATATAAGGGATAATGATCGATATAATAAAATATTTAGGGATAATGATCGATAGAAGGCTCAATTTAAAAAAACATCTGGAATACGCAACCTCCAAAGGTGCAAAAATCCTGCGCGGCTTTATCGCGACTGATGCCCAATGTGGGTGGACCAAGACAACAAATGAGAGCATTGTTAGCAAGCGTCTGCAACTCGATCCTGTTTTACGCTGTGAAATATCCCAGCTACGTAGTGAAATATCCCAGCTACTGGAGACAGGCTACGCGGGTGTACAGATTATACAATGCCAGAATCATTAGAGGCTATAGGACTATATCTGACGAAGCAGCAGGGATAATAGCAGGCAGAATCCCCCTCGATATAAAGGTAAATTGCATGAAACAAAAATACCAGCATGCAAAAAAACGCGTGGGTATCTGGTAACAAAGCCTCACTGCGGGACGCCCTACAAAGGATCGCTGATACCACTCTGCAAAGCTGGCAGACCAAATGGAACGATAGTGGGAAGGGAAGAACAACTTTCACTATGATCCCCGACATACAGAAATGGATCCGGAGAACACATGGAAACGTCAACTTCATGCTGACACAGTTTGTAACTGGGCATGGCTGTTTCAGGCAGAAACGTGGAACTATGGTTGTAACGTAGCCTCAACAATTATGCGAAGGCTGAGACATGATGACAATGAACGCAGACAAATGAGTGAATAAACACATCCTGCCCCCTCGAAGGAATATCTTAACTGGTAATACCGAGGGGAAAGAAGCAGAATAGCGAGGCAATGGGGTGGTTTAGTCCACAGGCACTACGAAACTCAGTTCAAAAGAGTCGGGGAATATCACATGTGAATTGGACATACGTATGGTCGGCTCAAACGTATCTTTAAAAGATTCCACCTCCAAAAAAAAAAAATCTGTAGTATAACAGACAATAACAGAATATTGATGACTGTTGTGAATAGAATCTGGAATTTGTTCCTTTGATGCGCCCGATTAGACTAGAGCCAAATTTAGGCCAATACAGTTGCGGTTGGCAATAACTGGAGCAGACGTTGAGATACTCGAGCAAAGATGAAAAAAAATAATGAACCCTTTGACATTACAAATGGCTTACAGCCAAGCCGATAACTGCTTTGACAAAGCCTCATTTTCATCTTTGTCATTCTTAATGATATTTGTGGCACGTTTATGTATATTTATTTGCACCATAAGGTATGGATAAAATAAACTACTGAAAATCACTCAACTCAATGTCTTTGCTCTGAAAGATCAAACAAAAAATGTGTCACATTTTGTTAATTGCGCGTTAATTACCTGTCTGCTTATCTGACCAACAAGCAGACAAAGAGTGGCTGAGCGGTTTTTTATTTACCTTACTCAGTGAAATTAACACAAACAAAGAAAAAAAAAACAATTAAAAAGTTATCGTTCATATTTCCGCTATTAAATGAGTCATGACCACTTGAAAACTGTATTTATATTAAAAATAACGTTTTGTTGTAAGAAATTTGGTAAAAAAGTCATTATTACGAAAATATGCTTGTAATCGCAGTAACCATGCCCTGTAGGGAGATATTAACAAGTAAAAGAAATTATGGTATGGCGCATTCAAAATACGCAAAATAAAATTGAAATTATTAAGTTTAAGAATTTAATTACAATCATAAAAAAAACGTAATTACAATTAATACTTCAATCGCTGGTCAAAGAATACAACAAATGGCCTCAGAATTACATGCCACTGCTTCCATCGTATCGATTATAATCGATAATTATTCGTACAACTGAAGCAGAATCAGCCAAGTTTCTTAGAATAAACGAATTTGTTCGAAGTTGTTGAAGAAGGCATAAAAGTGTACAAGTACTATATAGTTGCTACTTATCGTCTTAAGATGTGGCATGTCAATGTGAATATGTCAAATCCGGCATTACTATCGTAAAGTTTAACAATTTTGAGGGTAACCGTACTTAGAACGTTTTACCATACGATTATATACATATATATTTGTATACATACACCCTTTTTGGGTGTTTGGCCGAACTCTTCCTCCTATTTGTGGCGTGCGTCTTGATGTTGTTCTACAAAAGAAGGGACTTACAATTTCAAGTCGACTCCGAACGTCAAACATTTTTTTTATGACAGCTTTTTCATCGCAGAAATACACTCGGAGGTTTGCTATTGTCTGCCGAGGGGCGACCGCTATTAGAAAAAACTTTTCCTTAATTTTGGTGTTTCACTGAGATTCGAACCTACGTTCTCTCTGAATTTCGAATGGTAGTCACTCAACACATTCGGCTACGACGGCCGCCATACGATTACTATTCGTATTTATACAGGTATAGGGTTTTCCAAACAGAGGTGGTATTTTGATATTAAAAAAAAATGCTATTTTTTAATATAAATGATCGGATGTTTATTTCATTATAAAGAGAAAGGTATGCCGTTAATAGTGGAAAATAACATCAGGCAAATGATCACCACGACCACGCTTACAGGGCAATATCCTTTTCATAAAATTTTCCATAACCGAATTGCAAAGTGGCTGGCCTATGTCTTCGGTAGCCTCCCGAATTCCATCTTTGAGGTCGTGAATCGACTATAGGCTGTTGGCGTAGACCTTCTCTTTCACGTAGCCCCACAGAAAAAAGTCACAAGTTGTTAAATCACAAGATCTCGGTGGCCAATTGTGATCACCTCTTTGAGAGATAACACGCTCCGGAAACTTTTCAAAAATCGTTGTTTGTGTGGCACTTAGGGCCGTCTTGTTGAAAATGAACGTTGCCCAGATCAATACCATCCAATTCCGGTCATAATCGTTAATCATCTTTCGATAGCGCAATCCATTCATTGATAACACCTGTTATTGGAAACCCCTATACTTGAAATAGCTATATGGAATAAAAAAGGAGATTAAATCATAAATATTTTCGTGTAATGATTTTCTATGGCTACTGGCATAAATAAACCAAAAACAGTGACCCGATAAATTCTTTTCAATTTTTACCAATTCAACCCATTCGACATTCCGGTTAAAAGACAATGACAAAGATGTCGTTCTTACTTGCAAATAGATAGAGGTAATTTTAAACAATTTATGTAACTGCGTTTTTTATTTTCTACATAATAATAAACAGGTGATAGGAGAATAACTTGCCATATCTCCGAAACAGTTAGTTTGCGGACCCATGTTTATTACTTTCTTTGCTTCTTTTGGTGCTTACTATTACCTTCTTAGAAATTAAAATTTTTTTAAACCCGCTGTATATTCAATATTGCTTAAACATTTTCTCGTCAAAAAGATTTATTCTCATTTTATGCCGTATAATCCTCAAAAAACAAAGTCGTGTCGATTGCTTCGAAAATTGATTGAAAGACCATAGAACCATTTGCAATTTGAAATGTGTATTTATTCTTACTTTACTTATATGTCTCAAAATTGACAGTTCCTAGAAATTCACTAACAACGCACCAGTTCGGTACTAGTGGGTTTCCCAGCAGGGTGGTTATATTGTACGGGTATTGTATTGTATGTATTGTGGACCTACGTAGGTATGCGCTATATCATACATATGTACATATGTGCATGGCTCGTGAACTGCAGGAAGCCACTATGCCATATGGACAGTCACTTAGCTTGCCGCTTGAGTAAGGCTGTGCCGACACAGATACATAATTATACAGTACAGGCATCTATAAATTACAACCGCCTACAAATGTATTCTTATTTGTAAATTTAACGCCCACACAAATCCAGCTGGCCCAAAGCGTACTGTGTGCACTTAAAGTTAAGAAGGAAGGTATGTATGTATGTACATATGTGCTATCCCCAACAGATAATGTCGTTAACTACATAACGGACCAAACGAACGACAATCAATCGGAAAGGTCGTTGTTATGGTCCGGAAATGCATAAATAATTAAACTGATATATAGGGTGGGCCATGTAAAATTTGTTTTTTGAACCGCCTATAAAAAAAACGAATCAATATTTTTTCAAACTGCTTTTTTTATTTTGAAGATTGAACATTGTCATTTATGAATGAAAAATAATATCGTTCAAATGACTGCCACGACTGGCTTAACAGTAGGCCATTCGATCAACCCAATTTTTAAGCACATTTTCGCTTGTTTGGGCTCCAATTTCATGAAGGGCAACTTCGATTTCGTCTTTTAAAGCATTAATCGTCTCTGGATGGTTCGCATAGCATTTGTCCTTAACGGCTCCCCACAAAAAATAGTCCAACGGGCTTAAATCACAGCTCCAAAGCGGCCAATCGATATCGGAATTTCGGCTGATTATTCGGTTTTCAAAAACGGTAGCCAAAAGTTCGAGTGTAACTTTGGCAGAGTGACAAGTTGCACCGTCCTGTTGAAACCAAATGTCGTCCTTGTCATCCTCTTCAATTTTTGGAAACAGCTGGTTGAGCATGTCACGATAACGCTCGCCATTTACTGTAACCGCGGCAACTCGCTCATTTTCGAAAAAAAATGGCCCGATGATGCCGCCAGACCAAAAACCGCACCAAACAGTGACTCGTTGTGGATGCATTTGCTTCTCTACAGTAACGTGTGGATTTTCTGAGCCCCAAATCCGACAATTTTGCTTATTGACGTAGCCAAGAAGAGGACTCACCACTTTGGAAATATGTTTTCAATATTTCCCAATTTTTTTGAAGCGTATAGAGTCCCATTTCATAAATGTCAAACCTTTAAGTAAATTATGAACACATTTGACATGTCATTTGTGTTACCATTCTCAAAAAATAGGTGGTTCAAAAAGCAAACGCTATATGGCCCACCCTGTACATATATACACACATATATAGTAGTAGTAATTCTTTATTTATTATACAATACATAATTCATTTAAATAATATATATAAATACATAAAGAAAGAAATAATAAATTTGTGACAATAACAATGTTGTCTGTATGTTGTCACAGCTCAAAAATTAATCAAAAATTAAACTCTGCAATTAGAAATTCTTTAGAAACCAGCAAAACTGTCACATATGTAATGAAGAACGGAAAACCTGCACATGATGATCGAAAAGCCAATGCATCCTCCGAAAGTGACAGTTTGGTATGGATTTTGGAGTTGTGGCATTTAACTATTTTGATAAACGATTTTTTGTTACCGGAAACAATAGATCTTTTACGTGCCAAGTTAGGGTATGGTATTATCAGCCATCGGGAGCTATGATTTCACATTGAAGAACTTGTTTCTGAGCAGTGTCGTAAAGCACCGATGCTATACGAGGAATCCGCCCTTAAGGCGAATATTGGGAAAGCCATTCATGAGGTAAAGCCAGAAACCGTTACCAAGCTCTTGGTACTGCAAAGCCAGCAAAGCGAGCCAGCAAAATCAGTAATCACCTAAAACTTCATCGAAATTGTTCATAAATTTATCAAAAATGAACCAAAATCATCGTTGAAATCCATGGTCGGAGTTGAATATCTCCAAAACATCGATTTGTAGAATTTTACCTGATCATTTGGGCTTATAAAAGGTCGGTGCACGTTTCATTCCACACAAGTCAATCAAAAATTGCTCAGAATTCAATATTTGAAAGTCCTCATTAAAGGGGCGAGAAAAGAAGAGAACTTCCTTTACAACATTGTAACTAGTGATGCAAAGCCAGCCGAGTGAGCTACATGAATAAATAATGGGAATGTTTCCCTTTACCACCAATGAACTAATTATATAAAAATAGGTTTGTTAATTTTCGTGAATTTTTAAAAACCACCCACTAAATAGACCACTCTACACATACAGTAAGTTTAATTTTATGACTGTTTATTTTAATAAGATTGTTAAGCTAGCCACTAATCTCCAACAAATCCCTCTGATTTGTTCGTGCCCGTTGGCGGTATGATTTGTCAATAAATCCGCGAACATGTCATACGTTAGACGCTAGCTTTAGCAGTGAGATCTCATATTAGATACACAGTCTTGCATATTTGTGTGGGTATATTTATAGTACTTCATTGTAAAAAAAATCAGTATGCTTTGATCTTGACACAGTTCACTTAAATGCACATAAATAAACAAAAGTACTCTGCGTGTACATACATAAGTGCATGCGTATGCAATTTTGTGCTTAAGAAAACACATTAACAGCTGAAAGCGAGTGTATGTATGTATATAGAACAATCTTCACATCTTTGAAAGCTTTTTTTCTTGCTAAAGCGCTTTACAGTCGAGAAATTCCCAAACAAATCGCCATTGGACTTCTCATTTTACGTACATACATATGTATATAGTTTCTAAACGTCTGCAAAGTTATTACCAGCTAAACAAAAGCGAGAAGAATCAACAATTGCTGAAAGTATGTATAAAAGCAAAGCGGAGGATGTAAAATAAGGAAATACGAGGAAAAAAGCACAACACAAATGTACATATCAGTTGGTGGTGTAAGAAAAGAATGGCTATCTCAGCGGCAATTTTCGCATTGACATACAAGCCACACATCCTACATTTTAAATTTGCCTTTATGCACATGAGTGTAAAGAATGCGCATGTGATACCCGCTACGCATTTGAAATGTGTGCTAATGGCCAATGCCATAATGAATGAATATTTACCATGCACTATTTCATGTTGCGGCATGTGGCGGCCGCCGTAGCCGAATGGGTTGGTGCGTGACTACCATTCGGAATTCACAGAGAGAACGTCGGTTCGAATCTCGGTGAAACCCCAAAATTAAGAAAAACATTTTTCTAATAGCGGTCGCCCCTCGGCAGGAAATGGCAAACCTCCGAGTGTATTTCTGTCATGAAAAAGCCTCTCATAAAAATATCTGCCGTTGGGAGTCGGCTTGAAACTGTAGGTCCCTTCATTTGTGGAACAACATCAAGACGCACACCACTAATAGGAGCAGGAGCTCGGCCAAACACCCAATTATATATATACATATATATTTCATGTTGCACCTTAGAATCTATGGGCGTAACTTAGTAATTGCATGCGATGGCTTGCAGTATTTTCATATATATGTATGTATGCACATACAACCGTTGAAAAATACTTAAACGCGATACCCAGCTCTCTTCATTTGAAAATTTTTTCTGTAAAATCACTTAAATGTTTTGCACATTAGGTTTTATTTTACAAATTTAAAATGTTTTTAATCGGTATCAGTCTTTTTATCTAAGAAAAACCTAAGTAATTTTACTTCACGTACAGAAAGCAATTCACAAAATTTTGGACGAAGACCGAATCGTTCTTAAGTATATTTCTGACAAAAATATAAGTGATCCTACTAAATCCCAAAAAATCAATGCGAACCTTTCAAGAGAAATAGATAAACGAACGCATTTCAATGAATGCGAGCCTGGCAAATCCATATGTTCAAGCGCAAAAAGTACCAAACGGTACGGTACTCGATAAAATATGCACAAATGTATGTGGTTGCCAAAGTATCGGTCTTAAGTATTTATCAACGACTGTATGTATGCATGCATACATCTTGTTTCATTGCTCACATTTTTGTGCCTATGTAGTATACCCGATGCAGGTAATTTTCACACTTTTTATGACTTAAGGTTCAATTTAAGTGCTCATTTTACATTGACAATATTATTTGTAAAAACCCGAATAGTAACAGACATGCCATTCTTTCGGAACGCACTTTTCTTACCTTTGCGATATGACTTTCTACAGCAAATAAGTCGAAACCTCAGTAGGAAGATATTTTCCTTGAACATTTTTTATACAACTTGGTATATGCACACCTTGGTAGGTTGGTTTAAATAATTTTTGCTGATCACGAACACAGCTTGAAGGTGCAAGAATATGCTATTTTTCCATTTACGGCACTGGTATCTAAGCCAAGATACGAGGTGTGTGAGTGAGAGACATGAGTACCAACATATCGCCACAAAAAAATCGAATATAAATACGTAGCCTGCGAAAATTCTAGATTCGCGATACTTTTTGAACACACCTCCTATTCGCAAACAACGTGGGCTGTTTTACTTCTTCTCTCTTCTCGTTATTATTTTCATACTCTACTCACTACTCTTTTTATTTCTTAGAAAAAAAGTATACATATGTATGTATTCAAAACTTAACACTAAACCTACCAGTACCGGTCAAATTGACCGTTTTCAAACTTTTTGTAAAACTTACACATTTTTAAACGTTATAATACTGTTATCCAACTATATGACAATTCTTATAATATGCATTTAATATTTTCTTCACTCTTTGCTTTTAGTTATTTTTTCTATTTTCCAAGAAAAATTTGTTATGTGGCCTAACTACCGCGGTCGGTCAATATGACCGGTGGGAAAAAATGTTATACGGTTATCTTATTTTAGAGTCGCTTTCAATTGAAAAGAGTAGATAACAATAGTATCGATTACAATCTCAAGTAGTGCACTTCTAAAGAAACAAAAGAGAGTTGCCAAAGTTTGCCAAAGAAAGAAAAGATAAAATGGATAGATTTTCAAGCAAATTGTATAAATAAAATTACATTACTCTTACAGTGTATAAAAGTAAGACGAAAAAAAGTGCTTGCCCTAAGTTCCAAACATAGCTCAAAAGAAATAGAAAAAAGCAGCAAACGTATACCGGAAACTATTAGATTTTATAATAGTACAAAATTTGGTGTAGATGTGGAAGACCAGATGGCAAGGAAATACAGCGTGAAGTCGAAAAGTTGTAGGTGGCCACTTCAGGTATTTTTCAACATTTTGGACCTAGCTGGAATAAATGCCTGGATTTTGTATAAAGAAACGACAGGTGAAAATATTTCCAGGCAGGAATTTTTGTTCCAGTTAGCTTCAGAACTTGGCGATGCATATACAATATCTCAAGAAAAAAAATTTTACCAACACCTTCCACAAGTTCCGATTTGAGCGTACGAAAAACTTGTCAAATAAAATTTTGTAAAGGTTATAAAACAACAAAAATCTGTTCGAAGTGCGAAAAATATGTTTGCGGCAAATGCACATTTCAGACTAAAATAATTTGTAAGCAATGTGTGGAAGCCGAATAAAGTATATTATGTATGCATAAGATTCTGTATAAAACTAATTTTTTTTTTTTTTTATAAAGACTTTTAGAAATTATATAAAAATAAATTTTATCGAAACTTCATGAAAATTCTTTATTTTATATACATTTAGCAACAAATCAACCATTATCTGCTTTGAATTATAAAATCGATAACATTATTAATTAACGGTCAATTTGACCGCGCGCGGTAGTAATAGGTATACAAGAATTGTCGGTAGGTTTAGTGTTAAAAGTATTTCGAAACGGCAATAATTGTAACTAAATCGAGTCTTATAAGCAAGGACAGATCTCCCAGACAGATAACACAAGCAGCTTATCAGCGTTCAACTTTAAAACAGATTTTCGATATGAAAAATTATTTTATTTGTAAAAGCATGTTTTTCATCTATTTATAGTCTACTCAATTTAATCACGTATAAAAATTATATTTACATGCAACATTTTTGTAATGCGAAAAAAAAAAATTACAAATTCGGAGAATTCATGGCAAAACGAATATCGTTCATAAATAGAATGCGACAGGATCCCGTACATTTGAAATGCGTGGCAAATCTGCGCATAAAAACAGCGGCTGATTGTTAAATTGTATAAGGAGAGGAAATCTTTTAGGGAAATCGGCAATTTAATGAACAGAAATCATTCAACTATGCAATAAATAATTGGAAGACAAAAGTGACACTTCAAATGCAAATAAAAGCCGCCTAGGACAAACGAAAAACTAAAATGATTTTAAACGTAGTTAAAAAAATTTCTTTGCGCCAGACATAGAATTTAGTTAAATGTTTAAAGAAAATATTATATTAATAAATTGCTTTGAGATGTAACAGTTCGAAGTGTGCTGAAAAAATATAACTTTCTCCGGCGAGAAACAACAACGCCCGCATGAAAATTGCCTTTCGGGTAACCTCTTATCCGTATAGGGCGCGTCCCCAGGTGGTGGATAGGGGAACGCCTCCCAGATATGGAAGGTAGGAAAGTAGGTCTCCCGCGAAACACACAGGTCGAAGAGGTAAACTTCGTTAAAAAAAACTCCCTCAACCCAAGGTGTAACGCGACCAGTGGCTATTGGGTGGGTTTGGTAGCCGGGAGATAAAATTAGGCTGTCTCTTAACGGAGGCCTCCTGACATCAGGCCGCCTCAGGTTGTAACGGTGGCCTTACCATGGTATGGGGCGCTGCCATGGTGGACCGTTTATTTCCCCTATATTCTCATTGGTCACCGCACATGGCAACATGGTGACCGTAAGAAACAGAAGCATGAACAAACAACAAAAAATTCGGATAACGTTACCAAGAAGACGGACAAACGGACGGACACAAACCCAAAACGAATGGATAAGCGGACGCACCCATTGACACAACAGATGGACAAATGGACAACACGGACCGACACTAACGAACAGAGGAATTAGGGAACTTCCTCAGAGGACGAACTCTTGGCCTCCAGCCCAGAGACGGTTGATGGCAAAGCTGTGGGCCGCTGAAAGGGACAGTTTTCCACTTATGTACTTCCAGGCCAGTTTAGGTGATCGTTAGTGAACTGCAGCCGTTCTTGCTGGATAGGTTTACTAATCAGCGGTTTCTTTGTAATCATTTTAAAGTATGTTACCAACATGCTCTAGTTTCCAAAACAAGAAATAAAAAACATTTTTAAAGAATAAATGGCTTTGTTAGAAAAAAGTGAAGCTTGTGCTTCAGTTTTAAATGATTTGTATGATACTATATGTCCATATATTAAATATCTGCTTTGAAATTGGATCAATACGAGTATTGCATTGAAATTAATTAAGCCTTAAAATAAGCTGAGACATTGAATGCACAACTAGTAAATATTGACTTGCAAACTATAACTCTATGACTGTTAAGATTTTCTCCAGAATCTATACACACACACCAATATACACATCTTAAATCTTGCCCTACTTGAAAACCAAAACGAGTTACCTATTTATTTCGCGTTTCTTTATAACAAAGCGCGAAAATGACTGCGCTTTTGGAAGTGTGGAAACTAAAACTCTTAAGCCTTCAAATTTCATTTTCATTTTTATTTCTGTGTTTTATTCGTATCATACTTTTTGTGTGCTCAGTGTAACCACTTCGTTCGGTTTGTTGCTAAATTAGTATTTCATAGAAGAAATGGCGCTTTTTTAGAGGCAAACGATTTTTCACCCAGACCTTACACCACACCAATACGGTAAAACTCGTACCTATACTTACACTTACACGTGTCGCTGGAGATCGGGACGACCTTGAGCCGGGCATTTTGTAACGTTTGCGTCTATATTTATTTACTTATACCGCATAGACATATGTACAGGCACTTGTAAATAAATCCGAGCATATATAGTATGTATTGCGGTCGCCGTAGCCAAATGGGTTGGTGCGTGACTACCATTCAGAATTCGCAGAGAACGTAGGTTCGAATCTCGGTGAAACACCATTATTAAGAAAACCCATTTTTCTAATAGCGGTCGCCCCTCGGCAGGCAATGGTAAACCTCCGAGTGTATTTCTGCCATGAAAAAAGCTCCTCAGAAAAAATATCTGCCGTTCGGAGTCGGCTTGAAACTGTAGGTGCCTCCATTTGTAGAACAACATCAAGACGCACGCCACAAATAGGAGGAGGAGCTCGGCCAAACATCCAAAACGGGTGTACGTGCCAATTATATATACATATCTATATATATGTTTAATTGCACAAATACGACATACGACTGAACGATGCACAGCTCTGTGTGCTGGTTGGCTTTAAATAGTAATAATACATTTACAAAGGGTGTTTCAAAAGACGCGTCTACATGGTGTTTTAAAATAAAACCTGTACAAATTTAGAGTCTTTCAGGTTTCACTATTTTTCTTCAATGGCTCTTAACTATTATAAGTAAAAAATGGTTCAATTTAAATGACTACCAAGTCCATCCCTTTTCTGCTGGTAATTGAAGACGCTTAACGATTCTTTTGCTAAAAACGGGACTTAAACCATCGTAGGAAAGACAAAAGCATTTAACCTGAACTGCTTCTTATCAGATTCTTTAAGTGTGGGTGCGAAGGTTTTTGAAAACGTGAACTGAGAATTTTCAACGCATGCGCGAAATCCGTCCAGCTATACGACTGTGCAGCGTGGAAGGTCACCGCTATGAACATAAGGCTTCAAACGTTCATTAATCGTTGCTTACGCCGCAGAATGCGAGTTTTCTGGCCTCGCACTACATCTGGCGCTGCGATGGAATCCCGTACAACAGACAGGACGAAATGTAGGCAGACCGCATATGTAGATCATATAGGGGCCCATCAACGGAGGCGAAAATGAGGTCTTTGACTTGGAATGAATTTAGGCGACGCATTCGATGGCGAAGAGTTGTGGCCCCCTTCAACTAGAAGCTAGAGGATCTTATATATACATATGTGCCCACGTCTACATGTTGTCATACGAGAATTAAAATTTTCTAGGACTCACATTGATTTCAGCAATCCCGATCCGGATGTTGTGTTTCAGCTCTGGAATCGTTGTTGACTTATTCACATAGTCTTTACTTCTGCCAGTCCCAGTCTAGTCTGCCAGTCCTTTTTCTATCCTCGACAGAACCAGTTTCTTCAAACTTTATCGCAATCGTTGTATTGTCGACTTATTCGGGCGATTATTTCCACCGAAACAATCACAAATTTTTCATATTTGTTTCAGTAATTTTACGCGTTTTATCCATAACAAAAAAGGTACCGCCTAGGAATTATTTACTGCATACATCTTGAAAGACCCTTTACTTTGACAAACACACATGTACCAAAAACAAATATACAAAAGGAATAAGACACTGCAGCGGATTTTTTATACCAAATTATAAAAAATATATATATAGTTGCATATGCACGTATGTATGTATAAATAGTATGCATTTCCTACGTAATACATATAATGAGCATAAGCTATGAAGGTAGGAGGCAGTGTTGGTCAGTTTTTTAAGTTTTGGTGTGCTTTGCATTCATTACAGATATACATACATACATGCATATGTATGTTACTTCGAAAGGTGAAACTTTGGACTCGAATATTTTTTGAGACGCAACGAGACTGGACTACAGTTCGTTCTCGAATTTCTTCTAAAGCAATATGAAAATTGAGATCATTGAAAGGCAGGGGTTGAAAATTTAATTAAAAAAACATTATACATATGCATGTAGTAAAGGGTGAACCAATACCGCTGGGATTTTTTAAAGGAAATGTATTTTGTCATTGGCAGCATTTACGCGCTGAAAAAAGTGGCAGAAATACAGAATCATACCTACGTAGTAAGAAATGGATCGTTAGACACTTGGAAAACTTTACGAAATATTGAAAACAATCATCCCAAGTGGATGCTGTGGTGCAGAAAGAGTGCAAATCTCAACAAGAAAAAAAAAAAATAGTCGCCCGATTCGCTTAACCAAAAATGTCAAAGATTTCGACAACTTAACATTAGCCGCATTAGCTTGTTGAGAATCCTGCAATTCACCATCCTGATGTTTGCCAAGGATGATAGATTTACCAGGTATGGCTTTTAACTATGGTGAAAAAGAAAATTGTGAGGCGAACTTCGGCTATCACGTCACTTGGGACATTCAGCCGAATCCTGCACGATCATTTCACACGTACTCACACACTCGTCCACTTTTTTATACAATCAAATTTCGATAAGTTCCTCGTATGTAAGTTCGGGTTCCGCTAATACCGCGCTTGGGCCCTTCTTTACTGTTTATAGTACGAAATTTGTTTAACATGCATGCGTGAAGTTACGTATTTTTTCAATTGAAAGCAAATACGACAGATTTGTAGACTTGTAAAAAGTATAATAAATAAATAAATATATACCCTGCAAACCAACGTTCACCAGTTTTTCCAATTTTACCAACACATTCACTCAATTTTTCCAATAATACCCACACAATCACATTTAATTCTTTTGTCATTTTCGATGGGTTATACATATATTTATCTCATAATTTTCGTGAATACTTATTAAACTTAACTATAGTGAGTGCGAAAGTGACAGCAAAAAACAAGTTGCAAATGTCAAATACAAAAATTAATTCTGTGAAAATCTCCAAGCAAAAAGGTAAGTTGAACAATTTTTAGTAAATTTTGGAATTATATATCTATTTAAACTAATAAAATGTATTTTTATTTTCAGAAAAAGAGGTGCATCAAAAGCAATTCACTTTCACAAATTGCATATATGTACTTCTACAACAAATCCTTTACAGCGTGTGGATGTGCCGGAGATGGAGTATTTCGCCAATCAAAACACTGGGGAGGTGTGCGTGCGCGGTTCTAACGTATTCCACGGGTAGGTGTTGATAATTTAAGCAAATAATGGTTTCTTCCTGTGCAAACTTGATTTCTGTGACTAAAACTAACTTAGAGAAAATTAACAATTTCACAATCTTAGGCCGAGTTATAAAGGCACTTGAATGATAATTTCTTTCTCTGCCTTTGCGTCGCAGTTATTACAAAGATCCCGAGCAAAACTGCTGAGGCTGTTGACTCTGAAGGCTGGCACCACACGGGCGATGTGGGCACGAGGCTTCCAAATGGCACGCTGCGCATAATCGATCGTCGCAAACACATTTTCAAGCTAAGCCAGGGCGAATATATTGTACCGGAGAAGACTGAGAATATTTACACTCTGAGCCAATATGTAAATCAGGTGTACGTTTACGGAGAGAGCCTTAAGGTAACTCCATTTTTTGACATAATTTATAGCTTTTCATGTTCACGCCATATTTACATACAACCCTTAACGCCCACTTAGAGCTGCCGTCGTCGTGCCTGATGTGGATGTTCTCAAGCAGTGGGCGAACGACAATCGCGTCAAGGGCACACTTTCGGTTCTATGCAATAATTCATAAGTAAAAGAACTCATCAGGAGCGATATGCTGAATTGGGGTAAGCAGAGCGGACTGAAATCCTTCGAACAGGTAAGTAGCCCAGTGCATATCTGCTTATACTAGTAGCGTATGACGTGGTAATAATATCATAATTTAAAATTAATAATAATTACAAATTTTGTATTTATATACCAGGTCAAGGATATATATTTGCATCCCGATCCGTTTTCGGTACAAAATGGACTACTCACACCAACATTCAAAGCGAAGCGGCCACAATTGAAGAAAACAGTGCGAGAAACCCCGTAGAGGAGTTAGAAGTAAAATGCGAACAATTTTAAACTTTATGCGAAAATAGAAAAAACATGTAATTGCTATTTATTTAATTAGGCATCAATTTAAATTTCTGTAAAATAGATATTTTAAATACCGGCATAAAAGCAAACTATTACCATTTTAGCCAAAACTATTCTTCAGGTACTAAATAAAATTTTATTAGAAAAGAGTAATCAAATGTAAATATTTACTAATTTATGTACATAACAACTAAAACGTAAACTTTTCTTATAACTAAACTAGTTTATGTATATAAATAACTAAAACTAAAATATTTCTAAAGCTAATTTAAGAATGTAAATATTATACTAATTTATGTACATAAAAACTAAAACGTAAACTTTTCTAATAACTAAACTAATTAATGTATATAAATAACTAAAACTAAAAAGTAAATTTGTCTAACACCAAACCTAATTTTACAATGTAAATATTAAAATAAATATCTAAAACTTAACGTAATTTTATAATGTAAATAGTAAATTAATATAAATAGCTGTACATAAATAGAACATACTAAACAAATTATTTATATTGTATTAATTTTCTTTACAAACTAAAAATTAATTAAATAAATATTAAAATAATTCATTAAATAAATAATATTCAATAAATAACCATTTGTTTCAGTATTTTTGAAGGATTATTGTATATAGGATCCGTAAGTATTACCTACAAAATTACCCAGTTGAAGAGATTCTGTTAACTATATGTTAACAACGAAATTCACTTATTCATCAGATTCTGTTAGCTACATGTTAACAACGAAATTCACTAGTCTATGAAATTCTGTTAACTACATGTTCACAATAACATTCACCAGCCCAAAAGATTCTGTTCACTACATGTTAACAATAACATTCACCGGCCCAAAAGATTCTGTTCACTACATGTTAACAACGAAATTCACTAGTTCATGAAATTCTGTTCACTACATGTTAACAACAACATTCATGAGTTCAGAAGGTTTTGTTCACTACATGTTACCCACATCATTCACAACTTGAATGTCAATTAGAGCAGCACAGCAGTATTGAGAAATTTCTGTTAGTGCGAGCGAATAAAATCATCACACGTATAGACTGGAAGTAGGTAGCAATTGCACGGCGTAGAATATAAAATTACTACAAAGCTCACAACTTCACAGGTGAACGATACCCACAAGTTAGCAGTGTAAATAGCAGGTAGTTGGTTTGCAGGGTACATTTGATATACTTCACATATTGTATATGTATAAGAATCTCAAAGGCGTTAAAAAGTAAAAAACTCATAAAAAAATGCACACAAAATTAATTGTATCGTATATTTCAAGCATATTTGAGTCTTTGAGTTGCAACTCATGATTGGCTATGAGGCTGTCTGAAGAGTACCCAAGCAATTCGCGCTTTCCAGCACAACAATGGCACTATATTTTGCACAGACAAGATGTTAATTGCCGGTCAACAGCCAACTGTTGACGTCAACATCTCAATGATAAACTCATCAAAACAAACAAATACACAAATTTGAATACATACAAATATAAATACATATTCACCCATGAAAATGAAATGGCATGTGCAACTTTATACAGTCAGTCTAAAAGCACACTGATTTTATTTTACAATATTCCGAAAGCTTTTCATGGTAAATTTTTTTCATTGACCTTTTATGAAAATCAGCTTTTCGTACAGGATAATTTTAAATTTCTTGAAAACATGAAATGATAATTCTTGAAATAAACTTTCTTTAGATAATATCATGACTTTCTTAAATTTATTTAATCTATGAACATAAGCTTCTCGAACATGATTTAAATACCTAAAAATAGAACACAAAGTAATTAAAAATGCACTTTTCTAAGAAGAAAAATCTGGTTTGATAGAGCCCGAGATCGAATTAAATCCACTCAAAGACCGAACAAGAGGAGTATTACGCGAATACTCCGTTTCACATTTAGCACCATTGAAATGTAAAGAGCTACAAAGTTTACACTGTGGTACATTAATTCTTAAATTATTTATTTCTGAAAAAATGGTTACAAGTGAATCATTGAAAGTATTGCCCATCGCTGGCTACTGCTTTTTCTATCTTCCTGGTAGATCTCGTATCTCATCTTTTGAGGCTATCCCCGATCAAGCCATTTTTTGATGTCTTCATATGAATGGAACTGCTGGTCAGCTAGACCATGTGCCATCGATCGGAACAGGTAATAATTGGATGGCGCAATATCTGGAGAATATGGCGAGTGGGGTAGAATTTCCCGTTTCAGTGTTTCCAGGTAGGTTTTAACGGGTTCGGCAACGTGAGGCCGAGCGTTGTCATGTTGTAGAATCGCTATTTCATACCTCTCCGCATATTGTGGCCGCTTCTCGCGCAGTGCTCCGCTCAATCACATCAATTGAAGTCGATACCGATCGCCAGTGATGGTTTCGCTTGGTTTCAACAGTTCATAATAAATAACACCAACTTGGTCGCACGAAATACATAGCAGCGTGTATATTCGGCCGAGGCAACGACGTAGAAGCATGACCGGGCAGTCCCCATGACTTTTTTTCTTTAGATTGCTGTAATGAATCCATTTTTATCACCCGTCACGATGCGATAAAGAAAACCCTCCCTTTTTTGCCGCTGGAGCAGTTGTACACAGGCGAAAAAACGACGTTCAACATCCCTTGGTTTTAACTCATAAGGAACCAAAGTCTCCTGTTTCTGAATCATTCCAAAGCATGAAATCGCTTGGAAATGAACCGGCGGGTAACTCCTAATACTGAAGCAAGCTCTTCTTGCGTTTCACATGGATCCTCATTGAGCAATGCCTCCAATTCAGCGTCTTCGAAGGTTTTTGGCTTTCCTTCACGCGGACGATCGTCAACATTAAAATCACCGTCTTTGAAGCAACGGAAACAATCTCGGTACGTTGTTTCACTTAAAGCAGCATCTCCATAAACGTTTTCGAATGAAAGAGGAAACTCAACACTTTCCGCAAATGACGATTATTCGGCACAAAATCAGACTGGTTTATGACGTTTAGGTTATGTTCGAAATTTGTTGAATTTTTTTAATGTTGTATGAAGTTTGGAGTTATAAAATATGTAGCATAAATGCATATAAATTACATTTTTATACAAAATCAATGACACAAATTGGTATGAAAGACATCGCGAATATTGTAAAAAAACTCATTGTGCCAACACTTTAACGACTGACTGTATGTGTGTATATATAAATAGTAAATACTATATAACAAAACTATGTGCGAAGTTCAATGCTGGATAGCGATATTGTTTATTTATTATATATTCAGATTTAAATACTATTTGTCAGAAGAAAAATGCAATTCATAAATAAATAGCCGATCCGTATAAAATATTTGTAATGACGTTCACAGCTATATTTCAAAATTTATGCCGACATTACTTCTTTTGCTACTTTTTATTAAGCCTTTACGCCAATTTTACTGCCGCAGCTTTTAGAACCTGTTGCTAGACTAATTTACATCTAGGAGAAATTGGGCGGTTAATATGAATTATTTTTCATTTATTGATTTTAACCGCAGTTAAATGGTTAAAAATAGCCACTTCGTTTCTACTTTTTCTTCTTAATTGGCGCTATAACCGCTATACGCAAATCGTAGGGAACGTAAGAAGAAATATTTTTAATCGAAAGTTAGAGGGTTAAAAACTAATAGAAAAAAAAATTATCATTAAATTCTACTGCAGAAGTCTGGGGACACCTTCGGCCAAAATGTGAAAAATTTAACCTCTTGAGAAAAAAAACCAACCCTCTGGCCTAGAACTGCACTCGGCAAAGTTGGCCTATTGAAAAGTTCAAATATTTTGAGAATATAAATTTTCATGAATCGATGGCTCGTAAAAATTTTTAGGTTATCTTAAATCAAAATCATGCAAAAAATGTTAGAACAAAATTAAAAATTTAAGTACCGCGTCGATTTCTAAAAAAGTCCACTTAGGTCACATGATAAGTTAAAAGGTTTCGGACAGGTAATGGTTGACACAAGTATTAGTTGTAGTTGAAAGCGTTGGACAGGTGATGGTTGAAAGGTTAGAAACTGCAGCGTATCGAGAATCGATTACCCTAGGGAAAAAATGTCAAATAATTAAAATTGGCAACGCTGCTATCAATATCCAAATTTGTATGTATGCATATATTTATGTGTTAATGCATACGTTGAAGGCGTTCCAATCTAAAGAAAAAATAGACCTCAATGCTAGTGGAAAGTCATCGTCAGACAAATCGATTAATAACGCAGTGACCTCAGTGGGCATATGCCAAGGTTTTTAAGCCACTTCAATTTTAGCAACAACAAATATGAGAAAAAAACGTATCAAGCATATTAATTAAAAAAAAAGTGGTGCAACTTTTTCAGCATGCGCCACTGAAAAAGCGGGTTCAATTGCACTTAAATACATACATGCCTACTACATATATTTTATATTGCTAAATAAAAAATTTTCTTCGCCAATTACAGCAGATTCTCATGTGAATTTTTCCTTGGAATCCGAATCGGACCGGGAAACTATTCGACTGGCTCTAACAGTCAACTGGCCGAACAGTTTGAAATTTAAGGTTTCAAGCTTTGAATTTTTGATGCTTTTGATCGTTATTAAAGAAAGAACGCAACGAAATAGAACCTTTTACATAAGACGAAAAGGTCTCTTAAATATTTCGCTTTAAGGCTCTGAAGGAAAATTCAAGTGTTGATAACTCACGTTTTAATGAGTGCGTAAGAATTTACTGCTAATTTCCTCACGGCTGTTGATAAAAGTGGTCAATGTTTACTGCCGCGTCGCTTCTGTATTCCAAATACTCCCATTAAAAATATAAAATGCATGTTGAATGTTTTACTTGAGAAGCACAACATTGGGTACAACAAGAAAATAGGTTTTCAAAGGTCAGAGACCACCCGCGGGGCAACACAAGCAAACACCTGCTTGGAGGTGCTGATTGTATTCTATCACCAAGAAAACCATCGAATCCGACAGCGTCTGCCTCGAATCGAGCGGGTTCTTGGTCAGCATCTGTTTTCCAGGTTAGGGGCGGCTTAACCATCCCTGATTGACGAAACGGGCAGTTGACCACCATATACTATACTACATCAAAGGTTGACGAAAACCGAGTCCAGTAGGATTCTGGCAATAGGTCTCTGGAAACTTTTTGAATTGATGGTGTTAGCTGGTAACTATAGTAACTATCATGGGATATTAGTATGTGGATTGATACCCCACAGAAACTGCAGTTCAGATATTGTCCCGGTAAAACCATAGCAGGCCTCTCGTGGCCTCCCTGCATTGCAAAGATAATCACGGGGTCATAGAGGCGACGTACGAACTGGGATAGCGGGGACTGGGTATATACATAAGTATAGGGTGGGCCATGTAAAATTTGCTTTTTGAATCGGCTATAAAAAAAAACGAATCAATATTTTTTCAAACTTTTTTTTCTATTTTGAATATGGAACATTGTAATTTATGAATAAAAAATAATATCGTTCAAATGACTGTTACGACTGGCTTTACAGTAGGCCATTCGATCAACACAATTTTTAAGCACATTTTCGATTGTTTGGGCTCCAATTTCATGCTTTGCAACTTCAATTTCGTGTTTTAAAGCATCAATCGTCTCTGAATGGTTCGCATAGCATTTGTCCTTAACGGGTCCCCACAAAAAATAGTCCAACGGGCTTAAATCACAGCTCCGAGGCGGCCAAATGATATCGGAATTTCGGCTGATTATTCGGTTTTCAAAAACGGTAGCCAAAAGTTCGAGTGCAACTTTGGCAGTGTGACAAGTTGCACCGTCCTGTTGAAACCAAATGTCGTCCGAGGATGATTTTCAATTTTTGGAAACGAAAACTCGTTGAGCATGTCACGGTAACGCTCGCCATTTACTGTAACCGCGGAAGAAGAAGAAGATTCACCACTTTGGAAATAGGTTTTCAATATTTCCCAATTTTGTTCAAGCGTATAGCGTCCCATTTCGTGTTACCATTCTCAAAAAAATAGGTGGTTCAAAAAGTAAACGCTATATGGCTCATCCTGTATATATGGCATACAATTTCGTAAATGGAGAAACAATTTTCAGGTTCAAATTCTTACTGAACTTAAACTGTGGTAAACCTGCTTACATTTAAATTTTGAAGCTGAAACACCGACTGGGGCTAAGGGTGGCCGCTGTAGCCCAGATCTCTCCATCATCAAAAGCACACCATAAATATGAGGAGGAGGTCAAGGGGGGTTTAAGCGCCAATTATATATATTATAACACCGATTTGTATTTTAGAAAGGGTATTCAGGGTATTCAGCAAGCATATTGGACTAGAGAGGCACGTTGCCAATTCTCAGTTGGATGCATTTGTGTCTGCATTGTCTAGACTTTCGTGGATTAAAAGGCCCCGAAATTGGGGTTACATTGAGACAAACAGCGGTCCATTAATTTTTTGAAACAAATGTATCCTTTATAACAGTTGAATGATTCCCTTCTGAAAGCATCGGAAATGTCACGCCATAAGTACAACTTGTACATTAAAACAGTTGATCTGAACTAGAGGTCTAACGATCGAAAAGTGGAAAAACAGTGCACTATCAAAGAATCAATTTCGCATTTGGAATTTAACTGCAACGAATCGCTTCACTGAGTTTTTTAATAGGCAGCGTTGATGTCGGTGTGCAAAACGGTTCCTACGGCCTTGCTTTGCAAAATTTTCTTGTAGGAAAGTCTTATATTTAGTTCCGAATTCACACCCAATAAATTTCCTTCCAGATTAATACACATGCGCGTACATATGCATTTATTTACCGAAAGGACATTGCATTTGTCATACGGCACGTACAAACACTCGAAAACTTGCCGACAGACATGCATTTCTTTGTTCACTCTTATACGAGGTGTGTTCAAAAAGTATCGCGAATTTTGTGTTTTTTTTTCAAAAATTATTTATTTATTCATTAATATCTATTTTGTCCCCTTCAAAGAAATCCCCATGAGATATTATGCACTTGTGCCAACGTTTTTTTTCAATCTTCGAAGCACTTTAAATCATTTTTTTTATCTTGTACAGCTCCTCTTTCGATGCCGTCTTTATCTCGTCAATCGCAGCGTAGTGTCGTCCTTTCACGGGCCTCTTCAGTTTCGGGAACAAGAAAAAGTCACAGGTGGCCAGATCTGGGGAATACGGTGGCTGTGTGTGCCATTAGTGTGTTGTTTTTGGCCAAAAAGTCGCGCACAAGCAACGATGTGTGAGCAAGGGCGTAATCGTGATGCAAGAGCCAATTTTTGTTCTTCCACAAATCCGGGCATTTCTGCAGATTGCTGCGCGCATAACTTGCAGGTAATATTCGTTATTGACCGTTTTAACCTGTGGCAAGAACTCATGATTTACAACGCCCCTGCAATCAACCGAACTTGGCGCGCATTTTCGGTCTTGGTTCGTGTGGTAGCTTCCATTGAGATGATTGAGCTTTGGTTTCCACGTCATAACCATAAACCCTCGATTCGTCACCAGTTATGACCGTCTGGAGCAAATTTGGGTCGTCGAGGACAGAGTCCAACATCTCATTAGCAATGTTAATGCGCTTTTGGTCGAAATTGAGCAGTTTTGGTACGAATTTTGCGGCGACCCGTCCCAAATCATTGAAAAAAATCGAATGGCACGAGCCAATCGATATGTCTAGGTCGTCAGCAACTTTTCTAACGGTGATTCGACGATTGGCCAATACCATTTTCTTCACTTCATAAATTTTTTGGTCTGTTGTTGAAATGCTCGGGCGTCCGGCACGCTTTTCGTCGTTCACATCTTCTCGGCCTTCTGAGAACATTTTGTACCACCGATAAACGTTGCTTTGGTCCAAAATAGCTTCTACGTATGACGCAGTTAACATTCGGAATGCATACGCGCACTTAATTTCGTTTTTCACACAAACTTTGATACAGGTTCTTTGATCCATCTTGTTGAATAGGTAAAAATCGAAAACGAGCCAAAACACGTGCTAGCAAAGCAGCTGTCAACAAGTGACTGAACATTCAAAATGGCCGAACTCGTCGGCATGAGTGAGAGACATGAGTACCAACATATCGCCATAAAAAATCGAAATTCGAATATACGTAACCTGCGAAAATTCAAAATTCGCGATACTTTTTGAACACACCTCGTATACGAGTACATTTGCATTGAATTTGTATATACCATACTTGCATGTAAGGGGGTAATCAAACTACAAAAAAGCGGTAGTTTTTCAAGCACCATGTCACATTCAAGTTTGCTATGCTGCCAACTTTTTGGCATTTGGCCAAGCAAATAGTCACACAATACCCACTAACAACACTTGGCAACCAGACACTTGTACATGTAATTTGCAGGATATGCTCTTTGGGGACAATGCAATGGATATGCTGATAGGTGGTGATCAAGCAGTAATGTTCACAAGTTAGGTGCTTACATTTTTTCCTTGTTATTCCTCTTCCACATCTCTTAAAATTCATCAATGAATCCAAGAGATTTGTGGAAGAGTGACCTCAAACTAATTTATCCGTTTTTACCAGCCACCTTTTATCTTTCCCATCTCTATTCTTTCTACTGATATCTATCCGGATGTAGTACAATGGTCTACTGACTGAGTGCTTGGACTTGTCCCGCCCCCTACAAATCTAATCTAATCTAATCTAATCCCGTGAACAATAGTGTTCTAGGTGGTATTGACTTACATAACTTAATTTCAAAAAATTGAAAAGTTGAAAATATAGGTAATTTTCCTACATAAACCATATAAATCTAAATTTCAACCTTGGTGAAGATTAAAAAAAAACTTTTAAAATGTTCATCAATATGTCAAACTTTTTACTCAGAATTTTTAGAAAATTTTCGATATATGTATATCGGAAATTTTTAGCTGCTTTTTGGTAAATTTTTACTTCTGTCTGTGTAGAATTTTTTACAAATAGCCCTATTGATTGGTCTAAATTAATTTTTTTTAATTTTGACACTCATTTCTCAGGCTTTATTGGTTATCTAATTTCTAGTTTGGCTGCAACAAGGTAGTGATCCGAGTCGATGTTGGGTCCTCGGATCGTACGTACATCTAATACACTAGAAGCGGGTCTTCCATCTATCACAACATGATTGATCTGGTTTCGTGTTTTTCGATCAAGAGACAGCCAGGTGGCTTGGTGAATCTTCTTATGCTGGAATCTGGTGCTGCAGACTAGCATGTTTCGGGCCCCGGCGAAGTCGATCAGCCTCTGTCCGTTACCGGATGTTTCGTTGTGCAGGCTGAATTTTCCGACTGTGGGACCAAAAATTCCCTCCTTGCCCTTGTTTAAAACGTTACGACAGTGAAATGCCTGTTTTACTATCCTAACAACAAATGCCAGACCGGTAACAATTGCGAATGATTGCGTAATGACGGCAATAAAAGCGTGAGCTTTAACAAAAGTGTTACATGACAACTGCTGACAGCTCATAGCGTCGACTTACTACGTGCAACAAGAGCAACAACCATAAGCAACATTAATCCGGTAGCAATTAAATGTGGATTAAAAAATAAATAAAAAAACGAAGCGCGTGAAAGATAGAATAATAACAAACATCAAAAATTCAAAACCTTGTCAAAATTGCACTACACTGCTACACTTCTAAATAGACGTATTTCAATACAGTTGCGGGCGTAAAATTTGTCTTGGAGATTTATAAGAGGCCCCGGTGTAGGAAGGGGAGAATTGACTAAATCAAGACGGGATCGTCTTCTGGAAAGCACGAGTTTTCAAGATATATTCAAAGCTGCCGAAATATAGAGAGAGTTTATTGAAGATGGCAACGTAGAAATGATAACAGTTCGTCGATTTCAATATACTGATTAAAACGGCCCTTTAATATTACTAGCCAGTTGGCTGACCAATTTTGGAGACGCTGGGTCCAGTATTATCTGCCCTGTCTTACAAGACGTGCAAAGTGGTATCAGCCACCAGCAAGCCCAATCAAATTGAACGACGTGGCTGTCATGGTAGACGAAAAAGAGAATTTCATAGCCGAAAGGACTAGTAATAGATATGCATTTTGGTAAAGATGGCCAAGCTCGTAGCGCAGTAGTCAAGACAGTAAATGGATTATGTACACTACCGATAGTAAAGTTGGCGAAATTGGCCTTCGACGCTGAGAAACGTGTTGCGAAAGGTCACTTTGGCAACCCATTTCGCATTTTCTCATCTCTCCATTTTTCTCTCATTCGCCAATCAACATCTGTCAAATAGCAGCAAATTTAGTTCCTTTTCTATTTAGCCGTTGACGAAAGCGCATGGGCGCCGCATAAAACAAGTGTAAGAGAAAAATTGTCTATTAATTTTTATATTCCATTGCAAATTATCACACATTGGCGTCACACTGCCGTCGTCAACACCTCCAACTTTTAAGAATGTTGGCTGTTACGTGGCAAGACTATGAGGTCGTAATAAATGTTCATCACGGCGTTTCTCAACGCGCTGTTAGTGCGAGCGGCGCAATGTTAGACTCAGCATTTGTTATGCACAGACTGAAAATAACAATATCTGATAAAGTGAATGCAGTAAAAATATCTAAAATATGGTATCTGATTCAACCAAAATTACACTGTGCTCGAATTTAAACTTTTTTTTTAGATTTCTTGCATTCAATGGCGCCTCCCGTTTTTTCAGATTGGCTTCAGTCTTCGAGATAACGGTATTAAAGAGATCCGCTCTTGATGATTTTCAGAAACAACTGAAGTTATATTAAACATCAGTTCAGTTTAGTGGCGTAGCTTTAACGCTGAGTAAGTTATTTACAAAAAAGTTAAAATTTTAGCAATTTTGCTGCACAGAAAATTAAAAAAACTGTTTGTGGATCATGGAAGTAGAGAATTACAATTAGAAATAGATTTTTTATGAAACTTGCAGGAAATTTACGACCTTAGCCAGGATAGCCGTGTCATCTGCAAAGGTTGCGGTATAGCCGATAGCAACAGCAGTTTTCGCTTAATATTTATTATAATTTGAATTATGGTTAATAAAACCAATAATAATAATAAGAAACTAAACTGGCAACCACTTCATCTTAACATAACATAACAGTGAACAATCAATTAATAATAAAGTAAACTTGTTTATTTACCGCAACTAAATTCCCAATCCCTAAAGGTTAATTTTCAAACTTTGAACTCGCACAGTGATATTATGCGTTTCTACAATATTTAAAAATTTCTATTTCTTATTTTCAACGCTTTTTGCCTTTTCAGCGTTTTTCCCAACGGTTTGCTTTGTGGATTATTCAATGTGGCTTTCTGCGCGATAACGAAAATCATTTATTTCAAGAACAAATACGAAAATAGCATATAGTTTGTAATTTTTTATGACAATATCAGTCTACTATCGGACAGTTTTATTCTAAATCAATAATTTTAAATACAAGTATCTAAATTCACTACTTAAAGTCTCTGATATTATTATAGAGGCTTAAGCAGCCGTTAAAATGCTAAAATACGTATGTACACATCTGAAAAATCACTCTACTTTTGCATGATGTATACTTATACCAGCACGCTTACCGAAAAACCGCAAAACAAAAATTGAGAAATTTGTAAAATAAAAATAAAATAATTTTAAGGAGGAAAAGAGAAAACTCAAAAGCATTAACAACTTTGTTTGATGAGCGTAACCGCGCCGTGCCACTAAAAGAAAGTGAAAGTCTAACGTTGAATGTACGAATGTATACACAGACATGTACATCCATATGCAAGTGGAAGAGTGGAAGTTTTTTCAACATTTTTCCAGTTACAGCGTAATTTGCGACTAAAACAAAAGCGATGAACATTAACTTCGTAGCTGCCCGTAAATACTGTAAATGAAAAGTATTATGCACATACACATACATGTTTATGCAAATAGATACAGAAGTAGGCGGCATTACTCAAACCGCTATATTTTACAATTATTCGTTTGCTGGCTGCTATGAGGTGTATTTATATAAGCTCTTGGGCTTGCAACAATAACTACTGCATGTTTAAATAGATTTCAACTTAAAATCCTCTGTGAATTACATTACAAGAATTGCACAGTACAAAAGGTTGGCTTTGCTGGCGAGTTTACACAAAAGTGCCTACCCTAATTTATGAACATTTCATACACACAAACATTGCATTTTTGAATAGATTGCCCTGGATTCAAGTGACGTTGATATTGCAGCGAAAGATAACAGCATTCGAGTATATAAAATACAGGGTGAATGATATGAAGTGTTACCAACTTCACACTGCTTGAATCTGTAAAACAGCTCATGACATCAACGTCAAAATTGTTCTAATGGCAGTTCAATATATTGTTTATAAGCCAACAAAAGCATTTGCGTCTCAGTTTTGTTGAATTTGTTTTTTCTGTGATAGAATTCAACGTAATAGTGTGATTGCGTTATATTTGACTGGAAAATCACAACCAGCCATTGTTCGTGAGCTCAGTCACCTCAAAGTGAATAAAATGTTTGTGTATCGCGCTGCAAAACGCTATGGAGGTGGTCCAAAAAAACCGCAACAACACCAGAAATGGTTCGGAAAGTGTAGGCTCGACTTGAACGAAATCCACGTCGAAGTGGAAGAAAAATGGCCAAAGAACTGAAAATATCGCAAGACAGCATTCGACGCATATTGAAAAATGAGCTCAAGGTCAAGGCTTACAAGTTCCAAATAGGCGCACGATCTTTCACCCAAGCAAAAAAAGTTCGGTACGAAAGAGCAAAGGAGTTGTTGGGCTTGTACGAACATGGTGAATTTCCTAACATTGTGTTTTCTGATGAAAAAAATTTCCCAATTGAGCAGTTCATAAACACTCAAAACGATCGTGTTCACTTGACCGAACGCTCATATAAGAATTTGAGCCTATATATGGCCACTCGAAGCAATTTCCCATCGCAAGTAATGGTTTGGGCCGCAGTGACCGCTGATGGACGCTCTCCAATCGTTTTTATCGAGCCTGGCGTCAAAGTGAATGCGACTTATTATCGGGAAAATGTTTTAGAAGCTGCTTTAGAGCCGTGGGCACGCAAACATTTCGGTCGTAGACCATGGACGATCCAACAGGACTCGGCACCGCCTCATGAAGCTCGTGTGAACCAAGAATGGTTAAAAAATTCGCCAGCATTCGTCCAAATGCTCGAATCGCAGACGCAATCTATTCCATCTGGTCCATTTTGGAGAGCAAGGTGAGGACTAAAAAATACACATTTTTTTGGATCGCCTCGATGGAGTCGAATCGCCTCACCTTCAGCTTTCTTTTCAGGCGCAAGAGGGGACAGCTCTGGGCTGTAGAGAGGATGGGGAAGTACCGGAACCCCCATCTTGGCCAATGCAAAGGTACAGAGGAAGGCGGTGTGCGCCGGCGCATTGTCGTGATTAAGGGTCCAATGGTTGACGAGGTCGGGCCGAACCAGGGCGACGCGGTTTTTCAACCGAAGGAGCACTTCTTTGTAAAATGCCGCGTTTACAGTGCTTCCTGGAGGTACAAACTCCTTGTGGACGATGCCTCGAGAGTCGAAAAAAATGATCAGCATGGATTTGAGCTTGGATTTCGACATGCGCGCCTTCTTGGGTCGTGGCGACTGGCTCGTGTGCCACTCTGCACTCTTTCTCTTGCCCTCAGGATCGTACTCAAAGCACCAGGTTTCATCTCCTGTGATACAATTGTCTAAAGTATTATACTGTTCCTCACTTTCCAATACTTCACGACTATTTTCCACACGCAATTGCTTTTGTTTATCTGTCAAAACCTGTGGAACCAATTTGGCACACACTTTGTGCATTTCAAGTTTTCCGGACACGATTTCCCGCACATTGTAATAAGATAAATTTAACTCTTCACTGATCTCACGTAGACTAGCACGACGGTCAATGCTCAAAAATTCACGAACTCGGTTCACATCTTCGTCTGTTTGCGACGTCGAAGGCCTTCCAGATCGCTGTTCGTCTTCGATGTGCTCCAGGCCTTCCTTGAACGACTTGTGCCACCGTTTTACCTGGGCACTGGACAGAGATTGGTCTCCGTAAGCCTCCTTGAGTAGCCCAATAGTTTCGGTACTCGATTTGTTTAGCTTTACGCAAAATTTAATCGAGTAACGTTGCTCCAACGATCGCTGCATTTTCGCCACTGCAAAATCCTAACACACTTTTAAAACAGCTTTCACGCGCGGAACGATGTTGACTGCACCGCTGTTGATCCAACGATCATTTTCCCCCACCAGCCGATTCGGTTGATCGCTTGGCAGACGCTCCGCGCGGGAAGGCTCATTACTTTTCAATCAAACCCTGTATATGATTACTTTCAGTGCAATAAGGTTACGTGTGTTAGAATCTGGCTATCAAGCGGGTGCCAGGGGAATTTACGTAATTATGCGTTTGTGATGAACACCTAATTAGTATCTATCACAATGACTCATTTCAATTATTAATTCTGAAGCTACTCTGAGTAGCTGCAGGCATTTTGGGAAAGGCAGGCATTGTGGTACAGCAGCTTTTCCAAGCCAGCCAATTTGGCGTACTCAGAACATTTAAATAGCCTGTTCTGATTTGAGTTCCGTGAGTCAAGCAATGTCCGAATTGTAAGAAAAGGGTGTGGTCGGGCAGTTAATTTTTTTATACTCCTTGAAAAATTCCTATCACTGAAAAAAGGTATTTTCAACCCCGTCTAATAATTTTAAAGTAGTAAAAGAGTATTTTATTTGTGAAGCAGATAAGTGAAAACAAAGCATGGGCTATATTTGGTAAATATTTTGTTATTAAATATAATTATTTCAATCAAACATTAGCTCGGCTACTGGAAAGTGGGCAAAATTGTAAAGAAAGGTGGAATAAGAAAATTGAATGCAGAGGAAATGAAAAAAATTTCCTGGCAGTTGAAAGCCATGATATGTGTATTCTATTCGCCATTTAGCGTCTGTCAACTAAATCTCTCGAACAGCAACTTTATCTGGAGGAGAAAAGATTTAGTACGAGATCTAGACATGAATTGGCACTTATATCCATTTTGAGTGTATGGCCGAGCGTCCTGATGTTGTTTCACAAAGTACGATATTTACTGGCGGTGGAATTATTAGGATATACTGTAACCCTTGGAGGGACCTCAGTTTTATGCCGCCTCCAAATGGTAGCTGATTTTTATGAGGCGCTTGTTTCATGGCAGAAATACAGTCGGAGGTTTGCCATTCCCTGCCGACGGATAACCGCTTTCAATTGTTTTATCTATCACTTTTTATATACATACATAGTTTGTTGTTTCCAGGAGGATTGAACCCTGAAATTGATTTTTGAGTGACTTCAAACTTACGAAAATGTAATGGGCTATGAATCTGCATACCTAGACGTTTTCTAAAGATTCTGATTAAAAAGTTCAAAATGCGTATGTCTTTTTACGTATTTTTTATACTTAATGTAATTTTTATGTATTTTTGTGAGTTTTGTACAAAGTTAGGAGCTTTGATTTACAAAAGATTTTTGTGCTATGTTTTCTTTTTAAATTAACGAAAAGAATTTTCCATGAAAAGTATTGCAAATATTATAAAACATAAGTGACTTAATTATGTGAGCACAAGTGTATGTATATATGCATAATCTACATATGCTTGTTCATATAAAGGTTAGTTAGCGAAATTTCGATTCGATTACCCATTCAAATTCAATGGCGACATCCGATTGGATATCTCCAAAATCTTAATTGTCATCTAAACCTGACATTTTATTGTCGGAGAATGCGGTAACAAATATTTAATATTCTATACTGATCGCAGAGAAATGTGGCTCAGGATTCGTGAAATAGTGCGAAAAATGTCAATCTTTATTTCTTGACTTAAATATTGATAATTTGGTTATTAATGCCAATAATGACTTAACCGAATACCCTTTTTTGTGCACGTTAAAATTCTTTCATTACATCATCAGCCACTTGCAAAAAAAAACAATTATAGATGTTTGAGGGGAGCCGCAAATTACTCAAGGCAACAAATGCGGCAAAACATCAAAGCAAGCACCGCGTCATAAATCTAATAAATATTCATAAAACATCATTTTAATTAGTTCGACAAGTATGAGGTATGCGAAATCTGTTACTCAAACTTCAAATATCGATTGTTGTATGTTGAAGGAGAGCTTTCTCTACGACTGGCTTTGCACTGCATATTTAAACGAAAGATATTGATAAAATATGTTTATACACTTCTCGACCGTTGTCATTGTTGCAGAGATACTAGAATGTTAAATTGTTTATTGAACACTTTAAAACCGACTCAGATTTAGGGCCCATGTCAACAGTTCAACAAGCCCCTGGAAATTTAAATAAGGATCAATATTTTCACCGTAGCCTCTTTCTCTTTAAAGCTCGATATACGGCATCCAAATTTTTTTTCAATTTTTAATGTGCTCCAAATAATAAGATCTCTCGGGTACACAAATCTTTACTTCATGCGATCAATATCACTTATTGGCGAGGTATTTCTTCATATTCAGAAACAGGAAACTGAGGTCACTGTAGATTTCTTTTTTTTGCTTAGAAGATGTTCTGTTACTCTAAAAACAATATGCTCAGAGGATTAAAGTTAGCAAAATGTGTAAATACTTTTTTAAGACAGCCGTTCTTAAAATTCAAACAAATCTTACCATTAATCACCGTAAATTAGGAACTGCAGATGCAGTTCGTCCAGATTCGTTGTAGAAAAACTGTAGAGCTGCTATTTTTCTTTCCATATACTCTGAAATAATAATTTCTACGATAGTACATGGGGTCGGTCCTCCTTCAATAATGTTTTGGTGCTACTCAGCTGTAGTATAGCCAATATTACTCTATGGTAATCTAATGTGGTGGAATGCATTGAGAAAACGACACACAAAACATCTATGGAAAGTATTCAACGTCTTGGTGCACTCTGCACTCCTGGGGCAATTAAAACTACTTCTACGGCTTGAATTAATATTCAACCTACCACCGATTGACATTGCGGCAGAAGGTATAGCAGCTAGAGCTGCCGCAAGACTTAACGCCACAGGTGAATTTACCTGCAAAATATTCGGGCATAGCTCGATAGGTACGAGTTATCGAACCATTATGGACTATATGACTCCGAAATACAATTGCGTGAAGAGATTCCGAACAACAATAGAAGAAGAGGGGTGGAAAAGAGGTATGAAACCTAGCCCAAATACTCTTAATATATTTATTGACGGCTCCAAAATGATGGACGGAGTAGGTGCAGGGATTTATCGCGCAGAGCTGGATATCAGGCGGCCAATTAAGCTCCCTGACCATTGCTGCAGGAATAACACTAGCAAGGACATCGAGAAACACCAACATAAATATATACGTTGACAGTCAAGCGGCAATAAAGACAATAAACTCATATGAAATTTCATCTAAAACCGTTCTTAGGACCAGAGAAGCCATAGAGAGATTAGCCGCAAACAGACGGTTACACATCTATTGGGAACCCGGACATAAGAGCATCGGAGGAAACGAAATTTTAGATGAGATTGCCAAAAGCGCTGTTTACATACAATTCGAACAAGAAAACGACATACCTTTAACGTCCTTTAAATACGGTATACAATGACATCGCTGCGGACATGAAAACAGGGATAGACAGGAGGCGGAACAATCAAGCCACTGGCAATACGCCAGATTCGTTCTACCCCTGTCTAGAAAGGAAAGCAGAACTATCGTAGGTATACTGGCAGGCAATAATTTGTTAGCGACACACGCATACAAGATGGAAATTACAAACAATGATAGCTGCAGATTTTTCAATGAAATAAAAGAGGCGGAAACTCTTGAATATCTTTTATGCTCTTGCCCTGCATTAGCTAGAACCCGAATGAAATGTTTAGGAGCTCTACAATATGAGAGGTTAAAATGTCACTCGGGGTTAGAGCTTCAGAGCTTATTAGATTCGCAAAAGACGCAAGCTTATTACAAGAAGCCTACTAAAAGGAAACGTAAGAGTCAAGCTCCATCTGGTACCACTAAGGACCAATAGGTCTATGTGATGGCTTTCAGCCAGCCAGGTCAACCTAACCTAACATACAATATAATGGTGACAGTTTTTGATGCCAGGATATTGTATTGAATTTTATTTTATTTTTTCATTGACCGCTAAAAAAATTACCAAACTATGTTTTTTTCTCCACCGATACTGTAGTCAAACTCGTTAACTGTAGACAACTTCCATGTTGCAAAGCCCACACGACCGCCTTACCAGTTCAAATTGCAGAATATTTTTTACGCGGAGCACTACTTCTTTATTTAACAAAACCAAACGCAAGAAAATCTGTCTCTCACGAATAAATGACGTACGCCCAAAGCACTTCATCACCAATTTCGCACGCGCTGAAAGAACGACTATCTGAAAGACTGCATGAAAGACAAAAATAAAACAGCAAAGAACAAAACGAGTTAAATTCCAGATGCGTCGTAGAAGTCTATCCCGTGCTGCCTATTTCGTATTTTTCCTCAATTTCTCATTAGCTCACTTACTTGTACTGTAATCAACATATTTTGATCATTTTGCGCTTTCGTATGGAAATATTCTAATACAAATTTCGTCTTCATTTCTTCTTTCGCAGGACAAGAAACTAAGGCAAAAATGCCTGCCGTGTTGTTGCCCCTACGCTTTGCATACTATCATGTATTTGGCATGAGTCGGCCTGAACAGACCCAAGCCAGCTGTCATTCTTGCGGTATAGCGTACCAGGTATATAGCTCACTGTGGTACAGGCTCAGGAACGAATGAAGGACGAGCCGGACAGCCAGTCGCAGGCCTCTGCGAGAACTCCAAAGCCGCATCGCAACAAAGCGTCACCACATCAGTTGCTGAACTAAGCGCAGGAAAACATCAAACAGCTGAAGAAACTGCTGTCGGTATCAATGCTGCATGTCCATTTGCTCTATATTTGTTTATGAAACTATAACCTAAATACGGCGGCCGCCGTAGTCGAATGGGTTGGTGCGTGACTACCATTCGGAATTCAGAGAGAACGTAGTTTCGAATCTCGGTGAAGACCAATATGAAGAAAAAGTTTTTTCTAATAGCGGTCGTCGCTCGGCAGGCAATGGCAAACCTCCGAGTGTATTTCAAAAAGGTTACAAAAAGCAACGCAATTTTGGTACCACCTGCCATTGTACCAAAATTTAGAAGGCTATAAAATTTCATATCCGATTTTTTTTATGATTAAATAAATTAAAATTTTGATAAAAACTCGACGAATTTTTAAATTTTTTGTTAAAGTTTGAACATTTTTATTTATATCAAATTTGTTATAAAAAATAGTGAACATAAAAAAGAAAATAACTAAATCTGGTCATAAATCGCTTTGCTAATTAGGTGCACACGAATGTACCATATGTATGTATGTAAATATATACCATAAAACATTATCGGAATTCGAATTTCTCACATAAATTTCGTACACAGCTTTCAAAAAGTAAACAATTCTCGTATGAAATTATGAAATACATAGCATATAGTCAATACAACAATAACTGCCGAGAAGCAAATGAGATTTTGTGCTTCCGCTAGAATGCTAAAAACCAGAAGCCGAATGTTTATAAAGTCAATTTAGCGCGGGGCAATTGATTAAAATTTGAGTTGAATGGCAAAAATGAGCAACAAGTCATTCCACCGAAACGTCAATACATTTCTTATCGTATTATAGCAGGTAAGGTTTGTTTGTATATTTATTTTTTGGTATTATACAAAATTTCCTAGATTAAATTGCCATTAGCATCCATCAACTTCCTTTATGCCAAGTGGCATAATAACAACAACCAAAGTCAAGTATGAGTACTCACAACAAAATAAATACCTGTTTATACTCAATATGTATATGTACATTGATATTATAAATATATAAGGGGTATGTTCAAAAAGTACCGCGAATTTTGAATTTTCGCAGGTTACGTATATTCGAATTTAAATTTTTTTGTGGCGATATGTTGGTACTCATGTGTCTTACTCATGCCGATGCGTTCGGCCATTTTGAATGCTCCGTTTATTTGTTGACTTGTCTTCGATTTTTACCTATTTAAAAGATGGATCAAAGAACCTGTAACAAAGTTTGTGTGAAAAACGAAATTAAATGCGCGGATGCATTCCGAATGTTGACTGTGTCATACGGAGAAGCTACTTTGGACCGAAGCAACGTTATCGGTGCTACAAAATGTTCTCAGAAGGTCGAGAAGATGTGAACGACGGAAAGCGTGCCGGACGCCCGCGCACTTCAACAACAGACGAAAGAATGTATGAAGTGAAGAAAATGGTATTGGCCAATCGTCGAATCACCGTTGGAGAAGTCGCTGAGGACCTAGACATATCGATTGGTTCGTGCCATTCGATTTTTTTCAATGATTTGGGTATGAGACGGGTCATCGCAAAATTCGTACCAAAACTGCTCAATTTCTACCAAAAGCAGCATCGCGTGAACATTGCTAATAAGATGTTGGACTCTGTCCGCGACGACCCAAATTTGCTCCAGAGAGCCATAACTGGTCGTGGGTTTATGGTTATGACGTGGAAGGCAAAGCTCAATCATCTCAATGGAAGCTACCACACGAACCAATATCGAAAAAAGCGCGCCAAGTTCGGTCGATTGGAGGGGCGTTCTAAATCATGAGTTCTTGCAACAGGGTAAAACGGTCAATAGGGAATATTACCTGCAAAGTTATACGCAATTTGCGCGCAGCAATCCGCCAGAAACGCATCACAATAACGCCCCTGCTCACACATCGTTGCTTGTGCGCGACTTTTTGGCCAAAAACAACACACTGATGATACCACAGCCACCGTATTCCCCAGATCTGGCCGCCTGTGACTTTTTCTTGTTCCCGAAACTGAAGATGCCCATGAAAGGACGACTCCACGCTACGATTGATGTGATAAAGACGGCATCGAAGAAGGAGCTGAACAACATAAAAAATGATTTTTATTGAAATGCTTCGAAGATTGAAAAAAACGTTGGCACAAGTGCATAATATTCATGGGGATTACTTTGAAGGGGATAAAATAGATATTAATAAATAAATAAATAATTAAAAAAAGCACAAAATTCGCGATACTTTTTGAACACGAGGTGTGTAAACAACGTCATCATTGCAAGTAGCAAAGCACGAAAACAAAACCTCATAGTCGGTCTGCTTTGTACGGTACCAGGCACCGGCCGACACAAAATATTTGTTAAAAAAATTGCAAAATCCAAAAGTAAGCAGAAAAAACAATTCCGCCTTCAACTCAACAAGTCATACCGTTTACGCGTCAAACGTAGGTGTATTGGACTATTTGTAGGCCAACAGTGGTATTCTCCAATAGAGAGCTAAGGTTGCGTTCGACAGCATGACTAATCTGATAACCGTACCTGTAAATAAATGTAGAAGACTAACACATAAAACCCATCTTAAAGCGAATGCACGTGAAAGATTGATAGATTTTTAAGTAGTTAGCAAATTCAAAAGTACAGCTATACAGCTACATATATATTTATTTGATTGTTTATTTGATTTGATGCGATGGAGTATAGGGGCTATTCCAATGACATCGATGTTTGTGTATGTCTGTTTGCAGATAAGACCATCTAGTTCGTATTTAGGATCATTAACGATTTTTAAAATATTAACTAAATTTTATCAAGATTATGCTGAGCAAATGCTCATCTACAGAAAAACTTACCTTTAAGATTTACTTATATGCACGGATAAGTGGCCTTGAACCAACTAATTCGTATTGTGTGAAGGATATATTTATGTAGTAAAGCATAAAAAGTAGTAGAAAATAAAAAATTACCCAAGCTTCCAAAACCGTAAAAGCGGCACAAAACTCATTCAAATACGTAATACATATGTGTGTAGACATAGTGGGCATGTATAAGAAAACTGGATTTATTTATTATATGTATACATGTACATCTTCTTGTTTTACTTAAAGTCTTTAAATTTGCACTCGCTTTGTAGGTAATTTATTATTTGTTGTACATTTATGCATAAAGCATTGAATACTTGTTTTTTTTGCCATTCTATTTTTCCCCTTTTTCCTTTCGTTTTCGTTACTCATACGAACTTAAGTATTGTTAATTGATGAAATAAAAAAATAGTTATATATACTATATATATTAATGCAACAATAATATTCGTAAAGGTAGTAATTGCAATTTGTAAGCAACCTGTGCGCCGGCAAAGCACCAACAACGCCCAAAGCAAAAACAGCAACACCGGTTTTAGCTCGGCAGCCAGTCCGACATTCTTTCGCTCGCTTACGAGTAGGCGGTTTGTTCCAGCCATTCATCCATACTAAATGTAGCTCGATTCAATTCGTCAGTGTCTCGTTCGCGGAATATGTCAATGTACGATTTCGTCTTCACTGCACACATCAAGAAGTCATCGAAGGTGATTTTACCCTCGCGTGACGTATAACGGCGACCAAGTGCATTTAATACACGATTATTCAGACGGTAGCCGGCCGAATTGAGTGCGTCACGCAATTGGAAACTTTCTATCTCTCCACTATGATTGCGATCGTAGAATTTAAATACTGCTTTCCATTTGGCAATGTCAGAGAGTAGTGATTCGAATTCTTCGAAACCCAAATTTCCGGATTGGTCCTTGTCCATCATCGCCACCATTGACCGGCAAGCATCTTTTGAAAACGTGTTTCCATCGATCATAACATCTCGCAGTGAGTGATCAAGTATACGTTTGAGCTCCATCCAATCCACCTCCATATCGCTACCAGCAATGCTCTTGAAAAGACGACGTAGATTCTCACGTTGTGGATCCTCTTCCCTTGGCGGCGGTATATTTGGTTTAATCCGATCATCCACATCGCAATAACCAACTGAATCGTCATTCTCATCCATAGTGTTCGCCGTCTCAGAAAAGACGCGTATAATGTACTCACCCTCTTCGTTGGGATCAAAGGTTGACGGTATAATTAAGTAATTGCCTGGCGGCAACTTGAAACGAGCGCATATTTCGCGCGTATTAATAAAATGCGGAGAACGCGCAACGGAAGCCCGGTATTTGAAGAAATTTAAACCTTGTGGCTTGGTCTCCATGTCTCGATCGGTTAAGTGGTAAATCGCAAAACCGATGGTTAAGCATTCCATACCACGATTACGTTTCGAACGCCGATTCTTCTGCATTAATGCTACTATAACAGTGCACTTGCCATCATCGTCATCCTCATCGGGGTCGCTTAGAGTGATCACATATTGTGGATTATGCCAAAATGTCTCGAGGAAATTACGGCAGCCACCCGCAGTAACATTCGCGGTCCATTCGCCTTCAAACTTTTTCATCTCCCACTTTCGTTTTCCATTATTCTGTTGTTCTTCGGTCAATGAATCCGGAGACAAATTACAGATCTCAACACGATCAAAATTGTTGAGAAACTCTTGGAATGGCATCCAAAACTCTCCATCTGCATCGAAAGTGAGACCTAACTCTTGTTTCTGTGATTCAGGTATGTAACGCCATTCCGGAGAATTGTCACTAAATGGCCCATTCCATTCTGATTCATTGCCCCATGGATTGCGCAAGCGTATCATTGGCAACTTGCCCTGACGATTTGGCGTATGAATGTCAATCATGCATACTCGCGATATCGAATAGGCATGGCCACGAATTAGGCCTTGTGGAGTTTCAGCCTCAAACACATTTGGATCGGGTTCCAATGAGCAGCCCATCAATGAATTGCGATTCATTGCTTTGTCGAGAATGTTAAATAGATTTGGTGGTGCTTCTTTCAAGTCGTACCATTCAGTAACACCTCCCGTGAAGTCTTCCATAGCTTCACAAGTAGTACCGCCTTTGAGAGCTTCATAGGAACCATGTAATTTAGCATATGCTTTTTCTAACAATGCGCTCCAGAATTCGTTGCGCTCGGTGGAGTGCATATATATTAGCTCTCCCCGGTATGTGGGCAGCCGATCGTCAACTACGACTTCCACCCAATCACCGTACTGCCAGAAACAGAAATGAAATATACCAGCATAATTTTCCTCAAAATTTTGATCAGGCGGTACAACATGAAAGAATAAGTTCGGATCCGAAGTCAAATTTGCCGCCGCTGCTATTAGCCAACAGTCACCCAATTCACCTTGCTGCACATCGAAACGTGAATAACCATCAACAAAGAACTGAGGATCATCGGCAATTTCATGTGGACGCAACCATTCAATGTACCGATCGGGGCGACGTGAAAACATCAGTGAATCATTATTCGCTGGAAACGCTGGGTCTTCAAAAAGAGTGCCATTGTCTAAGCAACTGCTGCGTAGTGTTGCATATGGTATGTGTGAATCATCTTGTGAACGTATTTCACGTGTCTTCTCCTTCATCCAAAACATATTCTCACTCTCAGGCACCTTCACAGCTGAGAAAGGTATCTCTGGCACACCCACAGAGGGCTCCTCGTCCGGTGATGGCAGCTTTTCATTCGCTGATTCACTAACAATACAACCACCACCACCACCGTACGTTGGCATTGCACCATCTGGCAGCGTTGGTATTGTCGGATAGAGGCTGGATGGCGATGTTGGCGGTGGCACACTATATGGCAATGGCATTCCACTTGGCATCGATGGGTATGGCAGCGCTGGCGCCGCAGATGACGGATATGGTGCCATAGGGTATGGCGCAAATGGTTGTGGCATGCCAGTGGGGTAGGGCACATTTTGTGAAGGTTGCGGGCCTAACGTCGGATACAGCGATTGTCGTGAAGGATATGGTGCAGCAGATGATGGTGGATATGGCGCCGGAGATGATGGCGGATACGGTGTTGAACTTGGAAAACCAGGCATCTGTGTTGGTGGCTTCGGCATGCCATAACTCAGACTAGCTGCGTATGGATCTGGTGGTGCAGTTGGATACGGCAGCGCCGGATACAGCCCAGTCTTTGGTGGTTCACCATCACTTTGTTCATTCTTACTATAGCCCAAAGCAGCTAAATTTACTAAACCAATTCCAGTGGAATGGTAATTCTTTGGAAAATAGTTTCTTGGATCGTACATTTTACAATTTTTGTATATATTTAACTATATTTCTTATATTTCCTTTAAATTTGACACTGTCGATTAAATCGAAATTCACTGGCACAAACGTTTCAACTCATCAACTGCTTCCATACACTAATTTCAACGCACACAACGATTAGGCAGCAGAACTGGTGCTGGCTGAGGTTAGAGAGTTGCTAACTGGCTGGTCGTGTTAACACAGTGTTGCATTGCATGGGCGAGCTTTTATGTATGTGCGTACATAGTATCAAAGTATTGAAAAATACAAGCAAACAAAGAGTATTTCCATATTACTTTTTACTTTTTGCTTCACTGGTTGTTTTTTTTTTTTCTTTTTCCTTATTTTCTCTATTCATTCGTTTGGTACGTCGCATTGATGGCGAGTACTTGCGCAGTGTTAGAAAATGCATTAGTGTTGTAGGGCAGCAGCTAATAGGGTTTTCGATGCATAGAGTTTTATTGCATATAATAAAAATATATAAATATTACATATAATATAATAACTTCTATTTTTTTATAAGAATTCAAGTTTTCGCACACTCAGCTTAACAACTATCAGCCTCACTTTTTGTAGAGGCTATAAAATGTCACACATTCGCCCGGTCAGAGTGAAACATTTTGAGAACACTCAACCCCATGAATATGCTGCGAAAAGATCAAGAAAATTATATAGCCCTGGCGCTGAGCAACATAAAGGCAAAATCATTACAAGAAAATAAAACGCTATAAGTTTGTTGAAGATAAACGACAAGTACTAGATAAAACAATGGATTTGGTGAGGAGGTTAAAAGACATGCCTTTTAATTTTTGCTTAATCTCCATCAAACGTTTTTTTAACATCCACAAAAACAATACTATTTTTTAAATAATAATAGTTTTTAAAATTGAATTAATACTAATATAATATATTTTTAATAGTCGTATTTATTTTAATTTATATATATTTTAATTATATTTTAATTTCCATTTCCGAATGGAAATGTTAATAAATCGAATCAAAAAATGAATATATGTAGTAGCTTACGGTTGTGGAATACGCAATTATACAATATATAATAATACACAAATTTCATTTAGTAAATAAAAACGCCATTGCAACCCTGTGTCTTGCACTAAATTAAACTGAACACAAATGTAACATGTGAGTAAAATATTTTTCTCGTTTTATGCTCTTGGGACTATTTGTTGCTGGTTAGCTGGCTGAAATTTTCAGGTTATTGCTTGTGTACATGTTGTTTATAATAAAGAGAAAAGTGTGACTCACTGAGAATGCCGGGCCAACGAATAATTTAACTTTCATATGTAGTTGTATTTTGTAGATATATGTACTATATATTGTTAGTATGTGCGCATATGTATGAATATACATACATATGTATATAAATACGAGTTTCCCACTTAAGAGAGCAGCAGCAAACATATGGAAGCATATAAAACACCAGCTGAGTTTTAATATAATAGAAAAGAATTGCAAAACAACGCAATTCTTTTGATGCGATAAAAATGGCGATTTGTTAATAGATATGGGTGTGGGGCATTCCCAACAAAAAAATGCATAGTATAACAATGAATGAATGCATTTTAATGAAGTAAAAAATTAATTTATATACATTTTTGCTATACAAATATGCATACAAACATATGTACATATATACTTACGTATGTATATCTACTTCGTATATAGTACATACATATAGCTCATTTACTGCAAGAATGCCATAAGACTTTTTTTTAGATATAAAAGAAAATTCATGGCGGCATTACTTAATAGTATCTCATTATATGAAAATTTTGTTTTGATCTTACTTAGGGGGACATAGTAAATTAAAGATTGTGAAGCCATTTTTCCGTATGCCGATGATATTGACATCATCGGCCTTAACAACCGGGCTGTTAGTTCTGTCTTCTCCAAACTGGATAAAGAGGCAAAGCGAATGGTTCTGGTGGTGAACGAGGACAAAACGAAGTACCTCCTGTCATCAAACAAACAGTCGGCGCACTCGCTGAACAAAAATAACACTCTACAAGGCTCTCATCATGCCCGTCCTAACGTATGGTGCAGAAGCGTGGACGATGACAACATCCAATGAAGTGACGCTTGGAGTATTTGAGGGAAAGATTCTGCGTAAGATTTTTGGACCTTTCCACGTTGGCAACGGTGAATACGGCAGGCGATGGAGCGATGAGCTGTATGAGCTTTACGACGACATAGACATAGCGCAGCGAATAAAGATCCAGCGGCTACGTTGGCTGGGTCATGTCGTCCGAATGGATACAAACGCTCCGACTCTAAAAGTATTCGATGCGGTACCAGCTGGTAGTAGCAGAGGAAGAGGAAGGCCTCCAATTAAGAAGAAGAAGAAGCGATTTTTCTCAATTTTTTTATTTTTTGTGTTTTCTTCCAGCACACGAGTGATATATGCATATATTAAGAAAACACATCAACTATCTTCTAATAAAAGGCAAATCTACAAAACATTCGTAGAGAATACCAAAATGCTTTGCCCCTTTTGCTAGGGCTAGGTAAGCTCCGATACAAACTCGTCAACTTCTTCAAGATTTATACTATAAATGCCACGGTTTTAAAGTATTTTTTTATAATAGAACTTTGCTATATGGGAAATCCCCCTTTTTTTAATAAATACCAATAGTAATATAATATACTACCAAATCGTATATTATATTTATATATTTTTTTATATATTTTTTATTTTTGAGGCAATCATTTACAACGCCATATTTGATTTGACGTAAATTTCAAAATCAGTGGGACACATTTGTAAGAGCCGTATCGAAAGGGTTAAGTTAAAATCCTTTACAAAGCCAGAATAATAATATGGAATAAGAAGAATTTCTAACGCTTCAGAAGGAACAGGAAGTCATGGAAAGCTTTCGGAATTTTTTCGAATATTCCTCAATATGCATGATAGTCCATGAAAAACTTTTATTCTTTAAAATCTTGCATTACCCTAGCTAAGCCCCTACTATAGGCACTATGCTACATTTTGATATCGCTAAACCCATCGCTGATGATCCATTTTAGCTTCTTAACCCTTCCGTGGTAACCTCGGGTCACTTGCCCCGAGGCACAAGTGACCCATAGTTGTATCTTGTGGAGGTGGAAAGGGACCCCGTCCGAAATATATCGAAAAAAATCTATTGTAGTACCCTACAAAACCCTACAGTTCTTTACCAGCAACCGTGAATGATAGTTCAATATTTGAAAAGGCACGAGTGACCCGAGAATACCGTGAACGTGTACAAAAACAGTAAGGTAAGATATTTTTTTTTTGTTTTTTTGCTTTATTTGTAATGAAAAAACAATGTTTGTACAAAAAAAAACTTTTAAATAACAACAGTATAGCGTTTAATAATTTTTTTCAAATATAAACACGTGTTTACGAAATTTGAGTGTTTGAACGTAATGGAAAAAACCGAAAAATTAACTAAAGAAACATGTACCTAGAATAGGATGAACAGTTATAATTAAAAAGTAAATTTAAGTTTATTATATGATACACTGAAAAAAGAAATGAACTTGAACAAGAGAGGAATTATTGATCCAAGCACATCATTTTGAAGAGTTTTATTTCCTTGAAATAAGGTGAAAAATTCTTAATCCAATTTCTTAGTTCAAATATATTTTACTTGGCTCAAGAAATTTTTTATTTTATTCACGAAAATGAAATTCTTCAAAATGATGACCTTGGATCAAGAATATCTCTCTTGAATCAAATCATTATTTCTATCAGTGTACGATAAAACAATCACATGTGTTTGTAAAATGCTCATAAAGACGTAAACTGTCATACTCAGGTCAACTGACCTTCAGCACTCATCCCTTTTTCCACTCCTCGTACTCACGCCCGCATCTTCACAATCATACCTAGGTATTTTCGTGCATACTCTCATGCTCCATCCTTCAATCTCATTCGTTCTCTTACACACTCATACACTCCGAACACAGTATCTTACAACTAGGCTTAAAACTACCTGATGACCTTTGCTTTACACATACACTCTTTATATTTTCGATATTACATGTATATAAATAATAACATTTCGTAAGAAAAGAAATTCCTGCAACTTCCCCATTCTTAAATGTAAATATGTACATGTTGAAAATATTATTTCAAATGTATTGATGACAATTAGAATTTCTTTATCTAGAAAACATCAAAAAAAAAAACTAAAAATGTCTCAAAATTGAAAATTGTAAACAAAATTACACGCCGTGCGAAAATGTGACTATTGACAAGCAGCTTTTGGGGTTCAGAGGAAAATTCTCAGCTCGACAATCACAAACGCAAATTGGTACATAAGAAATGACAATATTCACCGCGATCTTGGCATAGACACTGAAACAGTAAAAAGAAGCAGCAGTAAGCATATCTTGCGACTATTAGAGCACAAAAAATGAAATGAGACTGATACCGGAAATGGAACTTCAACCAAGAAGACTAAAGCGCAAAACACCCACAGATGTTGCTCGTACTGTAATATAAATAAAATTATAGAGAACTATGTTATGTTAGTAAAATTGTAACTAAATGCCACCAAAGACAATAATGTTCTCTTCCAAAAGGAAGGGACATTTTAATTCCAAGCCCTAACACCAATTACTTATTGTTAATATTAACAGATTGTAATTTATAATGGGAATAAAAATAAAAAAAGAGTACATGCCAATACCTCCCACCCAAGGCAAAATGTTGACAATTCGAGTTCGAATGCGACTAGCAATGCGTCTGTTTTCTTTATACAGGGTGCGCCCTCTTTTATGTCGGTATGAACAACATTGAATAACTTTGAAAAAAAAAACTGATTTGTATAAGTGAGGTATTTTTATTTGCTTTAGTTATTTACAATTTATTAAAACTATTTTTTTAATACAATCAATTATTTATTTATTAGCAATCACAAACTGCGATCTGTTTTATTGCGTTTGTCATCACCTTGTCAAGCATTTCGGGTTTTATACCGTCGATTTCCATTATTTCGGTGTAAAGCGATCCATGGTTGAAATTGTTCTGAATTGACGTATCGAAAACATGTATGTTGAAGTCGATCGGTTGGTAAATGACAAAGTTATTCAGCGTTTACCTACCGATACAAAAGATGGCGCACCCTGTAGTTTTTATGGATTTGTATGTTTGTGTGTGTGAATTGTCGTAGACGATTTTGTTGTGTCTTGTATGAACTTTTACACCTTTAATAATTTTTAGCTTCTTTGCTGGTGAAACCCAAACAATTGGCTGGTTAGACCATTGTCTCCGTCACCGCGTATAGTTGAAATGAGACCAACTGTGAAATCAAATTGCTATGATTGTGTGGGCGCAGAACACGTACAAAAGCGCTAAATAGTGGGAGGGAGAAAAGTGTGGACCGACAAGCAATGGGTTGCCACAAAAGTGTGCTGCCATAGTTGGCAGCGTGTGGTATATGTTTGTGTGTATGTACGGATAAAAGAAACGCCGTATTATTCAAATGTGCATATCTTTATATTATGTGCAAAATACTATTATATGTGATGCGGCCGCCGTAGCCGAATGGGTTGGTGCGTGACTACCATTCGGAATTCACAGAGAGAACTTAGGTTCGAATCTCGGTAAAACACCAAAATTAAGAAAAACATTTTTCTAATAGCGGTCGCCCCTCGGCAGGCAATGGCAAACTTCCGAGATTTCTGCCATGAAAAGCTCCTCATAAGAATATCTGCCTTTCGGAGCCGGCTTGAAACTGTAGGTCCCCTCATTTGTGGAACAACATCAATACGCAAACCAAAAATAGGAGCAGGGACCTCGGCCAAACACCCAAGAAGGGTGTACGAGCCAATTATATATATATATATCATATATATACAAATATATGTAAGGCATATGTATGTATATATAAATGCCACCATATCAGTGTGCATTCCGTATGACGTTTTTGAATAAGAACAAAGATAATTATTTTACGTGTACTTGGACAATAGATGTGTTAAATAATTCAACACGCTATTCGAATTCAGTCACTGTATCGCTTCCTCATGCCTTTTTTCTTAATTGTAGAATATTTTAGCAACGTACTAATTCTATTATACGACATAGGTACCATGTATATGTAGTACATTCAGACGCCTCAGCAATTAGTAATCACAACTTTGATTATTTTGAGGTCCTAAATTGTAACCTTGTATCTCGTTTTCTGTGGTGGTAGAAAGTTTACATCGTTCTGAATTATGGAGTAAACTTTTGTATGGAGATACATTTATATAAAGTCATTAGAACTTGAATTCTTAGTTAGAAAGTTATAGCAGACAGAACATATTTTGCCCACGTTACGTTGAAAAGTAAGCTCTTGAGTAGGAAAACGAGAATCAAAATATATATATAAAAAACTGATTCGACCAGTGGCAACGTATGAATGCGAAACGTGGACATTGAAAGAACAATTAAAGAATTAAGTATATTGAAAAGAATAATACTGAGGAGAATACTACGTCCAGTACGAAAAGAGCACGGGATATAACAGCGAGCTAGAGGAAGAATTCTTACAAGGGGAAAAAGTTATGTGGTTTGCCAATTCGCAGCGCATCCGATGGCTAGGAGGACACGTTCGCAGAATGCTAGATGAAAGAATATTTCGAAAAGTTGTAGATGTGGGCATGCTTGGTGAAACGCGAAGAGGACGGCCGTGGAAGTGATGGCTAGACGTAGAGGGCGATCTAAGAAGCATAGGAGTGACCAACTATCGTAGTCTGGCTATGGACCGAGACTCATGGAGAAGAATTGTGGAGGTAGCTAAGGGTTAAAACGAACTTTAGTGCATTGAATGATGATGATTATTTCCGGTGTTAATGCTGGTTCCTAAATAAACATCAGCAATCGTATGCTCTTATAGTCCTTTGGGGGAACCTGAAGGTAATAGTTTGTATGATTAAAGAAAATTTATTGAAAATATCTTTTTTATGTTTGATTACTATTCATAGCATAAAAGAAAATTTAAAATAAATTCCGTATACGCCCGTGTATGCAATAATTATCATACTATAATTGATCTCATTTATTTTTTATCGATTATTATATGAATTAATTGCAATTATTCCAGATTTTTTGGGCCGATTGTTAGCTAATGTTATATGCGGCTGGTAACTCGAGACTGCGAAAGATAATCAGCGATATGTTAACAATCTCAGGTTAGGAGCGAGTCTGAGATGTTTTGGCCGTTACGAAATATGCTACGCAAATTCCTCGAGATGTTCCAACAATATATCGGACTCGCCCATTACTGCTTCAAAAATTATCTGCTCGTAAATCGCTCAATTGAATGGTTAAAAATGTAATAATAAAAATAAAATGGTTAAAGCAGGTTAAAAACGATGTAAAATAGTCAATGGAACAAAAAAATACGAAATTTATAAAACGGAGATTCTTTGCGTAAGGCATTTTTTTCATAAACAATTATTAAAAGCATTGCTTTTTTTCAAAAATTATTTATTTATTCATTAATATCTATTCTGCCCCCTTCAAAGTAATCCCCATGAGATATTACGCACTTGTGCCAACGTTTTTTCCAATCTTCGAAGCACTTCAAAAAATCATTTTTAATCTTGTTCAGCTCCTTCTTCGATACCGTCTTTGTTTCATCAATCGTAGCGTGGAGTCGTCCTTTCATGGGCCTCTTCAGTTTCGGGAACAAGAAAAAGTCACAGGGGGCCAGATCTGGGAAATACGGTGGCTGTGTGTGTGTCATTAGTGTGTTGTTTTCGGCCAAAAAGTCGCGCATAAGCAACGATGTATGAGCAGGGGCGTTATTGTGATGCGTTTCTGGCGGATTGCTGCGCGCAAATTGCGCATAACCTTCAGGTAATATTCCTTATTGACCGTTTTACCCTGTGGCAAGAGCTCATGATTTACAACGCCCCAGCAATCGACCGAACTTGGCGCGCTTTTTTCGGTATTGGTTCGTGTGGTAGCTTCCATTGAGATGATTGAGCTTTGCTTTCCGTGTCATAACCATAAAACCACGATTCGTCACCAGTCATGGCCCTCTGGAGCAAATTTTGGTCGTCGCGGACAGAGCCCAACATCTTATTAGCAATGTTCACGCGATGCTGCCTTTGGTCGAAATTGAGCAGTTTTGGTACGAATTTTGCGGCGACCCGTCTCATACTCAAATCATTCAAAAAAATCTTATAGCACGAGCCAATCGATATGACTTAGTCCACAGCAACTTCTCTACCGATGATTCGACGATTGGCCAATACCATTTTCTTCACTTCATCAAAATTTTCGTCTGTTGTTGAAGTGCTCGGGCGTCCGGCACGCTTTTCGTCGTTCACATCTTCTCGGCTTTCTGAGAACATTTTGTGTCACCGATAAACGTTGCTTTGGTCCAAAGGAGCTTTTCCGTATGGCACAGTCAACATTCGGAATGCATCCACGCATTTAATTTCGTTTTTCACACAAACTTTGATACAGGTTCTTTGGTCCATCTTTTTAAATAGGTAAAAATCGAAGACAAGTCAACAATTAACTGAACATTCAAAATGGCCGAACTCATCGGCATGAGTAAGACACATGAGTACCAACATATCGCCACAAAAAAATTGAAATTCGAATATACGTAACCTGCTAAAATTCTAAATTCTCGATACTTTTTGAACACACCTTGTATGTATGTACTCATATACAACTATAGTAACTTCACATTATTAGAATACCTTACCACGACGCAATAATTGTGGTGCAATGCAATCACGAAAGGTACAAACAATTTTCTTTACTTAGCCTTTTCAATACAAGTTAATTTTTATCAATCAAAGCAAGTCATGACACAAAAAAGCCATGTTTTATAAAGAAACAAACTTCTCCACTTGAACTTGAAACTGAACTAATGTAGAGGTGGCTTCTAAATACATACATCGAAGCTTAAAAGCAGGAAATTACGTTTTATTTTTTATTTTTAATTTTTACTGAAATAAGTGAATAGCTTGGACCGATAAGCAAATACGTTTTTACATATGTACATATCACAAAAAGTGGCGGCGTAATACTATAAATTGCAATAATTAAATAAATAAAATAACTTCCTATAGTTGGTTATTTAATCAACAATGCATACCAACATAATGCAGCTGAACTAACCAGTTCCTATTTATTCGGGGGCGTTAATTTTGCCAAAGAATTTATTATGAACAACTGGGAATTTTTTCTTGGAAAATTCAAAATATATATAATCAGCGTTGTTCTTTTATCAATTACTTATTATAAATTCTTATTATATTGAATTTAACACATTTCATTGAAAATATTTTATACGGAAAACGGTCACACCAAATCGTGTGATCTTTAGAAAATATAATGAAATTGTATATGTATAATTTTGCAAGTACTAAAATCTATGTACTCGTTTATAACAGTTAATGTAGAAATGAGTTAATGACAATATTAAATATGTCTAGGAAATAAGTAGCACCCTAGCAAATGGTATGTACTTACATATACATATATGCAGCACTAAGAGGTAGGCTGGGGACATTAAAACCAGTGACACCAGTCATGCATTTGCATAATAAATCAAATAAATAAATAATAAATACAATATAGCTAACTGCTTTTTTTGGCACTCATGCAAGACCCAAAGCCATCAATTCTCTCATTGAAATCAACGATAATTCACACGCTGAATTGCTTGAAGGAATTCAAGGAAATGAAGCACATAACAAATTTTATACATACATACTTACTGATATGCAGTATTTAAATAGCAAAATTGCAATGATTATGATTCATAACGAAAATAAATATTAATTTTTTAAAAATTCTTAGCTTTAATTTTCATCGTTAAAATATTATTTATGTAATTATATTATTAGCCGATTAAGCTAAAAAACAGGAAGTGTCATTTACGAGCAATGAAAACCATATTTTAATAAAACTAGCGGATCCGACAGACTTCGTTCTGTCAAATAGATTTTGAATGTGGCAGTTTATAGAGCCACGCTGGGGATCGCTACCGAGAGCTGAAAAAGGAAGAGGGGCGTATTATCCGAAAGAAGAAACGAGAGGCCGAAATACGTGAGTGCGAAGAGCTTGAGATGCTGGCCAACAGGAACAACGCCCGAAAATTCTACCAGAAACTTCGGCGGCTTACAGAAGGTTTTAAGACCGGGGCGTTTTCCTGTAAGAACAAAGACGGCGAACTGGTGACTGACGTACAGAGCAATCTTAAATTATGGAGGGAACACTTCTCGAACCTATTAAAAAGTGACAGCTGCGCATGTCACCGAGAAAGTGAAGATCCCGATACCCCAATCGTTGACGACGGAATTGTCGTTCCGCTACCCGATCATGTCGAGGTGAGAATAGCGTTAACGCGACTAAAGAACAACAAAGCCGCGGGCGCCGACGGACTGCCAGCTGAGCTATTCAAACATGGCGGCGAGGAGCTGGTAAGGTGCATGCATCAGCTTCTATGCAAAATATGGTCGGATGAAAGCATGCCTGCCGATTGGAATTTAAGTGTGCTCTGCCCAATCCATAAGAAGGGCGATCCTGCAATTTGTGCCAATTACCGCGAGATTAGTCTTCTAAATATCGCCTATAAGGTTCTAGCGAGCGTATTGTGTGAAAGGCTGAAGCCCACCGTCAACCAACTGATTGGACCTTATCAGTGTGGCTTCAGACCTGGAAAGTCTACCATCGACCAAATATTCTCAATACGCCAAATCTTGGAAAAGACCCATGAAAGGAGAATCGACACACACCATCTTTTCGTCGACTTCAAAGCTGCATTCGACAGTACGGAAAGGAGTTACCTGTATGCCGCGATGTCTGAATTTGGTATCCCCGCAAAACTAATACGGCTATGTAAGATGACGTTGCTCAACACCAGCAGCGCCGTCAGAATTGGGAAGGACCTCTCCGAGCCGTTTGATGCCAAACGAGGTTTCAGACAGGGTGACTCGCTGTCGTGTGACTTCTTTAACCTGATGTTGGAGAGCATCGTAAGAGCCGCAGAACTTAATCGCTCAGGCACAATTTTTTATAAGAGCGTACAATTGCTGGCGTATGCCGATGATATTGACATCATCGGCCTTAACAACCGCGCTGTTAGTTCTGCCTTCTCCAAACTGGATAAAGAAGCAAAGCGAATGGGTCTGGTGGTGAACGAGGACAAAACGAAGTACCTCCTGTCTTCAAACAAACAGTCGGCGCACTCGCGTATCGGCACCCACGTCCATGTAGACAGTTATAATTTCGAGGTTGTAAAATACTTCGTCTATTTAGGAACCAGCATTAACACCGATAACAATGTCAGCCTTGAAATCCAACGTAGAATCTCTCTTGCCAACCTAACGTATGGCGCAGAAGCTTGGACGATGACAACATCCGATGAAGCGACGCTTGGAGTGTTCGAGAGAAAGATTCTGCGTAAGATTTTTGGACCTTTGCACGTTGGCAACAGCGAATATCGCAGACGATGGAACGATGAGCTGTATGAGCTTTACGACGACATAGACATAGCGCAGCGAATAAAGATCCAGCGGCTACGTTGGCTGGGTCATGTCGTCCGAATGGATACAAACGCTCCGGCTTTGAAAGTATTCGATGCGGTACCAGCTGGTGGTAGCAGAGGAAGAGGGCGGCCTCCTCTGCGTTGGAAAGATCAGGTGGAGAAGGACTTGGCTTCACTTGGTGTGTCCAACTGGCGCCGGTTAGCACGAGAAAGAAACGACTGGCGCGCTTTGTTAAACTCGGCCAAAATCGCGTAAGCGGTTATAGCTCCAATTAAGAAGAAGAAGTTTATAGGTCGACCTTAAGACGTTTTTACTCTGCTGACCCTCACATACCGCCCTATCATCGTGGTGACGGTTCTGTTCAGGAGAATTAAAGAAAAGGGTCAGCTCGGGTGACCTAAGTACACCTTCGCTTCCTCGAAATTTGGCCACCCTTTTGGGACCCACTAAAAACCCCGACTGGGATGTCTGCCAGAGGGCTTCAAACTAAGAGGGGAACTTAAGGTTCAAACCTGATTAAAAAATAATCTAAAGGGATAGTGGGAACCTAAAAGTGACAAATATTTATAAAGTGGGTGCTTCAATGATAAAACATAGAGATAATTAATTATTAATTATTACAAGGTTTACATGCTCCGGCGATGCCAATGCATGCAGTCCTTTGCACCCTCCCCAGTTTAGAGTTATTATAGCCCTTCCGAAGAGCTTCCCAGCAAACTAGGCATCCATACGTTAAAATTAGCAAAACCACTGCGTTGTACATCCACAGCACGACCTGTGGCTTGAGTCCCCATTTTTTACTGAACATAGATTTGCAGGAGTAGAAGGCTATACTGGCCTTCATTACCCGATATTCAATGTGTAGCATCAAATGGAGTTTGAAGACAAGTATCACTCCAAAAAGCTAACTTCCGATGAGAGCGGGAGAACGTGGTTGTTTAATTTGGGAAGTTGAAAGGGTGGAGGTTTACATTTTCTGGTAAATAGGTAACTCCGTTTTGTCAGAGTTGACTCGGACACCGCAAGTGGCAACCCAGCGACTGAGTAAGGCCAACCTTGTGACCTTTCCAAAATCTCAGCCATGACTGAAGGAAACGGTCCCGATACCATGAGAACCAAGTCATCGGCGTATGCTACTACTTTAACCCTACCCTTATTTAGCATGATCAGAACTTCGTCAATAGCAACTAGCCAAAGTAGGGGCGAAAGGACACCACCCTGTGGCGTCCCCCTGAGAACGAATATAGTGACTTTAGCCCCTCTTGCAACCGCATTATATTCGCTGCATCCAAGCAGGGACGAGATCCAGAGACAGATAGGTCTTTCCACCTCTAGTCTTTCTAACGCTGTGATAATTGACTGCGCCCTGATGTTATTAAAAGCACCTTTTATATCTATGAAGGCCACCAAAGTGAATTGTTTGCCTTCCAGAGATTTTTCCACAGTCCCTACGACTTCGTGTAAGGCTCCGTGGATTTCCCTTTCCCGTGTTATACTGGAGATAATCTTTGAAACACTTTTAAGATAAATGAGGTAAGATTTATAGGCCTAAAGTTCTTGGCCGAGTCGTGACCCCTCCTCCCTGCTTGGGTATGAAAACAACCCTCGTTTTCTTCCAGTTGGTGGGAACGTGATTAAGAGCGATACACGCCAAGTAGATTTCTTGCAGGACAGAAACCACCGAGGTACTTGTTTTCTGAAGCATCACAGGCAAGATATCGACAGAACCAGATTTAAAAGGAGAAAAACTATTTATTGCCCACGTGATTCTGGCAACTGACAGAATAGATTCCAGGGAAACATCGAGGAGCCCTACCTGTCGACTCGTGTCGACAATGTCACGTGGGGTAATAGAATTTTCCGGAAAGTGATTATTCCCCAGGATAGTCAAAGATTGTTCTGCAGATTCAGCCCACTCCCCGTCCTCCCTTTTTACAAGAGTTCTTCAGGAGTGGTCCGTCGAAAGGATCTTGCTTAGCCTGGCAGAATCCTTCACGGATTCAATGGACTCGCAGTACTCCTTCCAGGAATTGCGTTTCGCATATTTAATGCCTTTTTTGTATTCATTCAAAATTACACGGTAATTTTTAAAGTTTCTAGTTTTGTAATAATTCCTTAAAAAAGCCTTTCTTGCTAAAAGATAGTGGACAAGCCACTTTGAAGGCCGTCTGATAGAATCGATGCAAGGGTTCCACCTGCCTGTCCAGTTGATCAGTGGATGAGTAGGGGAAAGTTTGCCAGTTCAATTTATTATTAAAACCTCTATTGAACAGAGACCAGTCGGTTCTTTTAGGGTTCCAGTGGGGGAGATATGGTTTCCCGTTCGAAATTGATTTCGAAAAGGATCAACATGTGATCCGAAAAGGAATTTCTCTAACAAATCTTCCAATTATCAACCCTAATGGCAGGCGAATTAATCGAGAGTAAAATCAAGAGCCTCCTCTCAACCATTTGATGTTTCCGATGCTGGAAATACAAACGTGGGGGTGTTGCCCTTGTTCCGAACAAGGAGATTCCGACTTATAATGAAATCAAAAAAAGACTCACCTCGATCATTTATCTCGCTGCTTCCCCAAATGGTATGTCTCGCAATGGCGTCGCAGCCGATGCGGATGGCCTCTTTATTAAATGAAGGTGAGCCCATCAAACGCCCCACTTCCTCAGGAGGTGCTGCATTTTCGTGGGCCATGTATGCCGAAACCAAATAGTAGCAACGGCCACTAGATGCTTCTACACGGACGTGACAGTAGTCTGGTGAGCATTAATAGTATTCCTAACGAGGATACAAGCCCTTGGCTTACCTTCCGACTGGACATAAAAAAGAGCATAGTGTTCGCTCTGGAGGCCCATGATCTTAGGCTTCCGAACCCAGGGTTCTTGGATCAGGTAGATATCTATGTGTTCCTCTCTGAGGATGACACAGAGGTTATCGGTAGCTAAGCTAGCGTGGCGAAGGTTAATTTGAGCTACCCTTAACATTTCTTTTTTGAAGGATGCTCACCTAAGACTGTTTTATGGCCGAGTCCCGAGGATTTCATGGAGCTGCTGGCTTCGGGTATAGCGTCCGTCGCAGACGGCCAAAGTTCGTCGAACTGATTTACTAATTCCACTATTTTATTAGAAGTTTTTAGTTAGTTTATTCCATTCCTTCTCATTCTATTCCTTTAAAAACTGATGCCTTGCACAGGCAAACATACCTCACATTTTATATATCATTCTTCTTCATCATACTGTAGTATGTGCATGCATATTTATTCTCTTATATATATATAGAGGGTGATTTAAGAACGATGCAGATTTTTGATAGCAATTTATTTTTATATGTATGTTAATTTTTCAGACGATTAGTAAACAGGTTTTGACTTAGCAAGAGAATTTCGTGAGAAAGCAACACTTGTTATTTAATAAAACAAACTGTGACCCGCAAAGAGCCACAGTTTAATGAAATTTTTTGGCTGGCAGAGTCATCCGATCGTAATTCTTTTCTAATTATGCCAGCAACTCTGTTATGCTGTTATCACCTAATGATAACAGACTTTTTATGGCCTGAATTACAAAAATTAGCACTCGCCACACAGCGCATGAAACAATGGCTCTCACGAAACAACGAAGTCAAATGTTCACCGAGATATTTCGATTCGACACCAATTGACTTCTTTCTCCGGGCTACGTGAAAAATATAGTCTATGTTAATAAGCCCGTAACGATTTCACAGCTGAAGAACGAGCTCTAAGGTGTTATATGTAAATGAATACAGCCTGAACTATGCCAAAAAGTCATGGAAAATTTTTATACGCGCATCCTCTGTTGCCAAGATTTTTAACGGATACATAAAATAGAAAAATATCATATCGACAAATTTTGTTGCTTTATTCATAAAAGAAATCTGCGGCCTTATTGAACCAACCTGTATTTATATGTGCAAGTATCTTTGCAAGGGAGTTCTTGAAGATAAATCTACATAAACGGACTAACTTAAGCGATGCTTGCGCTAAAGTGGCTTACGTGGCGTAGTCAAGAGCAGCTGCAGTCAAGTGTTTGTCGGTTGATGTGCGTGATGGAAAAGACACTAAAAAGTATTACGCATCAAAACCTAAAGCGTGGCCTATTGAGAAAGTTTTCCTCAAAAGACATACAGATTAGAGCAGATGATAGGACGCAGAACATATGCATGAGCATTCAACTAAAAACGTAAAGACCACAAGTGCACGAGAATTTATGCGCGTAATATGTATGTATATACGCAGGGTAATGTATGAAATACAGGTAAATAAAGGAAATGAAACACCTTGCGAAACTGCACCACTGATGACACATACAGACGCGCGTGTCTGGGCTGGGTATGTTTTTTCGTATGTATGGTAGTTTTAATGATTTTACAACAGCGAGAAGAAGCTTTTTTGCAATTAAATATGTGTGTAAGGGCTTCTCGTACTCAAGCAGTGCAGGTGGAAGGTCAAATAGAATAACTTACATGTGCACATATGGAATTTGAGTTTATATATGGATGTATGTATGTGTATGGGTATGCAAGCAAAACACTTCAAGTTGTAGTTGTCGAGAAAACACTTACCTGAAAATAGAAAAGAAAAGGAAAAGTTAATTAGTGCAAGTTTACTTGAGTTGAAAATAAATTAAATAACTCAAGGATTAAGGCTTTGGTTATAATTCAAATAAAAGCAAAAATTAAATTGAATTTATATATGAAATTTTTAGAGTTGAAGCTATTTAATTATAATTCAAAAAGTCCCAGTAGGATTTTAATACATATTTATGCTAAGCAATTATACAGCCTTTTTGGGTGTTTGGACGAGCTCCTATTTGGGGCCTACGTCTTGACGTTGTCCTACAAATTTAAGGACGTATTTTAATGGAAGATATTTTTTATGAAGAGTTTTTTTATGGCAGGAATACAATTTACAATGCCTATGCAATTATGCAAGCAAATAAAAGGTGTAGGAGTGAGTGAGTGAGTTTCGACTATATTTACTCATTTTTTCAGTCACGCAGTGGTATGATCAAATTAAGTTGTAAAACTCTCCCACTAACATAAATATTCATTATTGACAGTTATCTTCATACCATAAATAGTTAATAGCATTCAGCGTTGGAATATTCCAATTTATGCCAATCATTTCAGTTTACCTGCAGAGTCGATGAGTACACAGACAAACCATATGGCTGAAACTATATGTATTACAGTAATAATATTCTAAGCGGGTTCGGCGAGTAGAGTTATTTGACACACAGTATCAAGCCATTTAACTGATTTAGCTATTTTAATAAAGCCCACAATAAGAACACACAAACATGCTCACATTCGGACTATGTGATGTTACCCCGCAATGAGGAGAAAAGGCTTTGCTTGGCAACTAACTATGGGTATATGTATGTATGTACAATATACATATATTATACTTATACGAAATTTACCATTTACTTATATATTTTTTGCATTGAGGTGTGTGTGGGCGTCCATTAGCGTAAATAAATAGGAACTTTGGCGACAAGTCCCGTGGGTGGCAAATCTGTAGGCGCCACAGCAGTTTCGCAAAATCATAAATATCCCTTTTAACAAACCGATATAAGTGTAGATACAAGTATGAGCAGGCTTTTCGTGGCATATTGGGCGACAAATGCTCAAATTTAATGAAAATTAGCACAATGCCAAACTCGATTACGTCATTGCAGTGATCTTTTACAAGAGACCTTTGTTTTCCGCCGCTGTTATAAGTCGGCCAGTAACATATAGTCTTACAGAAGTACAACATAGCTAGAAACTTGGATGTAGTTAAGATGTATCTTACATACAAATGTAAATATAACTTAGCCACTATGGTAAATTGGATTGTAATAGAAACATTACTACACCCATTGTAAAATTAGCCCATCTTAAGTCGCAAAATGCTTCGATTGAACCAACTAATTCTCATGGGAAAAATCAAGAGGGAAATTAATCCTTAACTCCATATAAAATAACCAAGGTATATATAAAATTTGGGATCAATTGCAAGAAACATGAAATGTAAACCCAGCCTTGTTATCGTTAGGGTGTAAACAACCATATCCAAACTGTATTTTTTTATGGCACAAAGCATTTATTACTGTATTTTGGTAGAGATTTCTTCATAATTAAAGGTTTTTGATATCAGCAAGTAAGCTCGAACTTTAGAAAGATGGAGGAAATAGTGAAGTTCATCAATATCTCAAAAAAGATAGAACTATTTTGCTAATGACCTCTTCACAAATTTGTTGTTTTTTGACCTTATTGTGGAACATAAAAACATTTGTTGATGCTGCCATAAATGTACGGATTACTGTGTTACGTGTTCAAAATCCAACGTTGAAGCGTTCACTTACACATTTTATTGCGCAAATAGGTCGAAGGAAATGAACAAACTCAAACAAAGAGGTTATCGGGTGTATGACGGGATTGGATTTTTCGATACAGTATCACTAAACAAAGTACTTGAGTTCGATTGCAGCATAATTTTTATATCGTAAATATTTTATTAAGCTTAATTAAATTATAAGCATTTTTTGTTGCATTTAGTTTTTTCTTCTATATAAAGAAAATATTTTATTTATCCAAAGCCATGTTTTCGTAGCAAATATTCGAATAGAAAAAACAATTAGCTATGAAAATATTTTAGAAAACGCTACCAAGGTTTAAAGACTTTTGATTGACACACTGTGTTATTTTAATTTAATTTCTGTAAATGTAAGCCATAAACTGGCTGCAATTATTTGTAGTTTTGTATTATATGTATTTATACAAATGAAGATATTAATTATTTACAAGAATTGAAATGAGTACAATTTTATTCACGGAAGAACTCTTTTTCGGATCACAGACTGATCCTTTTCGAAATCGATTTCGTTCGGGAAACCTTGCTACCCCGTAAGAACCCTAAAAGAACTGATTGGTCTCTTTTTCAGCAAGAAGTTGAACAAGAGTAAGTTTTTGACTACCACTAGGGAACAACTGGACATGCAAGTTAGACACTTAGAGAGGTCCTATCAGGCTGTCTTTAAAGTATCCTTTAGCAAGAAAGACTTTTGCCTGGTGGAGTAAGACGCTGACCGACTTGAAAGAGAAGGTTAGGAGAGTCTTCAATAAATGTTATCAAATAAGGAACTTTCAAGATAACCGAGTAATTTTGAAAAAGTATAAGAAAACCATTAGAGATGCGAAGCGCAACTCTTGGAAAGAGTACTGTGAATCCATTGAATACGTGAAAGACTCGGCCAGACCCAGCAGGGTCCTCTCCAAGGACCATTCATGTAAAACTCTTGTCAAAAGAGAGAACGGCGAGTGGGCTGACTCTGCAGGCGAATTTTTAAAAATCCTTGTGGATGCCTATTCCCCGGAAAATGATATTGCTCCAGTCTGTACGAAGGCGCGAGTCGGCAGGAGGAGTTAGCTGCGATGTCCCGACATCTGTCCTGCCCGTCAACTGAATAAACTGGGCAATCGATAGCTTGTCCCCTTTCAAATCTCCAGGTATCGATGGTATCATGCCAGTGATATTTCAGAAGACTAAAACCTTAGTGGTTCCCGTCTTTCAAAAGATCTTTTTGGCGTGTATCTCGTTAAACCGCGTTCCTGCTAGCTGGAACAAAACCAAGGTGGTTTTCATTCCTAAGGTAGGAAGGAGGGCCACGTCTTGGCCAAGGACTTCAGACCCATAAATCTTACCTCCTTTATTCTCAAGCTGTTCGAAGGAGTGATCGACTATCACATCCGAGGGCACTTTGAAACCAGACTATCTTCAGCTCAACACGCTTACCTGAAAGGGAAATCTACCGAGACAGCCTTACATGAGGTAGTACGGACTGTAGAGAAATCTCTGAAGGGAAAACAATTCACTTTGGCGGCCTTTATAGACTTAGAGGGCGCCTTTAATAATGTTACGGCTGAGTCAATTGTCACTGCTCTAAATAGGCTAGGGGTAGAAAGACCTATCTACCTCTGTGAGGAGGGGTACATAGGGGTACACCGCAGAGCTGCTGTAAACTATTGACGAAGCTTTAACTCGCTTAAACAGGGGTGGGGTAAAGGCTGAAGCATATGCCGATGACTTGGTCCTAATGGTCTTAGGACCCTTACCATGAGTAATGGCTGAAATTTTGGAAGGTGCACTGGGTACAGTGAGCAGTACTACACTGGGCTACCAGTTGCGGTCTCAGAGTCAACTCTGACAAAACTTAGTTGATGCTATTCATCAGGAAATACAAGCCTCCACCTTTTAAGCTTCCAAGACTAAACAACCAGCGTCTTACACTCTCATCGGAAGTCAAGTATCTTGGTATAATATTTGACCCCAAGCTCCACTGGAAGCTGCACATAGAAAATCGAGTTAAGAAGGCCAGTATAGTCTTCTATGCTTATAAATCTATGTTCGAAAAAAATGGGGTCTTAAGCCACATGTTCTACTTTGGAGGTCCAACTTAGTGGTTCTGCCAATTTCGACATATGGTTGCCTAGTTTGGCGGGTAGCTCTTCAGAATGACTAAACTACAGAGAGTGCAGAGAACTTCATGTGTGGGCATCACTGGTGCATGTAGAACATGTCCCACGCTTGCCCTAACGTCATTCTGCATTTACTTCCTGTGGATCTTCAAATTAAGTCCACTGCTTGTCAGAGCGCTATTAGGTTGATGGAGATTGGCCTCTGGAGGCAACTTTCTGTAGGACATAGTAGCATCTTGAAGCAGATCTCCCCTTCCTTTTCTGTACTTCACACTGCTCTCCATCCGCAAGCTGGGCTTTGAGGGTTGCGCTAGGGCTATCTTTCCGGGCAGACAAGATTGGAAGAGGGAGAGTCGGCACGGATATAGTTACCTCTGTTTTCACTGACGGATCCAAGATGGAATCTGGAGTGGGAGCGGAGGTTTTCTCGAATTCAGCCAATATTTCGGAATCGCTGTTGGGAGGGAGACATTAATATTTTTCCGATAGTCAAGCTGGGATCAAGGCCCTGTCGTCGCCGTATTGCAGCTCTCTTCTGGTGAACTTCTGTAAGGAGGAACTCAAACGTCTCGAACGTGCAGGAAACATTTCCCTTATAGAATATAGATGGAAGGAAATTGTCGATGAGCTTGCCAGGAAGGGGTCGACAGAACCGGTTTCAGTTGTCCCCTTCTCAGACATTGGTGTCCCCTTGACCGTTATTAAAGGGAAACTGCACAATTTCTTTCTAAAAAAAAGCACAAGACAAATGGAGGTCTGTCTCATCTCGTGCTATTTCAAAAACACTATGGCCTCAATATGATAGAAACAGAACGCTTAAGGCGATGGGAATCCCCCGCCATTCAATTGGAACCATTGCGGTGTTCATTGGTCACTGGGTGATCGGTACTCATGCGAAGAAGCTTAAAATTCCGTACAACCCCTATTGTATAACTGTTGAGCACTTCTCTGGGCATTGCTTTGGCGGCTAGGCACTTGAGATTCCTTAGCGTGCCCTTTGGGGAAGGCTTGAAGAAATTCTCCAGTCTACATAGATCCCTTTTCTCTCCTCCACTTCATCAACAGCACTGGATAGCTGTAGACGGTTTTCTCTTCCCTAAATTTTTTCGCAAGTAGTGGTCCACATTATGGTATCGGCACGTAAGTGTTACTTGTAGTGTACCTGGGGTACTCTGCCATATAACCTACCTAACTATAATTTTATTACAAAAATACAATTCTTAAATGGATTTATTATAATAAAAATTCGAAAATGTAATTTCCAAACATTGGTGTATGGGTATGAGAAAGATAGGAGAACACTAAACGTATGTTGCAAATGTTGCTATGAATCTATCAATTCAATGTTAACTCCAATGTTATTGGAGTTTTGAGAACAAGTTTGAATAGGTGCAAAAATGTTAAAATGTTTTTATTATTAAAATCCAGTCATAGGCATTTGTATCTTCAAAATTATACTTCTGTGCAGCATAAAAAAATGGGATAGTACTACTGTAGAAGCTTTTATATACCCTTCATAACACAACTTCTGGTCTCCCAGAAAGTTGAAACACATTCTTCAAAGTGGGAATGCGCAGGAAGTGCTGAATTGATTCTACCTCCTCCTCATAATAGCAGCTTTCGCGGAAATCATTAGGCGGATATTTGAACCTGCAGGCCACATGATCAATAGCCAAGTGCTCGTACTCCTATAAGAAGCTATATGTTCGATTCAGAGTCAGAAGAGTAACTGACAATTATTCTTGACAGAAATGATAAGTCCACCTGTCGCGTTCATAAGCGAATTTGTCAACCTGTGGAAAACAAATACTGTAACTTCGTCCACCAATCAAAGTTACTAAAAGTTGCATCAAAATACAAATCTGATGACTGGTAACTGATTTTATTGCAAGAAACGAAATTCTGTTATTTGGCTAAAAAAAAATTAAGTTACAATTTTTCTAATTTTTTTATTTGTTGTTGAACTTGTTTGTAAAATTAACCGCTATTTTTAAAAACTATAATCCCTGCTTTAACACGACAAGAACTTTCTAGACATTTAAGTGACGTCCACATTGCACCATAAACTTGAGTTTTGTGTTTACGAACAACTGTCAGACGCTCATATTGGAATGTTTAGGAACTCAGAGTTAAATTTGGCATGTGTTTGTTTGATTTAAATTCTTATATATGTATATGAATGTATGTATATGGGAGTGAACGTCAAAACAGACAACAGTGCGGCCATTGAGGTCATTTCACTGATGAATGTTTGCAACGAAATATCACTACACTAAGATTACGATTTTCGGGCAGGATTTTAGTATGTTTAGCTATCAGAATCATTTGCAATGCGTTCGTCTTCGAGCTTCAATTCTTTCGAATGACTCGGACTCTCTCTCTCTTCTCTCGGTACTCGGTCTTCAACTCCGGCGGGCACTAGACTTCACAATCGAAAATATGATCACGTTTGTTTCTCTACATGCTGCAACTACAGGTTTAAAGAAAAATGTACTCAATGTAGGAAGATGATAAGCTGCGCAAGCTCCAACTCTATTACTAATGTTATTTATAGATATATAGATAGATTAAGTTTCAGGTTTGCACTGCAATCTCAAGGTCTTTTGAGCCCTCTACTCATCACAACAGTACCTCATTCAAGCCCAGTTCCCTTGGGCTGAGCTTATATCTCTTTCTTCTGGCTTACCCGCGTATAACGCTGCTTTCAAGGAAAAGGTGTATCGAGGATTGGTCGCAGAAACAACAAGAGCCAGTGGATCATATCCCAATTCTGTGCAGATGACTGAACAATCTGCAATAGATTGTGGGAATGCCCGTGAACAGATTTCGCCTGGCGTAGCCCTATAATTTTGCATGCAGTTTTCATTTTTTTTAGTTTAGTTTTTGATAAAAAAATTATGTTTTGTCAAACATTTATTTTTGAACGAAACCTTATTTCTGGAGCAATTTCAAAGAATGTGAACTGATGAAGCGACAGCTTCCAAAAGAAAGTAAACGACGCGAATTAATTGACGACAGCAGCACTAACCCGAAATAGAAATAATAGAGTGCATCCAAAGGGGGTTCAAACATTTATTTTTTTAGCAATCATTTTCCTTAAAGAAATAATTTAATAATTCTATTTTGATATTAAAAACTACGAGGTGAAATCCAAAATAACCAAGACTGAACTATAATAAAAACGACAGGAAGCTTTGTTCTGATAACTTCGAGTTTATTTTTTCAAAATAGTCCCCTTTGGCCTCGATACACTGATTTGCGCGATTTAAAAGCTTTTTGAAAGAGTGTTTCCGGAATGTCCTGCAGGATCTTGGTATAAGCCTTTTGGATGGCCTCTACGGACGCAAAACATTTTCCTTTCATGGCCAAATTAAATTTTCCGAATAGGAAAAAGTCACTGGGTGCCATATCAGGTTGATGGTTAAAATACGATTTGTAGTCAAAAAATTAGTCACAAGAGTGGATCGATAAGATGATGCATTATCAAGCAATAAGCGCCAGCTTCTTCCTTCACAGTATTCAGGGCGCAATCGACGAATGCGATGCAACAAACGCTTAAAAACGCCAAGATAGAAAATTGCATTGACGGGTTGGCCCGTTGGCATGAACTCCTTGTGGACAATTCCCTTGGAATCGTAAAAAAATGAGCATTGACTTGATTTTTGACTTCACCTAAACCGATTTTTTGGGTGGTGGCTCGTCTGGGGCCTTCCATTCGGCACTTTGACTCTTAGCTTCAGGTTCATGTTAGGAAACACCACGTTTCATTACCAATTACAATGTTGTAAAGGAAGTTCTCGTCTTTTCTTGCCTCTTTAATGTGGTCTTTCGAATGTTGAGCAATTTTTGGTCCTCCGTTAACTTGTGCAGAATGAAACGTGCACATACCTTTCGTAAGCCCAAATGATCAATTAAAATGCGATAAATCGATGTTTTAGAGATATTCAACTTCCATGAATTTCAACGATGATTTTGGTTCATTTTTGATAAATTTATGAACAATTTCGATGGAGTTTTCGGTGATTACTAATTTTGTGCGACCCGTATGTTGATTGTCATTTATGTCCTCACCACCATCTCTGAAACGTGTAAACCACTCATGAACTCTGGCACAATATAGACAATCATCGTTATAAACTTTTTTTATCAATTCAAATGTTTCGGTAAACGTTTTACCGATTTTACAACAAAATTTGCTCTTAACTCTTTGTTAGAAACTCATTTTTGTACCGATGATACAAACATACTGACACTTTAGACGCAATAACTTCGCTTCAATTCAGGGGATCGAATGTCATCAAGTTTTCAAGTCAGCCAGGGATGTAACTTCCAACGCACTAACTCATTTAAAGATGGATTTGGATTTAATTTATCGTCATTAAAAAATGTTTTTTATTTCTTTATTCTTACTGACTTTTAGGGCATTGGGAGTATATAAAAGAAAATCCCCCATGAAAAAAAAAATTCTGATTGTGCGCCTGGATACATCTAAGTCTGAATGATTCCACTTTAAAATGCAAAAATCACATCGCCAATATCTTAGTCAATAACGTTCGTTCATACATTTATGAGAATTTGACCACAGAGTGCACATTAGACGGCGAAACCGGTTTTACCACTGCTGCAGCAAATCACGCTTCACGCAAGCTTTAACTAATTGGAAATTTCTACAAAAGTAAGTTTAGATTTAAATTCATATGTAAACAAAATTTGTGAAGTCATTTTACTCGCCCTGCAAATGATGTACGTTTAAATAATACTATAAAAACATTAAAAGAAGTTCTCAGTTTTTCACTAACACTATAGTTGTATTCCTAATGGCATGCTTTTACAGTATTTGTTTCTCTTCAACAAGGCGATTTTCCCTTGATTGCCCCTACCCTAACGTGAATTAAGTGAAAATTATTTTAGAAGGAATGATTTATTTAAAATTTGGTGCCAATGCTTTGTCGAGAAGCATTGTTTATTTTTGGCAGTGACATTTATGGCTTTCCCTCAAGCTACGAAATCAGTCCTTTACTAAATTTTCTTAAATTCTTGCTTGCTTTGCCATTCACATTAGTTGGGCCGAAGAAAAGGAAATTAAAATGAAACGAAAGAATTCACATAAGAGCAAAAGGCAAAAAGTCTAAGAGAAGCAAAGGCAGAAAAGTTCAAGGCAAATAAAAAGTTTAGCACAATTTTGAGAGAGCGCCTGGGTGTGAGTGCCACACGCTCGGCGCATACAGATACAATCCAACAGCACAATTCGACAACCCATCTATTCGTTTGTTCAATTCTTTTTTTTGACTCAAGGAAAACTATGATATAAAGTGTCACACAAAAAAATAATGCAAATGAGACCAAAACAACATTAACATTAGCATAAGTACTGCACCACTCGAGAGGGCAATGAAATGATATTGTCGCCGTTTTATTCGTTTTTGTCATCTTTCTCGTCTTTTGTCATCACACTGACAATTTGTACGAAATGAGAAATTGTATTTAGCATGCAAAACAACACTGAAAGATGCAATAAAACCCAAACAGTGACATTATTGCGCTTATATCTAAGTTGTTGTATGTATTTGTGATAACATTTTGCTCGTTTCGTATTAAAAATTGGAAAAACAGAACGATGATGGCAGGGACAACCGATTGACGTACTACGATATGTATGAGTATATGTATATGTACTTGGCTACATATACAGGGTGAACGATAACACCATAACTTTTTTGTGTGAAATTAGTTTTTTGCTGGGGTGAAAGATCGTGTGCTTTTTGGAACTTGTAAGCCTTGACCTTGAGCTCATATTCCAATATGCGTCGAATGCTGTCTTGCGATATTTGCAGTTCTCTGGCCATTTTTCCCCACTTCGACGTGGATTTCGTTCAAGTCGAGCCTTCACTTTCTGAATCATTTCTGGCGTTGCTGCGGTTTTTTTTGGTCCAGCTCCATAGAGTTTTGCAATGCTACCAGTATCATTGTAACGTTTTATAGTGCGATACACAAACATTTTATTCACTTTGAGGTGACTAAGCTCACGAACAATGGGTGGTTGTGATTTTCCAGCGAAATATAACGCAATCACACTATTACGTAGAATTTTATCACAGAAAAAACAAATTCAACAAAACTGAGACGCAAATGCTTTTGATGGCTTATAAACAATATATTGAACTGTCATTAGAACAATTTTGACGTTGATGTCAGGAGCTGTTTTACAGATAAAAGCAGTGTGAAGTTGGTAACACTTCATATCGTTCACCCTGAATATGTATGTAAGGACAAAAGGCTCCAGGGAAGCAAATAAAATTTAATTGCATGCTTCCATATATACAGTGACCGACAAAAGTTTACGTACACTTTCAAAAACTTTCCTGAAAAATGTGTTTACACAGTTTTATTTTAAATCTTTTTCTAATACATAAAAAAAAATCCATACATTAACATAAAATAGCAAAGCTATGGCAAAGCAACCTAAAACCAACGTTGACAAATATCTTACTCCAATGTGAAAAACTTCACTTAACTCTAAGTAATATTATATATGTATATACATATATAATTGGCGCGTACATCTTTTTTGGGCTCGAGCTCGTCCTCCTAATGTGTAATATTGCTTCTTAGTACTTAGTTGGTCCACCATTAGCATCAATTACAGCTTGAAGCCGTCGTGGCATCGAGGTGACTAAATTTGTTAACTCTGCAGACGTGATATTGTTCCAAGCTTCTATTAGTCGTTCTTTGAGTACTGAAGCGCTTGAAATCGGATTTTTTCTAATTTTTCGATCTAAAATTTCCCAGATATGTTCAATAATATTAAAATCTGGGCTTTGCGGTGGTGTATTTAATTGCCTTGGAGCATGGTAAAGCAGCCAAACCTTCACAATGTGTGCTTTGGATCGTTATCCTGTTGAAATACAAAACCTGGACCAAGCTCCAAATCATCCACCGAAGATACCAGATTGACTTCCAATAGTGATTTGTATTTATAACGATCCATATTACCTTCAATAAATACTAATCTTCCAACTCCAGATGCAGCAACAGCTCCCCATTACATTACCGCCACCATGCTTCACTGTTGATACCAAATTCTTCGGACTCGGTGCAGTATTTTTTTTCCTCCACACTTTTGCTCTTCCATCGCTACCAAATATATTAAACTTCGACTCATATGTAAGCAAAACTGTTTGCCAAAAATCCATCCCTTTTCCCCTGTGTGCTTTGGCGAACTCCAGGCGAAGTTTACGGTTTTTTTTCAGCAATAAGAGGCTTTTTTCGTGGTGTTCTACTATGAAAGTCGTTTTTGTTCAGAGCTCTTTGAATTGTTATTGGATGAACACACTTGTTGGATGAGCTTGCTATATCCTCGGCCAATTCCGGAGCAGAAACTTTTGGATTTTGTCCACTTCTTTTAGAATCAAGCTGACGTCTCTGCGAGATAGTTTGCTCGGGCGGCCACTGCGCGCCTTATTTTCGGCGGAACCACTATTTTTAAAGTTTTTTACAATGGTCTGGACTGTTGCACTTAAACTTAATAAGATTTTTGAAATTTCGCCATATGATTTTTTTTCTTTCCTGTGCTGAATAACTAAATTTCTTACATCAAATTACAACTAAAATCAATATTTACAAAGCAACAAACATAAGAAAAGGAAAGAAATAGACAAACGGTATTTTACCGTTATCACAACATAGGATATCAGAGTACAAGCTAGGAAACCGGGTCTGTATGTACACTTTTGTCAACGCTGTTTTTGCGTTTTTTTAGCATAACTGTGTTATTTTATGTTAAAGAATGGATTTGTTTTAGTTAAGTCGATTAGAAAAAGATTTCAAATGAAAATGGATAAACACATTTTTAAGCAAAGTGTTTGTACTTTGTAAACAACGAAAGGGAGGTGTATATGTAGACTTCTGTCGGCCACTGTATGTATGTTGTGAAATTTATAATATTATATAATATAACTTTAGTATATTTAATTCAATTAATCTTTGTATTTATTTGGGCTTTTTGGAAGAGCATTGGAAGTAATTTTAATTTTATGCATCTCTAATAGGAATTCGACTTAAAATGTAGAGATTTTTAGTAAGCGAAAGGTTGTGAATAATTGCTTAATAAAGGTAAGCATTCGAAGAAGTATTTATTAAAGCATCACATCTTGTCACAAAGTGTCACATTTTGTCCAGAGCAGAACTGTTTGCCATAGGTAGGTAGGTAGAAGTGGCAGTCGGCCTTTAAACCAACTCACTTAGACCGTTGCCGATCCATTGTGATATCACAGTGGCAGTTTACCTGCTACTCTTCGTTAAACCATCTGTTTTAAGTGCAAACCCATTGACCTGGCTAACACTTATATCCCTAAGGTTATTAGTATCATTTAAAAATGATAAGTCAAAGTATATAAACCTAGTTGCATCCCACGCAGGACAGAGACAGAGGAGACGTTTTAGAGACTCTTCCTCCTCCTCATGCTTGCAGTTGTTGCAGAAGTCGAAATGAGTTAGGGTCAGTTTTTGAGCATGTCGACCTAGGAGACAGTGGCCTGTGTGATCACAACAACTAACACAGAGACGCTCTTCCTTGGCCACATTCTTTTTGTAGCGTTACATGTCAAACTATTAACCCATTTCGTGTTGCTTATACTACGCAGTTTGTAGGTTGAGAGGAGTATACCAATCTTCATACCAAGAGGGTGTCGAGTTGTAGTTTCCACCCTCGCTAATTTGTTTGCCTTTTCCCTGGCACCAATATATGCGGACACTACCATAATGTAAAACATGATAAAGATGTATTAAAGTGTAAAGAAACTGATGTATGGGAAGTCCATCTTCTTATCGTTTATACATATACCTCAGACAGTGTCCTAATTTAGCCCCCGTTTCCACCAAAAGCAAACACCGTGTTTGCAGGAGTTGTGTTTGGGAGAACTGTCAACTGTTTCCACCGAAATGTGTTTGCAAAGTGTATGGTCTTTGGTATGGTAAACAGATTTATGATACATTATTTTGCGGCGACAGCACAGCGCGATAGCCCAGCGGCTAGCAATGTGGGCTTCCGATCCGAAATCCTTGGTTCGAATCACAAAAAATTTTTTTTTTTTATACATTTATTTCATTTTGTTTTATGATATGTTTATGAGCAGATTTTTTTCATGGCAGAAATACACTCGGAGGTTTGCCATTGCCTGCCGAGGGGCGACCGCTATTAGAAAAATGTTTTTATTAATTTTGCTTTCACCGAGATTCGAACCAACGACCTCTCTGTGAATTCCGAATGGTGATCACGCACCAACCCACTCGGCTACGGCGGCCGTCAATCAAATGTCATATTCACAAATTGCAATCATTGTTGCCATATTTCGATAAGAATGCAATAATAAATGAGGAAAATGAGCAACATTGCCACCACTTAATAATTAAATTAGACGCAAACCCAACAAAACACGCTTTGATTAGACGCAAACCCAACAAAACACGCTTTGAAAAGTGGGTTTAGGTATGGAGTTGTGTTTTAATTTTGTATGGGATTTGACAGGAGTTTTGTTTCGTGTTTGCGCTAAGAACACGATAGCGGCAGAGAACACGATAGCGGCTGCGGTGGAAACTTAGTATTACATCAACTCTTAAGCTGTTCCTCTAATGAACGACCAAGATATGGACGACCAAGAATAGAACTTGTTCTATGTCTTATTATTTGGCAGGTAGATTCCGTAACCCATCTGCCATTTGCTTCTTTGAACTGAACTAATACTTACAGAAATATTGTGAAATGCTTACATCTGAGCGAATTGTACCACGAATACTCGTGATTCTTTTTTTCCCCGCTAGTTCGTCTGCAGTGGTGTTGTGTGTGTTCAAATCAGAGTGTGTTCAGGCTGGTTACATTGCAATTTACCTGAAGTTGCTCATAAAAGTCCACATAAAGAAAATTTAATAAACATTCTAGGCCCTTTGTAGAGATGGAAGGCAGAGTCACCGTGATGAATATAGAATACGACCGTTTTATTCGGCTCCTAGACGTATTTAGTCAGAAGTTTTAAAAGAAATCTGGGTATGGAGTTTTGTAGTCCACTAAATTTTAAGAAAGGCGTGCAGAATTAAAGTGGCTCAAAATTTATGTTAATTTTTTATACCTTTTTTTGTTGACGATGGGCCTTTTCTTCTATATACAAAAATTTCTAGCATTCCTTATATGTCCCTTAATTTTGACAAAATAAAAAAATTATATTGGCTGCTTATTTGTTCGGCGATCACTACTAGAAAAATGTATCTCTGGATATACATATTAATAACATAGAGAGATTTCAACGTTTGATGGTCTTTAAAATCAGTGGAATTTCTTCTGATGAAACCAACCATTCCAAATGCTTTAGATATCACATAATCAATATGTTTAGTGAATGAAACGTTAGTATCAAAAATAATACCAAAATTTTTCATTTCCCACTTCCCACTTAGGATACAGTTATTTAATTTGTAGTTAAAAGAAAAGTAATTTGGCTTCCTGGTATATATTAAAATAAAACATTTATTGACATTCAGAAAAAAATGGTTTGATGAGCACCAATTTTGAAAGGCATCGAGATCCGACTGTAGGTTTTGACTATCTTTTAAGTTATGTACCCCTTGGAGGAGTTTTTTAGCAAAAACGACTGCAAAGCTTTTGCGTTTTCATCACATTGCGATGTTCTCAAGATTGCAGGCGCCATTTGGGAATCTCTTACACATTATGAAAGTAAAACAAAAATTCACGAATGTCCTTGAAATCCTTTTTATTAATTTATATATTATTATGGTGAATGAAAGACTTGAAGAACATGCCAAGTACCACAGGAATTAAAAAAAGGATAACTTTCCATATCTCCAAAACCATTAGTTCGAACTGATGTTTACATTTGTTTTTAACACCCTATGACATGCAAAGAATGTAATTAAATTCAGTTGGGATATTAAATGATTTCCACCCTAGTAAAATTTATACTGCGGGACGAAAAACGATGGAACCAAAAAAGTTCTGCGAAAGTGGTGAAAATAAGAATATATAATTCAAAAGCGAAATACATATATAACATTTACATATAGATGAGTGAGTGTAAAAACTTATCAATGTATTTGTTTTCCCAAAGGTGCGGATTTAGAGAACCCTAAATTGCAGTGAAACAAAGGATGTTTGATTACAAGAAGCCATACAATACTCTGTGTAGCGATCTTATATCTTTTTGCACATGGACACTCTCTCTTCGCCTTGTACATGTATACATAATTAACACACTAAGTGCATCTACCAACGCATATATACCCTGCAAATCAGCCTGAAATAGTGTGGCAAATTTCTGGTTCAGCAGTATTTCAGCAATTACCAAGGAATTTGCGCAGGATGTGACTGAAAGGTAAAGCGATAAAAACACCATTTTTGCTTGCTATGATTAGGAGACCTCGTGCATTGGTTACATCATCTGCGGTGCGTGCTTTAGGCATGATGTGGAGTTTGAAATTCAATAAACTTTTGAGGAACAATGAAATATGGATTACTACATAAATCTACGAATTCAAGTAGAATGTTGGATATTATATTACGAGTATATAGTATATTAAACTTTCAAATTAAACCGGAAATTAATGCAAAACAATTGAGGATTGCGGACAAGTCATGGTCTTAAATTCAATAGGTAACCACTAGTTCCGTACTAAAAAAGTGGCAAATTTGAATTATAGTAATGATTACTAAGCTATAAATACAAAAGCAAACATTTTGCTATTTATTCAATTTATATTTATTTTCAATGACTGTGCTGCAAATATCGGGATGAATTACAGCAATGACTCTGGGGTATGTCGACTTTGAGAGCATACATGGACTTGCGACTTCAGAAAACTCAACAAGAAAAGTAAAGTAAAAGCGAGCGCAATTCAGGCCACGAAATACCCATACCCTCAAATTGTTCATGCTGAATATCTGACGCTGTTCTGCTGGAACTACATATATGTCGTCCAAGTTCATTTCGTTCGATTTGGAGAAAAAAATTGATTAGTATGAATCTGCAGCGCTCACAGTTGATGCTGACGGTCTCACCAACATCGTTTTCGAAGAAGTGCGGACCCATGACGCCACCGCTGCAAAATACGCACCAATCAATAAATTTCTATGGAAGGCTTGGCACCTGGTGAATCTCGTGTGGTTCGAAGACATCACATATATAGGGATTTTGCTTATTAGTATAGCCTAAAGATGATTTTCCAGACAAAATTGGGGTCCTATTATCAACGCTTCGAAGCGCAGTCTGTGAACACACGACGATGTCTGTGGTCATGACCACGTTGTTGAGGCCGAACTAGGCCAGTCAGATCTTTTACGAGTGCAATCCCAGGTTCCGAAGCAAAACTCGGTAAGTTGAAGTATGCGGAAGGTCCAGTTTTTGTGCACGTAAAGGAATTGCCTGACTCGGTTCTCCTGCACACCTTCACAGCACCAAGATTTGAAGCGTCAACTATGAACGGCCACCGCGTTTACCGTAAAAAGGGTCGCAGCGCGCGCAAGTAACGAAGAGTCATATTGACAAAAAAGTAGAATTATTTTTACGTACTGTTCAATCGTTCAGTTATAATAGTGATTTCGGATCAGTGACAGATATTACAGACTCCACCAAAACATCATAGACGCTACAGCAATTCAACATCAACCCGCCCCTATTAGAAAACATTTTGCAAAGAAAATTTCGAAACTCAGTCTCTTCTTCATATTTGGGTATTTCCTTTTGAAAGAAGAAATTTAAACTCTGGAGGAAGGTCTCCGTGTGTACTATACGTGTCACAAGGGTTATAGGTCAAACTGCGAACATAAACCATCCAAGTGATAGATATAGGAAAATAGTTTATTAAATACATAGAAAAACGTTATAATATTTATGTTATCGCACAATTTACAGAATATGGTATAAATAAAACATTACGTTTATATATTTATCACATTTTTCGGTTTCAAAACAAAAAAACATGTCGAAGGAAAAACCTACATTGAAAAACATCCTCTTTCTTCACATCTCACAAGCTGGTGCTAATCTGTACGCATTTAAGTACCAGGGCCTAGTTGAAAACTACGAAAGTTCAGATACTAGCAACTTGTCCGAAAAACTGCAACGAATTTGAAATCTTTCAGTCAAATTTTATATTTAATCTCACAAAGCTTTCTGGTGGAGAAATCCCATGGGAGATTTGCCGGATTTGCCGGAGAACAACAGGCGTTCATTCACTTGCACAAAAGATAATCAGAAAAATTAAAACTAAAACAGTAGAAAAGCTGTACGGAAAAATTTGAGTTAGCAAAACATTTTTATGGGTCAGTTGCATTTAGTATGTACATATATAATTTCATGTTTTGCGATTCACTTCGCTACTCAGTTCGCTAGTACAAGCATTTCGCTTAAGGATCCCGATTCTTTTTTAATATACCGTCAGTATTTTTAATTCTATAGCCGTTTTAGCAGGTAGAGTCAGATTCGTCACGCGGCCATTCTCAAAACTTTAAACTCAATTATCTCAAAACTACTTTTTTCGGTCTGGTGTTGTAAAAAAAATTATTCAACCGAATCGTCTGAAATTTTAATACATATGTTGTGCACAACATCAATGGCTATCGCCTGTACTAGTCAAATAATTCATTTTTTTATTAAAAAACTAAAAAAAAAACGATTTTTAGAGTGTCAAATTAAGTTAATAAAAAAATTTAATATGGTTTGCAAACAAAATGTGTTCAAAACAACACATTGAACAAAACTTTAATTAAAATTAATGTGGCGTACCGTTAAGGCGAAAATGGTAAAAAACAGTATTAGGTTGTAGGATGTGCAATTATGTCGCCACTTATTTTATGATGGAAAAGTGTTGGAACTGCCTTATAATAAATATGTATAAAGCCTTTACATATGTATATCTACTTTTTGAAGTTTAAGAATTGCGAACAAGCTATATTAACACCCAAAAATTTGTACTCAGCTATAAGAGGCCAAACAATTTTGGAAAAAATAAACAGAGATGAAGTGAAGTATACTCTGATAGATTCGGCTGCTGAACAAGCCGAATCAAGTGTTTATCGAGTCTAATTTTTAAATAGCCTGAAAGAAATTTGCAGTTCCGATAATGCTTTTAAAAAATTTAAAACCGCTTAGGTTATGCAATGGCATACATTTGGCAGTTAAAGAACAACAAAATAATTTTTTTAATGCAAACTAAAAAACAATCATTTGCTTTCTGGACCTGTAAGCTGAAGGTGCAAGTCACGATAGAGAGATGATACTAGTACCTATATAAGATAAGAAAAACAGAATTTATTATTCAGTATAACCTCACTGAACATCAAAACACTTGTTCCAATGAGATTAAAATTTACGAATTCCTTTTTCACGAGTTTTTTCCTTCAGTTGGCCTAAAAGGTTTCATAAATGTTCAGAATTTATTCTTTTACCAGTTTGCGTGAATCTTCTTCAAGGCTAGTGCGACCACTTTTAAATTCTGCAACCCATCTTTCTACTGTACTAATTGCTGGCGAAAAGTTTAGACTTGAAGCAACGCACTCTTATCGAATCGCAAAACTTATTGAACAACTTAGCGTTTTTTTTAGATAATTACATTATTATTAAATATTTACAATATTGTTACAAACTCATTGGGAGATAAATTTCCCTGGAAAGAAGTAGCCCCAAAACTATTAATGAATGTGAAACACCAAGCAAAGATAAAATACGATAAGGTTTGTTTATAAAAATAACAAAACAAATATGCACACACTTTTACTTTATCTAAGACATAGGCTAACACTGTATCTCAATAGTGTGACTCAACTTACGCTAATTTGAGCTCAGTCATATTTTATTAATACGTCTTTTGGCGATTTTGCAATTTTGTTTGGGTTGGAAATTTCTAGTTTGTGAATGCAAGTAGGTATATTTAGCTGCAATTCATATACACTCATGGGCAATAAACTTGGTCTGAGACATTTCGCCCAGCTTTCTCTATTGCACTAATATATGTAACTAAGTACAAAAAAACTGTTGAACGTACTTTGGATGGAAGAAAATGCGTGACACTGTCAGCAAAAAAATGTTCAAATTTCGACAATATTTTGTAGCCACTTGCACTTTATTATATTAAAATTGAATTGACACCGAATTCTTATTAAAGAGTTTGAAGTTTTGGTGAAAATTTGCAGTTTTCATAATTCTCATAATTTTTCTCATTTGAAAAATTTTGATTGAAATTTTTGGAAATTTGGGTAATAAATTGCAGTTTTTGTAATTTACATAATTTTTGCACTTTTCTTTGTATAATGAGTTAAACTTTTATAAAAAACTAATATACGCTAAATAAACAATAGCAAAATAGCCAAAACTGGTCAGAATGTCGCACACTTATTTTACTGCACGTGTGTGCACATACATAGGTATGTACATATAAAATGTATTAGTCAACTATTTAATTTAGATTTCCTGAATCATACTTTTTAATTTTACATGAACCCGTGATGCCGCCCATATTATATTTTATCTATTGTAGATACTTATGTATACATTCATGTGTATATGTATGTATTTTATAAAGTTAAAGGTATAATGTTATTGCGTGTACTTTCCGGTCATTTTCAATTTTCGTTTATTTGCCCTTTTACTTGCCGGGCAATTATTTAGCACAGTTTGCACGAAATAAATCGAATGAGGCGCAACGCGATCGTCCCTACGTTGTGGCCATAGTAATCCAAGCTCGAATCCTGGTATCGGTAATGATTTTTACTTATAAACAGTTAAATTGGATGGATGTTTGTTTTTCATATTCCGACAATATGAGATTGCTTACATTTTTACATACTTTATTCATTTTTCTTTGCTATATAATACAAGTTTCAATACACATTTTAGGCTAAGTAAGTACGTCAATTTACAAATGTGATTTGGTATTTTTTATAAAGAAAGATTACTAAAATGTGTATACACGAAAAAGTTCAGTAAAAGTTCAATCTACTTCCATCTACTTTCTGTAAAATCCCGAAGTCTAATCAGTGATCAAGCTGATTCTATAGACGTATTTCCAATAAAAATCAATATTTCTAGCTTTACATATGCAAGACCAAAGAAAATATTTTGTTGCAAAAGCAGAAATAATAATATAATACATACACTTTTCAAGTTTGAAAATAAAACAAGACTCTATTCCACTTGCTTTACGCTTACAAACGCAAGTTCATAAATGTGATATTTTGCGATAATCTCAAGGCTTTAAATAACGATAATAAACAAACAATAGCCTTTTCACAAATAATAAATTTTGATTTACGCAAATTGGGTTTATGGAATACTTCCATTTTCTTAGCCTATGGGAGCAACAGCCTATAGAGCGATAAAATAAAAAATAAATAAAAATATTTTGTCATACCGTTTGGGTTCGGGTTTTCAAATAGAACAAAACAAAATTTTTCCCCGAAAACCTCGACTAAAATAATCTATATACATATATATTATATATATATACATATATAATAATATAATAATATCCCGCCTAGAGTAGGGACGCACAACATATCGGCGATCATTACGAGATGTATCGCTACCAAATTTAGAGAGAAATATTTATGTATATTAAAATTCATTGTTTGTAAATTTTCCATTCAAAAATAAACAAAAACTTGTATAATGCATTTGCAATAAAAGCATCGATATTTTCATTTATTGCATAGCAAAGCATTGATGCACTGTATAAAACAATAGATTTTATCCCTGAAACGTCCAGTGGCTATGCCCATTTTTAATATCTAAATTAAGTTACTCTTGGTCTCAATAAATTTATTGTTTGTAAAATATTATAAGAATTTAGCACAACAGTGGCATACATACAGTTTGTCAAAAATATCTTTGCATAGTGAAGAAAAATTTAAAGTTTTAGCTTTGATCGAGAATTCCAACAACATATAAAAAAGCAAACAAAAAATTTATACACACATTCCATTACTGTACTTGTCTACGACTATTAGGCACCAATAGTTATTAAATAAACACACACATTACAAAAACAACAACAACAAAAGATGTTTACTCTATTTAAAAAGTGTCAAAAAAATCTTTGCATAACTGATGAAAACAACAAAAAATACAGTTATTTTACGGGGAATTTCATTCATTTGGGGTTTTTTGCAAATGGTATGGAATGTGAAAGGTGTAAGAAATTATTTAGTTGATTTAATTAGTTTCGGAATATCATATTCCAAAGGTATTTTTTCCCACTCTTCTCTGATGAATCTTATTAATTCAGTTTTATTAGTTGGCGATCTTTTTCCTACTTTTATTTTTAAATGAACCCACAAATTTTCGATTGGGTTAATGTCGGGACTTTCGGCGGGAGTATCAATAACTTTGGTGCAGTTGTAGAGTAACCAGGACCTGCATAAATAAGATTTATGTTTGGGATCATTATCTTGATAGTATTTGTATTTAAATTTGTTCGAATTTTCCGGGTCAACAAAGCCGAATTTTCTAATACTGGAAGTCAATTCGTTTTTTAAATATTAAAATATACTTCCTTGGTCATTATTTCGTCCAAAATTTTGATTTCACCCACTCCCATTTTTGATATACAACCCCAAACCATTACTGACAGTTTTCCAAACTTTATGGTAGGAATAATATTTTTGTTTTGTAGTGTTGTGAGAGGCTTACGCTAAACTCTCTGGGGTCCATCATGGTAGTAGAGCATCATTTTCGTCTCATCTGAGAAAATAATCCCAGTACTCTGTGGGAAGTGATATGTGCTCGGTGGCAAATCGCAATCTTTTAGCAACGTTTTGTGCTGATAACAGGGGTGTTTTCCTAGCCACTCTTGAAGAATATTTGTGTTTTTGCAACACTTTTCGAACAGTTTCATGAGAAACTCTTAACCCGTAGTCTTTTTGCACTTGAAGAGCTAATCCTCTTGTACTGCTTTGCGGGCTATTATAAATAGTTTTCATAATTTGACGTTCAATTCGCTGCGTCACTTTTTTTGGTCTGCCTGTAGACCCTTTCAACTCGAGTCTTTCTTCATATACACAGTGGGTTTGGACCTGAGAAATTCGAATGGTAGTCATGCACGCACTCAGCTACGGCGGCCCCAACTATGTATAAGTAGTCGTTTCCACGACAGTAGGTTCTACGTTACCGAAACGACCCGGATTTATATCCGGTCAAGGACTGTCACTCCAGCAGCATTCCCCGTATGTAAGTATGTGGAATGTTTATGCTGTTACAACAACAACAACAACATGTATAAGTAGTTTTAGAACATGTTATACAAGGTGGCCCAAAATTAATCCTCAATTTTGATTTTGAATGACGTTTTTTACTAAATAAAATAAAATGATTTTGAGAGATGGAAATCTTCATTTTGACCTTCACACGCTCCATTGATTGTCTGTTTGTATACATACTGCACCTGTCTAGCTCACACGTGTCAAATATAATTGGCATGGGGTGATATATGTTGCGTCACGCCATATAACTTATTTCGACGAATTGTGATGTCTTATACCCACGCCGAAGAGAAGCTTAAAACAGTAGTATCCTAGCAAGCTATTAATTCCCTTAAAATAAAAGCAAACGAAGAAGAACAACAAAGCAGAACTAAAGAATTGGTTAGGTTAGTTTATATGGTTGCCCATAAGACACATCACATTCCTCTCTTCGCCCATTGCAAGAGGAAAACAATTAATTTTAAACTAAATTATTTTCCTACAAAATATTCGCGCTCTAAACGGCAAACAAGCGCTAATAATACTAGAGGTGTCATAGACAAACCCACCCAATTGTTAGCGTCAAGTCATATAAAAGTCTGAATAGCTAACCTCTTGAGTAATAACAGATAAAGTGTAACATTAATTTAGATTGCAGAAAACACGCAAACATTTGCGACAGATGGTCAGTAAGCGAGCACCTACTCACATACTTGCATTCTGCCACTTACTGGCAAACAAAAATATATTTTTCCATTTCCTTTTATGATAAGCGTAGTAAACCATCATAAATACAAATATTAATTACTCAGCGAGACTGCTCGACATTCAAGACGCCAAATAGTCTGTCGCAAAGCCATTTATAAATTTTATAGCGCAACTGTTATCACATTGATTTGGCAGTAAGTCCAGCGCACAAATAAGCATTTATAGAGCCATCCACACATACATATTTAGTTGAAAAAACAAGCATCATATTTCTTAAAAAGAATACTGAAAGAGACTAATTAAATAGGCAGAGCCGTATACAAGAAAAGAGAAGCGACAGAATAGACCAATGTACCGCAGGCCTCACCCATGCAGACACCTGCTCGAGTCTGAGCCACCTCCCAGGCACATCAGGAGGCATTTCCTCAACTACGCGGACGAGATCTCAGACAAAACCAATAGACAGCTACTGGATCGGGCAGTGTGCAGATAGGCTATAAACGACATTCATCGGGAGACTCTCACCACCTTCTTAAGCTCCCGACCCCCGAATGCCGTTATTGGAGTCCAACCACCACCAATCGCAGACGAAGAGCTTCAACTTCCCCGAGAATCCGCGTAACCTTGTCACAATTACGTTCTGGATATTATAGCAGTTTAAAAGGGAGATAAAAACGAAGCGATTGATTCTCGAATTTGTTTTGCGCTGACGTTGTGGTCTTGAGTATAGTACGTAAGTTCTGGTTGCTCTCGTTGATTTACGAATTCGAAATTTGTTTGGCTTTGGATCGATTTGTTGTTAATACTATCATTACGTTCATTTACAAAGTTGTGCCAAATACAGCAACATTTTATTATTGAAGATGCATTTTTGATGTCATTATCAATGCCTTTACCAATTCTTCTAAACCTTGCTTTCAAGTGACCGAAAGCATTCTCTACTACTCTTCTAGACTTGGAAAGTTGGTAATTTAAAATCTTTTCGCTGTATCCGGCTGTTGAGTTGTAAGGTAAGGCTTTATTAGAAACTCTGTAAAGCGAAACGCTGGGTCTCCTAGCACAGCGACTGGAACATTTGTACCAAAAATTGGTTTCGTATTCTCGCTGCTCGAAAATTTGAGAATCATTGCAGCGGCCGGGTGCTCCAACATTTATATAGGTACATAAAGCTATACCTATGAAAAATTAAGGTCAGTATTTTCATCGAACTTATATACCTACGTACAATATAAAAAGTTCACCTGTACTCAACGAGGGCTAGTAAAACCATTGAGTACCAACCCTTATAGTTATAATAGACTACAGCATCACTGGCTGAAGGTCGTATTTCAATATGGAAACCATCTGAAGTTAATTAAACTTATATGAGATCTTTGAGCATTAAGTAAAATATACACGCCTGTCGGTAAGTAAGCAGCCAAACATTGTGGAAATCCAATTTTCTCAAATCCCTTAACACACCCTTCAATTTTCTCTTGGGTAAGAAATCTGCTGGGTAAATACTTAGGAGCGATCTTATCCCAAATCGCTGAACAAATATCCTGTAAAATATTGCATACGCTTCCTTTTGATACTCCGAACAATCTGCCGATTGTCCTGTATTTAGCTGAAGAACCATGCGCATATAAAGCAATTGCGACACGTTTGTCTAAAGGGATGCATTTCCTATACGTTGTATCAGTTTTCGCAATGGACATGACCTCGTTACATAAAAAGGCAAAGGAGTCCCGGCTCATCCTAAAGAACTCCTTAAAAAACTGGTCGGTGCTGCAAGGAATGTCTATCTCCCAGAACTTGCCATGCCTCACCTAGAACAAACGGACTCGCGTTACTTATTATATTCCCTAATAACAAAAACAAACACAATTACTTACGTGTGTTCACAAACACTTCGACATGTTCCTCCTTTTTATACAATGTAATATTGAATTTCGCATGCGTATTGCTGCCATAATTTTTTGCAATCTCAGTATACGTCGCATACGGATTTCCTCCAACTGTTTATTATTAGCAGCCAATTGATAAATTAGCTATTCCTTATCCTTGTATTTTCTTCATATCAGTTATAATAATTAAAGAAACCAAACACCTCTCAAAGCAGTATTAACAGCTGATTGTCAATTTTGCAGGTAATCAGCCATATGTAAACGGGTAGATTATTTTGGTAGATTTATAGGTGATTAATGCATATGTGAACGTATTATTACGGTGTTGCGCATTTTCTCCAGGCAATGAACGCACAATTTTTTTTAGCACAAAAGAGAAGATATGAATTTTCATTTCGATGATTTATTTTCCTAGTTCAGAATAATTTAATTCTTTTCATGTATATTTTTTTATAAAGTAAAATATTACGAGGTTAGCTTAACAAATATTTGTTTGTTATTAGTAAAACAGAACAGCGAGTACGGGCCATGTCTTGGTGCTAAATAATATCGATGGTTTGGACAACATTGGGATATCGATAATCAAAATTAATATAAACCATAATTTATAGTATGCTAGTAAATGGTATTAACTACTTCGAAATCGCAGCAGAAGTCATTTTGTTTAACCGGAGCTCTGTTGGCCTTTGAGTACCAGCGGAAGTTATAACGATTTGTGGAGTTTACCAAAATATTTAGCTTCGACAGTGTTTAGTGGTTACAACGACAATTTCAGTTTTGTCGGCAAAAGTTTATTGAGTATTTCCGCATACAAAATGTAGCAAAGGAAAATATTAATAAGTAATCCTATAAAAATGGATGTTTATGCATTGAATACGTAAGTGTATGTATTTAAATATAATGCGTGTATGTATGTGTATGTGCAGATGTGTACTTGAACATGCTCATATGGGACCAATAAATTAATGCGTGCACAGTTTGAGTGAATGGCAGTCTAACAACTTCCTCATCTTTCCTCTTCCGCATTAATGCGTTGCAGCTCCGACAAGTTTTTCAAACCATCAACAAGCCATCAACCTATTTAATCTATGCCACATCAAACGCGATCGTCATAGTGGAGTACACGCTGCAGGTTTCCTGCCTGCTGGTAAATGGATGACGGTGGTTGACTCCAATCGGTGGATGACCAGGTGGAGGGGGATTGGGCGCCTCGGCATCACAATTGCAACTGAGGAATTCAGCTTAAGTAAATTGGGTCATTCGATCGTTAGCAATGTGAGAACATAAGCAACTAATACAAAACATGCAGCAAATCTATGTATGTACATAGGTATATACATATGTACGTAGAGGCGCACCATAAGTTATGTATGTATTTATATACATAAGAAAGAACATTATGCATATCTATGCATATGCGACTTCAAACACAGCTGCAATACGGCTCCAGCACATACATACACACATACGTGCATACAGTGTTGGACAAAACATATCGGATTGGTGCCAATTAATGACACTATCCTCTCCCGCTCTGATAAATATTATTCTATAAGTAATGAAATTATTTGAAAATAAAGAAGAAATAGTTACTTTAAGAAAACATAAACAACCATAGACATTATTTCGTCCGTGACGTTGCATAGTAAAAAAGATTACACTTATTCAATATTCAATGCAACAAAGCACATTGGACTAATTATTTTTATTTAAAATTGTTTAGCATAACCATTATATTTAAGGAGAAGCTTTAAGGTATAGAGACAAAGAAGTTAGGTAGGAGGAATGCTTAACTAAATTCAATTTACTTATTTTTGTACATATTGACCCCCACTCTGCCGATCCTTCTCTTTACTATTTCCCTGAGACTTCGTATTGAATAAAGGTCCGATGACTGAGTCGGCCATTTGAAAACATAAATTTTTGCAGTAGCAATCCTATTTCTTATGAGTTTTGAGGTACATATGTATCGGGTTATTATGCTGGATTGACCATAAAAGCGGCATATTCGATGCTTCATGGGGGAGAATTACAATTTCAAGTATATTTGTGAACCTAAAGCAATTCATTCAGTCATTTATTCGGTGCAGGGTTTCAATGCTAAATGCAGAAAAACATCTACACACCAGTACACCCCTCCATGATGCTTAACTGTACCTTGAGAATACAGAGAATCTAAGCACATATTTCGTGATTGGCGAACTTTTCTCATTCCGTCTGAAAATTTGACATTAAATTTGGATTCATATGAAAAGAATGCAGTTGCCCAACGCTTCACTGACCAATTGATGTACTCTGGAAAAAATAGAAAACGTTGTTATTGACGTTCTCGTAAAATAAATGACCTTTTATCTACCCCCTAATTAAGCAGGCCGCCATAGCCGAATGCGTTGGTGCGTGACTACCATTCGGGAGTGAGTAGTTTCGAATCTCCGTGTATGAACATCAAATAACAGAAAAGTTATTTCTAACAACAGTAGCCTCTTGGCAGGCAATAGCAAACCTCCGAGTGCATTTCTGCCATGAAAAAGCTCTTCATAAAACACCATTTGTCGTTCGAAGTCGGTTTAAAACTGTAGGTCCCCCCATTGTGGAACTACAAATAGGAACCATCGAATATGCTTTACTTTTCGGTTTACGGCTTTAGCTCTATGCTTGGTGCCAATTTATGTGGATGGTGCTTTAACCCTTTGCGATCGTATTACATAAGTATCCAAGTCTTATTGTCGTGTTGTTGCTTCAGGGCGTTCTCCACGATAATGAGCTGCTTATTATGAAATATACTTTTGATTTTTTTAATGAAAACTTTTTGCCAATGTTTTTCTATCATTAATAAGCAATTTTTTCAATTGAGCTGAATGTTTGTTTATAGCCGTAACCATTTTTTTACTAGATTTTTAAAGAAGATTTAAAAAGATTAAAATTTAGATTTGTAACAAATTTAAATACGTTACAACTCTTACGAAATCTTACAAAGAACGCTTAAACTACTCATTAGACGCGCAATCGGGTACAAATGACGGTATTTCGTTGCTTGCTATGATAAATGTTTTCTCTCGCCATTTTTGGCATTTCTGTTTGTTTCAAATTTGTAAAAAAATTTTCATAATTTTTTTTATAAAGGCTAATTATCATATTTGTTTAATTTTATTTGCTGTAGGTACCTCCGATGTAAGTATGTATGTCATTTTTGTTTTTTTTTTAATTTTTTTTTTAACGAGGTGTAAAAGCAATCGAAAGCCTTAGTCAGTGTGGGACTTTAACGCCACTAAAAGCACCTCAAGTCTGACGGTTCATCCTACGGGGAGACCGTTATGGTAATTACGTCTGGAGGCCGTCGTGAGCAATAAGCTCAATCGTCGGTTATATTCGGCTACTGTTCGTCTTGTTGCTTTGTATCAATGAGACAGTTGTGGTTGCTGACGCGTTCGTCTCGCATCGATCCTTCGCCTCCAATCAATGTGGAAAGTTCCACGATAATTGGAGTTGCAAAAGCTTGCACTGCCCTTCATTTTTTATTCGACTCAAGCATTTGATGGAACTAGGTTAATGGGCGTCAGAAACACACCAGTTGTTCTTGCCAGGTCATCGCGTCCTTTCATGAACCTGCTACAATATAAAGCCACATGCTCGCCCGTCTCCTCTTCATCCACTCATTCTGGACAATAAGGACTACCTGCTAAGTCTAGGCGATGCAGATATTTTTGGAAACATCCGTGTCCACTTAATAGCTGAGTTAGGAAGAAATCAACAACTCCGTATTTCCGACAGATCCACTTGTTAATCCGTGGGATCAACCTATGCGTCCACCGGCCCTTTGATGACTGGTCCCACTTTGATTGCCAGTCCGCTATCGAGGTAGAACGTTCTACTTGTTTGAATTCGTCTGTCGGATTCATACCTTGCGAGCAGTATAACCTCTTCTGTAAGTGTACCCGGATATTTATAGGCATTTTGCTAGCTATGACGCAGATTACATCGTCCGACGCCGTTCTATAGGCACATGCGGTCCTCAACGCACTTGTTCTACTGCCCTGCAGTACTTCTTTAAATTGGCACTTTTTTGCTCCAGCCCAGATTAGAGAGGCGTACAATATTATGGAGTGTCTTTTCAAAGTCAGAATATAACTGGTCTCCATTTAGATGACTCGCCAGCCAGATTACGCGTAAGTTACAGCCGCTCCTAACCTGGAGACAGACGCTGACCAGGGAAGCCGCTCACTGTGAGTTAAACACTCCTGGATTTTTGTATAGTTCACCATACCGTTGTATGGTGAAGAGGATACTTATATTATAGAGACGGTGTCTGTGCGCCTCTGTCCCCGGAATGTCCTCGGATTTGCTGGCTTTTATATCGCTTCCTCAATTTCTGTCGCTCCTATCCGTGTTTGTCTGTTTTGGTCCGCGAGTGGTATTTTATTTCCCACTTACCCTTCATATCTGCCGAGCATTCCCCATCCGCCACCTGGGGACGCGTCCGATGGGAGACAGACAACTCCACACCTATGTATGTCATGCAATGTATGTACATAAGTACCCTGCAAACCAACGTTCACCAGTTTTTCCAATTTTACCAACACATTCACTCAATTTTTCCAATAATACCCACACAATCACATTTAATTCTTTTGTCATTTTCGATGGGTTATACATATATTTATCTCATAATTTTCGTGAATACTTATTAAACTTAACTATAGTGAGTGCGAAAGTGACAGCAAGAAACAAGTTGCAAATGTCAAATACAAAAATTAATTCTGTGAAAATCTCCAAGCAAAAAGGTAAGTTGAACAATTTTTAGTAAATTTTGGAATTATATATCTATTTAAACTAATAAAATGTATTTTTATTTTCAGAAAAACGTATTCACAAGAGTCTGAGATGAGAACTGTGGAGACGGCATGATTTTGGCACTCATCCAGCTGAGTCTTCAGTACCGCGATTTCACCCTGAAGTTGCCTGTTCAGTTGAATTTGTGTTTCAGCTTTCCCCACACGCTCTTCCATTGTTTTCACAGCTTTCCGCAGGTTCGCCATTTCAGCCGCTATTTCGCCAAACCGCTGCATTACTCGCTCTTCAGATGTTTTCACTCGTTCCGAAATCTCTTCGATGATGCTCCTTCTCTGCAGCTCGAGTTGTTCCTCTATCCGCTCAAGCCAGAAAGGAGGTGGCGAGCTCCCTTTTTTCTTCGCTTTGTTTAGAGTGCTCGCGCTGTTTTGCGGAGTGGATACCGTTTGGCGTGTGATTTTTCCTCTGGTGGTAATTTTTCAAATTGTTTTTAAATTCACAAAAATTTCTGATTTTGTTTGTTTTAGCGTACACTAAATTATTTTCACGGCCACGGAGTTAGATAGTGATCAAAGAGACCCGTATTAGCAAAAGACTATATAAGATAGGTGGTCACAAGCACAAGTAAATAAAAGATAACTGCAGCGCACAAAAAAACACGTCTACTCTGTTTGCATATGCATATGGTAATTTGCGGGTATCTTTCTTTTGGTAAGTTTGCTTAACGTAAACAAATTCTTTTTCGCTTATAAAATGTGCAAAAGCATGACCAGTGCCGGTGGTCATAACTTTTGCATCCATACATACACTGCGCAGTGTGTTTTGTGAGAAATAAGGGTTGAAAAGCAATTTGTTGCCCATACAGGATCAGTGCGGGGATCCTAACCTGAAATACATACATATGTGTTCTCATAGCTATGGGCAACAAATCTTTTCAATATGTGTAAAGAAAATTATTTAACTATTTTAATATTCCCTTAGTCCGCTGCGTAGTGTATATGAATTAAATATGCAATATATGTATGTACATACATATATACTGCGAAGTAAAATTCTTATGCATGCACATACATACTTTGCACTCCATACACTGTATGTAAATATGCACGGTTGGTGCATGAAATATGTATAAAACCTCTAATTTAATCTTTTCCATTTTGTATTAATAACATCTTTTTTATACTTTATAGGTACAGCAATATAAACGGCGATACTATATATGTACAGCAATATAAAAATTATTATAATAATTTTATTATTATTATTATTATAATTTTATTATGTTAAATTACTTCAATTCATGTTAATTTTCTAACACCAAAACCTAATTTAAGAATGTAAATATTATACTAATTTATGTACATTAAAACTAAAACGTAAACTTTTCTAAAAACTAAACTAATTCATGTATATAAATAACTAAAACTAAAATTTGTCTAACACCAAACCTAATTTTATAATGTAAATATTAAAATAAATATCTAAAACTTAGCGTAATTTTATAATGTAAATAGTAAATTAATATAAATAGCTGTACATAAATAGAACATACTAAAAAAATTATTGTATATTGTATTAATTTTCTTTAGAAACTAAAAATTAATTAAATAAATATTAAAATAATTCATTAAATAAATAATATTCAATAAATAACCATTTGTTTCAGTAATTTTGAAGGATTATTGTATATAGGATCCGTAAGTATTACCTACAAAATTACCCAGTTGAAGAGATTCTGTTAACTACATGTTAACAACGAAATTCACTTATTCATCAGATTCTGTTAGCTACATGTTAACAACGAAATTCACTAGTTTATGAAATTCTGTTAACTACATGTTCACAATAACATTCACCAGCCCAAAAGATTCTGTTCACTACATGTTAACAATAACATTCACCGGCCCAAAAGATTCTGTTCACTACATGTTAACAACGAAATTCACTAGTTCATGAAATTCTGTTCACTACATGTTAACAACAACATTCATGAGTTCAGAAGGTTTTGTTCACTACATGTTACCCACATCATTCACAACTTGAATGTCAATTAGAGCAGCACAGCAGTATTGAGAAATTTCTGTTAGTGCGAGCGAATAAAATCATCACATGTATAGACTGGAAGTAGGTAGCATGTGCACGGCGTAGAATATAAAATTACTACAAAGCTCACAACTTCACAGGTGAACGATACCCACAAGTTAGCAATGTAAATAGCAGGTAGTTGGTTTGCAGGGTAAGTGTGTACATATGTATGTATACTGCATCAAAAAATTGTAAATACAGCACTGACTTTCGGAAGAAAGTGATAATATCTTTAGGATTAAACGATTTTTGGTGAAAATTATTACTCTCGATTAATTGTAACCTTATGAGGATGAAATAGCTTTAACAATTCTTTGACAATTTCTAACCATTTCCTTTTCATTTGAGTAAACCCCCACATTCCGTTAAACTTAGCTCAAATAATTGTGCATACAGCAAATATATATCGCGAAAATCACTCAATGCTGTTTTAAATAGCGGTAAATATTTTTGTGACACATGTACAGTTCCTAGAAACCATACTCGTTTTTTTAGTGCGTTTTTATACTTTTGATCGTAAACACTTCGACATGGAGAGTGAGGCACCAAAAAAGCATTTAGAAGTTCCGGTTGATATTACAAAAATAATTGTAAAGTTAAAGCTAGAAGGAAAAAGCTACGGTAAGATATCAGCAACTGTTGAGAGACCACGTGCTACCATTCCATCCGTCGTAAAAACCTTTGAAAAGAATGGAACGTTTATCATGGCAAAAGAGAGAGGACGAAAACAAAATTTTAATCAATATACGGAGCGAATAATAGAACGAATGGTTAAAGCTGGCCCGAAAATTGGAGCACCTAAGATTGCAGCGAACCTTGAGGAAACTGGGGGACCAGTTGTGAACACACAATCTATAAGAAACTTCCTGAAATCTAAAGGTTAGAAGGGGTGCGTCGTACATAGAAAGCCATTTATATCAACGAAGAATGCACAAAAGCGATTGGAGTACGCGAAAACCTATGTTGATAAGCCAGATGACTTTTGGAACGATGTTATATTTATGGGCGAGAGTAAATAAAACCTATTCGGGTCAGATGGAATAAAATTTGTATGGAGGAAAGCGAATACTGCTCTCAGAAAGGAAAACCCCACTCCTACCGTCAAGCACGGTGGCAGCACGGAAATGTAATGGTTTGGGGCACAATGGCGGCTAGCGGTGTTGGAAATCTTGCAATTGTAGAAAGCACTATGGATAGATTTAAATATTTATCTTTTCTAAAGGACAATTTAAAGCAGAGCGCTGAAAAACTTGGTCTCGAGGCATTGTTCGGAAGTTATAGGAACTTACTTGATTTACAATTGTAAATTTGTGCTCCCACACCCGCCCAGTCTCCAGACTTAAATCCGATTGAGCATTTGTGGGATATTTTGGGGAAAAAAATTAGAAAGCACACAATAAAAAACAAAGAGCAATTGAAGCGAATTATCGAAGAGGAGTGGCAAAATATTTCGCCTGATGAAACCAAGAAGCTGGTATGTTCCATGAAAAGTCGACTGCAGGAATGGATACCATACGTCTTATTGAAACCTATACATTTTAAGTAAACTTTGAATTTCCTTTACTGTATGTACAATTTTTTTATGTAAAATTTTGAAGATAATTTCTTTTGGATTATTTTTGCTATGAATATCCTTAATTTATTCGTTACATTTTTTGTTATTGCTTTCACTATGAAATAAAAGATTGAAGAGAGTAAAAATTTTCACCAAAAATCGTTTAATCCTAAAGGTATTATCACTTTCTTTCGAAAGTCAGTGCTGTATTTACAATTTTTTGATGCAGTGTATGTACGTCGAGTATGTTGCAGCATTTCCATTTGAAGTGCAGTATTGCTAGCAGGTTGCCTGAAATACACGTGCTACATGTGCCACATTCTTACTATGTATTTTCTATGCGCATGCAAAATGCACTATTTCAATGAATAAATAACGTGAACCCTGTCTGCTGCATTTTGATTGATTTCATTGACGCGATGGCAAAAAGCACATTCACACAACACTCGTGCATTGTTCTTATCTTATTTTTTTAGTTAATAAGGCATTCTTTTCGGAATTATGTTTTTATTATTGTTATTCATATTCATTAATATTTAGGAATCCATTAATAATAGAGGAGTTCCGACTTCCACAAGCCTCCAAGTTCTGGCAAACCTACGACTTATGGAAAGAAATGTACACCAAATTGACATATGTTTATGTATGTAGCTGAGTGAAATCAATTGGAGTGGACAGAGTATTTAATTTAACAAATAAACTTGGCTATTTCAGACGGCCTTCATGAAATGTCGCACTGCAGGAAAATAATGAGAACATATTAACAAGGAAATTGCACTTCTTATAAAATCGAGGTTTTTTTACATTTTGCATATCCAGCGAACTCTCGGCAAACGAAAAAAGTATAGTCTAGTGATAATAAAACATTGAATCTTTATAAAGAATCAAACCACCAAATGAAATTCATACAATAAGCCTGTTGTTGTTGTTGTAACAGCTGAAACATTCCTCTTAAATATTTGGGGAATGCTGCGAGAGAGACAGCCCTTAGTCAGACATAAATCTGCGCCGATACGGTAACGTCGAGCCGACTGTCATGGGAACGTCACAAAAGTCCTGACGGTTGATGGTTAAACATTGTATTTAGAAATTTGACGCTGTATTTACCTCCAATATTGTTAAGAGTAACTATTCTAGCCACGCATATTAATCTAATATCGTTCTCGTTAAGACATTTCGACAGCCCTGGTTGAGCTTTGCATTCGAAAGAAGGCAGGTTTTAGGCATAAATTCTGTGCTTATCGATTGAATTCGTTTTGCAAAGGCCCAATACGTTGCTTTTCTAAAATCAACAGGAGATGCCTTTAAGTCGATGTACTTTCTCCATTGCTCTGTGGTCTGGTAATTGATTTACTCTATGTACATACAACAATTCCTTTGTTTGTTTGTTAACAGTAATAGTAGCCCCGCCAGTGCCGGCCATATCACCGGTCATCTTCGTCTAGCTCTTCTAAAGCTAGGCCCAGGAAACATGCTGTTTCGACGGGTTGGGTCTAGAGGGATAGGGGCGTTAGATGAGTCGGTTTTAGGGGGCATGTGAAAAGGTGGTTAGTGTCGTGTGGGGTTCCTTCACATGCCGGACATGTGTTTGGTATGTCGGGGTCGATTCTGGATAAGTAGGAGTTTAACCTACTACAATATCCATAACGTAACTGTGTCACGTGTCTTACGAGGAAGCTGGACCTCTTCATCTGCTAGTGAAGATTTCTTCCGAAGTAATTAAGGGATAGTAGATAATTCTGGATAGTATTATAAGTTCTTATGGAAGTCTCGCCCTAAACATTATACCTTTAAATACTTAAAGGAAAGGAAATTCTATGTTCAGACTCAATATCAGTTAAGCATATATTATTTGTTGCAGCAGACCTTCTATTAGTTGCGTCGGAAACCAATAACTGCACTTTTCAAGCTAGTACGGACCACTAAAAAACTAAAGTTTGTTCCAAATTTATTTTCATCGATAAGTTCATATGAAGCAACAATATCTCGTTTTTTTTTTAATATTAAAGCCGTAATTTTTTACAATTTACTAAAAAAATCTTTACTAATAAAATACTACAACTTATGGTGTAGTTAATTCATTTCTAAAAAAATTAATTACTAAAAGTAAAAACTGTTGTACCAATTGAAAAACGTCATTAAAGCAAATAAAATCCCTCCGGAAGCAAATTACAAACTTTTGTACTTTAACTAAACCACAGAAAGGAAATTTGCGATATTTCATAAGAAAGATCGGTAAAAAAGACATTAAGTTGGGATATGTGTAAGGGCATTCACGTAACTCCAAAACTATATATAAGTACAATATATTATGCTACATATGTTAATAAGTATTAACTAGACAAACTATTTATTCCACTTACAGCACTCCTGAACACCGTGTGCATACAAATGATCCGATTGTCATGTTGACGTATGTGGGACCTTTTTGACCACAGTCAAAGCATTGCCTATTACCACCACCGTTGGTTACCAACTCTCGCAACACCTGCAGGTACTTGTCATCCTGTTTCTTACGAACCACAGCTGCCATATCCGTACTTTTTGTCAAATGGGTCTGCTTAAAGGGCGATTGCGAATGAATATTATATTGTTGTTGCTGGTTTCCTTTCCGAATTTGTTGAATTATATACGGCTCCGCTGCTCTCGTTGTTGTACCCGTGACTGTGGTTATGGTTGCTGTTGCCAGTTCACCGTCACTGTCAGATGCCGCGAATTGCTCTGTATCCGATGATGGATTAGAGACGGTAGTCCCTGGCGGATCCGTAGCTTTGGAATGTAATGAAGTGTTGTAAACAAAAACGAATTGAATTTTGCTGCCTTGTTAGACTTCCTTTTTTATAAAATATTGGCGAAAGGCAACACAAAGTGATTTCAAAATCGATGTAGCTAGCAATCAATCTGTAACACTCGGTAGATTTTCTTTTTTTTCAAATTTTGACAATAAGCTGCCTCGAATAGTAACTCAGAACCGCGGCAATTTTAAGGCCAATATATTTTGGAGCACAATATCGCAGCACAACACTTTTACCCACTTTGCACAACCTACCAAACAACTTATTTATGCAACTGCCACTGCCACTGACACTTTTTACAATGAATGCACGCTAACCTAAGCAAGTTGTCGCCAAGTAGGAATGTTTGTATTTTATTATTTGTATGATTATTTACACATCTCACTTTTTACGAAATGAAACACCTTTTCCACCTTAATATTATGAATAATAATTACTACGCACTTTACACTCAACCGATGAGCTATTGGGGTTGAATAGATTATTTTGCGTCCTAAAATATGTTATTTTATTAACATTAGCTAATAACAAATAACAAAGCGGCGGTAATAAAATAATATTCAAACACCTCTGCTCTTTTTGCTCAACTGAAAAATATATCTTGGATTGGCTAACGTCAAGAGAATACTTTCGTGGCCAGTGTTACCTTGCGCTATGTAAATACAACTTTTAAGTAATGGTGCTCACACTCAGCAATGTAAGCGAACGTTCCGTAGCAGCTGACACGAAAGCCTTATGTATCGATATTACGGAACACAAGCACACATAAACCGAATTATTTTGTAAATATGTTGCCAAAGGAAAGCAGCTGTTTTCTACGAGCACAAGTGTAGCTCAATTGTGTGTATCCCACGGGCAACAGAAAGGGACTACGATAACGTTATTGTTGTTGTGCAGGTGAGTGCGGGCACCATAAAGGAAACAGGTATCTCAATATCGTCTACGTGATGTGGAAATTATAAATTTTGACATTATATTGAAATATTCGATGTAAGTAGGTAAAAGTATTAGAAACGAGTTGAATTTTGTTTAATTCTCAATTCGCATTTTTTTATAACTATTAAGGAATTTTTAAAAGACACTCGCGCGAAATTGAATTTGAGTATTTCTTTCAAAAAAATGATCCATACCACTTTTCAGTTCATAATACAGCGTGAAAGTAAAAGCTATCCTAAAAATATATTACAAATCATTAATATATTAGAAAAGTACGCGTTTGCGTACAAAATCTGCAATACTTAAATTATTCATCATTTTAAAGAAATGTATAAATGCTACTTTTGAATGCAACGATGCAGTAAGCAGCTCTTCCTCTATTCCATATTCGTGTGTGTCACAAGGCCATCTTACACTGCGTTTAGACTGTTTTACTAATGGCACCATGACAAGCACAAGTACAGTAATAGTATAAACAGACAGACGGGATTACCGATTAAGATGCTAATGTTACTGATGGCTGCTTTGTTTATTGAATAGTCTTGTCAGTAAAAGCTGCACCGCAAGCAACAAGTGTTATTAGCTATCCTGGTACTAAGAAATAATAATTTATTTAAAAAAATATCTTAAATTGGAATTTCTCCACTTGAAACTGCATCGAAATATCAAAACAATTAATGTACAGTGGGTGGCCAAATTATTATACTCAAACAAAATTTTCTGTACTTTGATTTTACTGTACTATTGTTTTGTTTCGAACGCTGGACTGCGAAACATTTAGTAACTCAGCTATTTGACGCTGGGTATATTCACAATGTTCCAACATTGTTAAAATTTTTGCTTTTTTAGTTGGTGTGAGGTCAGCACATGTCCCCATCTCTACAAGGCAAAATTTTCAATTTACCCAATTAATAAATAAGAAAATTAGAAATCATCAAAAAAATATGAGTATACCTGTAACACAATAATAACCCAAAAATAAAAAAAAAGCATTAGCACTTACCTAGTACTGTAGATTTATTTTTTCTTAAAATCCACACCTGCAAAAAGAAGCTTGCACTTTGAAATTTGAACAGACACTGTCACTAACGTCTGTCAAATATGAAACAATAGAAAAAACAAAAACATGAGTAATTCCAGATCACTTACAGTATTGTCAGATGTGTACGTAATGATTCAAAACCAAAAATATTATATATAACTACTTCTTCTTCTTCTTAATTGGCGCTATAACCGCTTACGCGATTTTGGCCGAGTTTAACAAAGCGCGCTAGTCGTTTCTTTCGCGTGTTTACCGGCGCCAGTTGGACACACCAAGTGAAGCCAAGTCCTTCTCCACCTGATCTTTCCAACGCAGAGGAGGCCTTCCTCTTCCTCTGCTACCACCAGCTGGTACCGCATTGAATACTTTCAAAGCCGGAGCGTTTGTATCCATTCGGACGACATGACCTAGCCTAGTGCAAACTAGCCTTGCATCCAGTATTTCCTGTTATTTTCTATAAAAGGGTTTTTCGGCAATGCTGCCATCGAAAATTCCCCTAGTCCGCTTAAATTATGAGAATTAAGTATAGTTGTAATCCGCTCTATTTGCACTTAATTCCTCAGATAATTCCGAATTAAGAAATACTGGATGATAAAAAGACTTTAAAGCTGAATATATGGTATATAGCAATTAACAGTGGACCAAATTTTGTCTATCAATTGAAAACGACTTTTAATTAACGACTAGATAACAAGTAATTTGACAGAAGATCTCATTTTAAAGATGCGATAAAGGTAATCTAATAGCACTCGCATCATTGAAGGTTTTATTTGTCAATTGCACTTGTTGTTAAAATTTAATGAATAATTGCAATTGTTTTGAAGAAAATTATATTCAAGCTGATGGTTAATACTAAGTGTGTTGTTGAAAATTTCTAGCTTATTTCGCTATTGGCAGCGAGGCATTGAAATTAAATATCTCTTAAAAATTGTTTGTCTTCGCAGCAATCCTGTTGCCCTCCATTTGTAGAAAAAAGCAAAATACTCATTAAACCTGCTGTTATTATGACTATGGTCAAAGGTTTAAAAAGCTAGAGTGACTACCATTCGGAATTCAGAGAGTGAGCGTCGGTTCGAATCTCGGTGAAAGATCAAAAAATTAAGAAAACGTTTTTTCTAATAGCGGCCCCCCTCGGCAGGCAATGGCAAACCACCGAGATTTCTGCCATGAAAAAGCTCCTCATAAAAAATATCTGCCGTTTGGAGTCGGCTTGAAACTGTAGGTCCCTCCATTTGTGGAACAACATCAAGACCTTCGCCATAAATAGGAGGAGGAGCTCCACCTAACACCCAAAAAGGATGGAAGCTCCAATTATATATACATATATATATAAAATAAAATAAGAGCACTTATAAGTGTTCATTGTGTCACTGGAGATTATGACACAGTGGACCTTCTTTCCTCTACACCCGTGGGACTCAATTATGGAGCAAACAGTTGGCTGATCTAGTGAAGATCTGCAGGATTGCTCGGAAGGAAAATGGACGGCAACTAGGCTCCAACACACAGAAGACTATCCCAAAGCCAGACACTGTCACGAGTACTGGACAGGCTTCTGGAAGGGAAGCAAAATAACTGGCCTTAAAAAACACGAAGAAGGTGCTGGAACGCGCCAAATTTTTCTCGAGCGTCGCGCAAAATCAGTTCTGCTGAAGACAACTGTACCAAAAAAAGGAAGGCACAACCTACAAAAAAGGATAAGGTATCTGAAACTACCATCGTTTAAGAGTTTCAGATTGGTTGCTGTGCTCAAACAGTCTCACGGGATGAATAGGGAAGAATTAAGTAACACCCCGCATGGGAGATATATAAGAAATGCAAATCTGTACATAAATTCGAAGGTACATACTTTCGGCCAGGTTTAGTATTAGTAGATTGTGCAACCGAGAAAGCTGCCAACTGGTTGCATGAAGCAATGAAAAAACTGTCCGGCTGAGAAAGTCCAGAGTCAGACATATATGACGGGGCCAATATAACGGATATACACATTACTGTGTACCTACCACGAACAGCCGACGTTGAAACCATGCATCTTCTGGAACTCATCGTCACCCAGAACAGGCGTCTGAACACACTCCTGTAGACAATACTCAGCAGCAAGGAGTTCAGAACTGTCAATAAAAGCAATCAGAGAGAGCAACAGTAGGATATCCTACAGATTCAATCGTGTTGTTCACTTAACAATAGAGAAGCTGTGGCTGAGCGACATAGCGGGTAAAAACACTCGAAGAAGTTGCGGAAGGCTCAGCTAAAGAAGCAGCTAGCAGTCAACCCGCGAGCGGACGTAAAAGCGCAACGCCTAGTAGCCGCAAAGATAGCTAAAAAAAATTACCGAAAACTATCTGACGGTGGATGTCTCGCTGCTGCCTCACGAAAACAAAGAATTTCCGACGTTAACAGAGGGTTCGAAGCGTTGAGCCAATTTAGCATAGGATACTTTGACGGAGTGGTACTGTCAGATATTGATGAAGATGTATAAAAACGAATACCATCACTAATATCGCCCAAATAAATCTTCACCAGGCCAAAAGCGGCCTTCGGCGGTAATCGCAAGGGAAAATATCATGTCTAAGCAAACATCAAGTCTATAGACGTTCAAGGTTGTTCAAAAACGCTACGCTACAGAAGCGAAATATCCTCAGCATCATATTCCCCAGTTTTTGGTCTGCCAGTCCTTTTTCCATCCTCGATAGAACCAGTTTCTTGATAATTTTCCACCAACCTTTGAATTGTCGGGCGATTTTCGGACGATTGTTTCTACCAAAAAATATTACGAATTTTGCAATATTTTGTTTCAATAATTTGAACGCGTTATTCTATCTACTTGAAATATGTCATAAGATGACATAAAATAGGTAGGTCTAGGAATTATTTACCACTGACACCTAGGCGCCGCTTTTGGAAGACCCTTTATTAAAACGAAATTCATTTTGCTTGTTGTTGTTGTAGCAGCTGGCAAACCACTGCTTGGAGCGGAGAAGCCATCAGTCGTCGTCGCCAATCTCATCTAACAGTACACCCAATGGCCAGTAGACCCCGGCCAGAAGGAAATAATGTTAGATGAGTGGGTTGCCATGTGGAGAAGTGGTTAGTATTACATGATGAGAGTATATCGGAGTCAATTCTGGGTACGTAGGAGTTTGATCTGTAAGAGTGTAAATAAATTTCTTTTGCTCTTCTGTTTTTTGTTTGCTTTATTAAAAAGGTAAAAGTAATTTAGTCTAAAGAAAACAAAAATGTGCTCATATAAAATATGCTTTTTTTTGATTTTAGTACTTAAAAAAAATATTCAATATTTATTTTAAATTTATTAGTTATTACAAAAAAAAAAATACGATTTTCAGATAGACTAGACGATTTACCTTTTGCTTTACAAGCAGAATTTCAATAAAAAAAAACCTTATGCATTTTAATGTAGGTATTATAAAATATATTAGATCAAAATATATTAAGTATACCTTGAGAATTTCAATGAATGCATAATGGTTGCCCCGATGAGTGTTTGCAAAAAACTACATTTCAATTTTAATTAAGGGGAAAATAAATAATAAAACCAACATTTTAAAAAAGAAATACTTTTGCGCTTTCATTGCGACTTTATAAAAAAGAGGCGATAACTTTTACATTTGGCATTGATTTTAAATACATATTTTCAAAATAGTAAAAACGAAAAACAAAATTAACAAGAAATCATGATACAAAATTCCCAAAAGTTTGGTCTTGCAAAAACAAACTACTACATATATATATATATAATTGAAACCGCTATTAGAAAAATGTTTTTCTTAATTTTGGTGTTCCATCGAGATTCGAACCAACGTTCTCTCTGTGAATTCCGAATGGTAGTCACGCACCAATCCATTCGGCTATGGCGGCTACGACATATACATACTATATACTATAATACGCGCACGCGAAAAATGAAGCACTTAAATAAATTGTTGTAATTCACGTTCAATTATAAATTAAATATAAATAGTTTTATGTTATTACAACATAAATAACAAGTTCGTTTCTTTTTTTCAAAATGCATAAGATAACACGTATTAAAGACTAAAATATTAGGAGTTAGTTTTTTTGCAGTTCAAATGTATCAATGCAATGCGCATGGCTGCGAGCGAGGTAAGGCAAATTCAAAATACCAAATGTATGTCTATGGAACTTGAAATAATTTAGTATTTTTTGCTTCAAAAGTGAATATTTTAAGCTAGTTTTTTTTCGAGCGTAGCAGCAATTTTATTAAATTTAAACTTTAAGCATTTTGTCGATTTCCTTACGAGTATATAATACATATAATTTAATATTTTATTTTTAAATGAAATGGCTTGCAACCATCAAATTATAAAAAACGTTAACAAGACATAAATTGTCTAATTAATGCACATAGATATGAAAAAAACCACGTTAGTTATCGTTTAATGCGCAGAAAAAAAATCTAAACCATCGACAGTTGGCTATGCCAATTTGTTTCTTTGTTCTAACGTATATCTTTAAAACAACATTTTTTTGCTACCTCAAACCGTCGAAAATACACGTTTTGCCTAGAACTTATGCGCACTGCATTGATTTTATTTTCAATATACATATACTTGAATACAAAAAAAGGAATAAATTAAAAGTAGTATTACTGTTCGAAATATAAATTTATGCTTATACAAATAATAAAATTAATTTGTTTTTCTAATTACTTGAAAATTATTTCCACTATGCTAACCGAGTTTTTTTATATTCCACTTAAGGTTCGCGATTAAACTTTAAATTTTTCTAAACAATTGCTTTCGATGAATACAATATCCAAATTCGTAGAAACCTACTCAAAAAAATTAAATGTGACACAAACGAATAATTATTACTATTAAATAGTACGTTTGAAAAAGGGATATTTTTTTCCGAAATGAAAAAAAGTTAAATCGTTTGCTTATTCGTTTTCCTGATTTTCCGTGTCAGCGGTCGTTTCATCAGTGGCGGAAGCGATATTTCGTTTGCTCGCCGATTTAACCAATTCCAGATATTTTTTGCCATCGAAACGATTACTCTCATCTGCCAAATCCTGCGGAGTGAAAAGGAAGAGACAAAATCAAATAACAACGATTACGAAATAATATTTAGTACAATAATAATTAAATATAATCTAATTGAAAGTGCGCTAAATCGGAGTTGATTAGTAACAAAATTTTGGCTTACCTTACATTTAGGATAATTAATACTTATTGGCTTAAGCGTGACGATGAAGCATTGTTATTGCGGCAACGACAAATGCGAATTACAGCGATGAAAATGAATGAATGTGTTATTTCAAAAGTACGCGGCTATATATGCCGTTTCTAGCGAATGATTATGAGTGTGTGTGTGTGTGTGTGTATGTATATATGTGGTTTTTTTTGGTATAGTCTTTTTAGTATGCACACTTAGAGGTAACAACTTCAAGACACGAATGATGCTAATAGAATGTGGTGTAAATGTAAATTAAATAAATATAACGAAAAAGAACAAAACGAAAAATGAGGAAATTAAATGAAATAAAAAACATTAGTAAATAAATAGTTACATGCAATGCACCCAAAATTTTAATTTGTTGAATGTGATATGAATAAATGGAAGCATGAGCGGTTAGAAGTGGATAAATTCAGACCCGAACCATCTAGTTTAACATCTCTTACTGACGCAACCATTTTCAAACCAGCAAATGGAGAGCGAACCAAGTATTTCAGGATAACAATTTAAATAAAACATAAATATATACCGAAAAATTATGCGAGAAATTCAGATTTTTAGGGTATTACATGTTATATGAAATTACTGTTAGCCACAAGTTGTCATATACACATACATACATAGTTGTTATATTTTCAATCAAAAAACTAAGCTTTTGAATTATAAACATACTTTTTACAGAAATACATATGCACTCTTTGGCATCATTTGGTAAATTTATTAAAATTTGATAACAGCTGTTAAGCACGATTGCCAAGGGTTAATTTAATATCGCAAAATGTGCAAGGTGTTATGTACTTTTAGAGAAGTTTTATTCTCTTTGAAAATACTTCCACATATAATTTCTCAGGATTAGTTATTTGTATTTAAATTGTACTGGAAAATAATCAATTTGCACCAAATGCACACTTTTGAATCTGATCAAAAATAAAATCAATAAACTCAATTAGTAAAAACGTTATCTTCTTTTAATTTTAGCCCAAATAAAATTCAAATTTCTTACATTTCATCTTTTCTACTGTTAAAGAAAAATACATTTTTATTTTATTATTTTTCAATTTTAATATTTTTTAACCAAAAGAATTAATAAAAAATAAATTCATTTGTTAAAAAATAAATTATTTTCTTTTTACTTTTTTCGCTCAAATAGAATACTTCATGTCTTTCTCTTTTCTAAAGTGAATGAAAAATGAATTTTTATTTTTGTCTTTTGGCCATTGATGAAATTTTTTTATTTTTTGGTTTAACATTTAATTTATTTAAATTGAATTTATTTAATTTTTTGTTACCCAGTTTTAGATTTTAATTATTTTGACTGAGAATTTTTTTATTTTTGCTCAAAAACAATAATTCACATTTCAATTTTTTTAGCCCAAAGAATTAATCAAAAATAAATAAAAATGAACTTATTTGGTAAAAAAATTATTATTTTTTAATTTTTTTCGCTCAAGTAAAATCCTTCATTTTCACATTTTATTTTTTTTAATGTCAATGAAAAATTAATTTTTATTTTTGTCTTTTGTCCATTGATGAAGTTTTTATATTTTTTGTTTTAATATTTATTTAAATTAAATTTATTTAAGTTTTGTTACCCAAGTTTAGATTTTAATTATTTTGACAGATTAAAAATCAATTAGCAAAAATTAGTTTTAAGTAAAGTTGTGGTTGATAATAAAAATAATATCAGAAAACTCTTCTTTAAAATTAAAATATGCCTTACCCTACTGATTATCCTATTCTCAATACAACTTTAATTTTTTTTTGTTTTTTTAATTTTATGTCGTTAATTTTAATTTTATGTCGGCCGCCGTAGCCGAATGGGTTGGTGCGTGACTACCATTCGGAATTCACAGAGAGAACGAAGGTTCGAATCTCGGCGGAACACCAAAATTAAGAAAAACATTTTTCTAATAGTGGTCGCCCCTCGACAGGCAATGGAAAACCTCCGAGTGTATTTCTGCCATGAAAAAGCTCCTCATAAAAATATCTGCCGTTCGGAGTCGGCTTGAAACTGTAGGTCCCTCCATTTGTGGAACAACACCAAGATGCACACCACAACTAGGAGGAGGAGCTCGGACAAACACCCAAAAAGGGTATACGCGCCAATTATATATATATATAAAAGTATAAATTGTTAATTTTAATAAAACTGAATGCATTGAATACTTTACGATTTAGTCAATTAATTTTTAAATTTAAACAATAGAACATTTTATAAAAAATTAAAGATTCGCGCATTTCATTTAAAAAATACAAATTTTGAGTCTGCGATTATTTAACAACAAAAATGGTGAAAGCTGTTTTTTTACCATTGGCTCAGTGCGATTTTGATTTTAGTGAATTTTTTTAACTACTTGTGAGCCTAATCGTAATCAATATGAAAAACTATTACACCAAAACTCATGTCGCAAATGTACATACATAAAATGTTGTTAATTTTATATAAATAAAAAATATCACTAAATTATAAGCAAATGTGCAGTTTATGTTAACAACTATGCGTGAATGTGACTCTGTGTGTGTTTGTGGGCGCATGTGATGTGATGAATTTAAGCACTCCATCAAAATTGTCCATACCATTTGTGCTGCTGAAAGCATGCGTTTAGTTTACTGGTCGATCGATGAGCTCAATTTAATCCATGTTAAAGTGAAATAAAGCGGTTAAGAGCAATATTTTTCCAAATTATTTTTTAGATAAAATATCTAAGTAAATACTTTTTATTGAGATTTTCGAAATAAACTGAGAATGTACTTATAAGTGATACCTTAAAGAAAGGAAAAAAGAGGTGTACCAAATAAATTTTGCTCCCATACATATCCCAAATGCAAGTGTATTTAAGTATAATCATAGAACACCAAAGTTTATACCCAATACATTAAAGTAATTGCTTCTTTGTCAACAATTAAACATTGTATACTTAATACAGATATAATATATACGAACTTTTCTCCGCACATAAATCTTATTACTAAGTACGCAAAGTGATGGTCTTTTAAATTACGTTAATTAAACAACTACAGAATTGCGGAAAGATGAACTCAAGTGCTTTGGTGTAGAGGCGTGCAACACAATTTAAAATTTCAAGACAGATTGATTTTCACAATATTCAGCCAAAAAAATTTTCAATTTGACATGGACACAAATAACATAAAAACAAATTTTGTTTTTGGGAACGTTTAATCATGAAAATATGAAAAGTCCAATTTTTTTGAGGTACGTACAGTCAACGTCTAAAGAAAGTGTTGATAAGTTTTGACTATTTATTATTTACTATATACTACACCAAAAACCATATAAAGCAGTCTTTTTACAATTTGCAATTTTATAGCACATTAAATGTTTGGTATAGTAAGTGCAAGTTTCATGAAGGTTAAAAGTCATACTGATTTTTGAGTTTTTTTTCGGTCGCGGTCTTGTGCATTTTCGCCTACTCCACGTTTTTTTATATGGAAGAAAACACCCAACACCGTCAGCAGAAAAGAGTGTAAAAAATCAATACGATTTGGGAATCATTTGGAACTTACACTTTTTCTAAAAACTCCAAGTAAAAAGTTTGAAATTTTTAAGAAAATTATATGGTTCTTGTAGTGGTATTAACTATATTTTTATAAAAAAATAATTGAAATCACAAAATAAATAAATAAATAGTCAAAACTTATTAATAAGTGGTGTACCCTTTCGCGTAGCCCGCGAGATTTCAAAATTCACCTTTCAGCAAACCTCGTACATTGTGTAAGGAGGTAAGTATTTAGTATTCATGGTATTATTTGGTCTTATTGAAAGACAATATCATGCAAAAACTGCTGTATATTAAGGCCAGGTTACTCTTGATTTGTGTGCTTTTTTAAATAAACTTTATTCATAGTACAAAATATATTTATTAATCAATTTTTTTACATGTGAAAAAACAAATATTAAATTGCTTAAAAAAAATTTTTTTTTTTCAAATGGTGGCTTTCAAAATGGCTGCTAAATTTTAGCTGATTCGTAGTTGGATGCCATCATATCTCGAAAACGAATTATCTGAAAGTAAAAAATCAAACGGTTTCATCTTCTGTATTGAATTGGTTATGACCTCAAGCAGAATCAAATATTTTTAATAAAAAAAAACAAAATGGCGGACTTTTGAATTTTTTGCCACTATTTTTTCACTTTTAATTGTTTATGACTTTTTTAAATAACAATAAATGTTTGTGATTCTGCTTGCGGCTATAACCAATTCAATACAGAAGATGAAACCGTTTGATTTTTTACTTTCAGATAATTCGTTTTCGAGATATGATGGCATCCAACTACGAATCAGCTAAAATTTAGCAGCCATTTTGAAAGCCACCATTTGAAAAAAAAAAAAATTTTTTTTAAGCAATTTAATATTTGTTTTTTCACATGTAAAAAAATTGATTAATAAATATATTTTGTACTATGAATAAAGTTTATTTAAAAAAGCACACAAATCAAGGGTAACCTGGCCTTAACCAAAATATGATTATAGATGGGTAATGAATGATGCTTTCCATTTCAATTCAACCGGGCTATTCGGGTCATGTTCTTCGATTTCGTTGTAACTCAAATATGTTGCTCTCTAGTCAAAATAATGAGACACGTATTTTTTTGTTCGCCGGAAAAAATTTTTTTCAAGATTTATCGGCAATTTTGTTCTTCGGCTCAAAATCGATTTTTTTTCATTATATAAGAAATTTTTTTGTTTTTAAATGCTCATAACTTAGTCAAAAATGAACCCATTTGAATGATTCTGGGTTCGAAATGATCGTCATTACTTACACAAATGACTTCATGTAGAAACAATTGCAAAAAAGTAGTTGAACATTTTTTATTTTCTAAAAAACAAAAAGTGCGAAACAGGTTTTTTACTCAAAAATTCATTATTCAAAAATAACTCATTTTAGCTACTGGGCATTCAGCTCAATTGAAGTTTGAGGTGTCCTCTTGATTTGGACAAAGTTATAAAAAAAACAAAAATACACTTTTTGAAATATTGAATTTCGAAAAAATCTCTTTTTTTTTTCTTTTTTGCGAAATAAAAAAATTTCAAGAACTTTTTTGCAATTGTTTCTACGTTAAGTCACTTCTGTAAGTAATGACGATCATTTTGAACCCAGAATTATTAAAATCGGTTCATTTTTGACTAAGTTATGGGCATTTAAAAAAAAAATTCTGTATTCGAATGACTTCATGTAGAAACAATTGCAAAAAAGTAGTTGAACATTTTTTATTTTCCAAAAAACAAAAAGTGCGAAACAGGTTTTTTACTCAAAAATTCATTATTCAAAAATAACTCATTTTAGCTACTGGGCATTCAGCTCAATTGAAGTTTGAGGTGTCCTCTTGATTTGGACAAAGTTATAAAAAAAACAAAAATACACTTTTTGAAATATTGAATTTCGAAAAACTCTCAATTTTTTTTCTTTTTTGCGAAATAAAAAATTTTCAAGTACTTTTTTGCAATTGTTTCTACGTTAAGTCACTTCTGTAAGTAATGACGATCATTTTGAACCCAGAATTATTAAAATCGGTTCATTTTTGACTAAGTTATGGGCATTTAAAAAAAAAAATTTCTTATATAATTAAAAAAAATCGATTTTGAGTCGAAAAACAAAATTGTTTTTTCGGGCGAACAAAAAAATACGTGTCTCATTATTTTGACTAGAGAGCAACATATTTGAGTTACAACGAAATCGAAGAACATGACCCGAATAGCCCGGTTGAATTGAAATGGAAAGCATCGAATAAGGTTGGAATAAAGTAATTATTCGAAATGTGACATTGCCCTTTTTCACATTAGGCTCGCCGTACTGTAATTTATATCAATAACTAACAGTGTAAAATAAAAATATATAAATATTTTAGGTTTGTACGCAACTAAAAAATAAAAAGACGTCTCGAGCTCTTCCATGCAAAATTGTTCGGATAGCATTTGTATTTCCTTTTCACGGAGAAGAAGAAGCAGAATGGGTTGAGGTTTTATTGCGCTGTTGCAATAGTATTTGCTTTTATTCTTTTTGTATATTCACTGAATTTTTATACAAGCTATTTCAGAAAATATTTGAATTCGATTTGTTGCAACTTATTATTCACTTTACTAATAACAAGTATTTTTGCCCTACCGAAACCAAAAAACACTTGATTTCATCCATATGCCTCTCCGCTAATGTAAGCCTTCATAGTAGTTTTAGTAGAATTCATAAATGTCTGCAGTACCCTTGACCAGAAGTATAGTTCACCGACTTATTCGTACAATGGCACAAAAATGATGCACAAACTGTGTATCAGCAAAGTTAGTTTTATGGCAATAGAAATACTAGTTGGGACTTTCATTCAAATTCACTGTTATGCAATCATTTAGAAATCCAATTATAAAGTAATATAATTAAATTAAATTACTATTCATTTCTAGTTTACTTTGTGATAAGAATGCATCATTGCACGAAAGCTGCCCTTATCTGTGTGTTTGTGTGTATATATAAGTTAGTGTCTGTTTAATTGTGACATTTTTTATTGCATTAGTGCTTGCATATTTTACTAAAAAACTACAAAATTTGCAAAACATGTTTTCTTTGAGACTCGTGTGTTATCTATTTCTTTAACTTTAATGCTTATGGTTTTTTTTTTTTTAAGTTTTGCACTTGCGTTCTTATTTTGAACTGACATATTTCATTATTTAATTCAATTTTATTTTTTAGTTAATAATAATCTGTTTCACAGCCAAAACACAGATTAGTTAAATGTATAGTACATTAATCTTTTTTGCTTTTCTGATAATAACATTTCGCATGCTTTAGATTTAATACCTCGAAATTCATGGTTGAAACGTCCATTTCAAATATGTAGATAAATTGAAAATACAACTTTAAGTTGTATCTTTTATTATAAATAACACTAAAATAAGAATTTGTATAAGAAACAAAACAAAAAAAAACGTTTAAAAGGAACAAATATTTTTAAACTATGTTCATTTTGGTTTTTTTACTCACGCTTTTATAAAAATATATATACCTATATAATTTTATGTATAAAATAGTTAAAAAGATTATGCCACAAAGTTGTTTCCACTATTTTATAGGGAGATTTTGACACATTTAAGTTTTTTAGATTGTGTATTGCTGAACAATTCATCCAATCATTCACGTTAATAATTGACAACTAAGCTGTCAAACGTTTTTGCTTTTCCTCGTATATTAAGAGTTCATTTCTTACAAAATTAAGCATTCACTTGGTCGGATCGTAGAGACCATTTTTAATTCGAAATTTCATATTAATGTTTTAACAGTAAAAATGGTTACGTCTTATAAGAAATCGATCGAGTTTGTGTTTAAAAATATTCAAGTATCCTAAAAACTATATTGCTGAAATACGTTTCGGTAGAGGCTACACTGTTCAGAATTATGACACTGTGCAAGTTCGAAAAATGGACAAGGGGTTTGATGGCGTCCACTGTTTTCTCAGATTGACTCCAGTTTTCGAGATAACGGTAAATAAAAATTCCCCTCAAGGTCATTGAGAGCTACGTATATGTTAAAACTATTTGATCTTGATGACTTTCAGAAATAATTTAGCAGTATAGCATTAAAACCGTGCCATTCATTTACAAAAAAATTTAAATTAAAGCAATTTTGCTAAAAGAAATATAAAAAAAATATATATATTGCAAATTGTCTTCTGCATCGTTTTTTATGTATACAATAAAATATGCACGGTTTTCCATTTAAAAATTTATGATGTAAGATTGTTTCTAAATGAGCTCTCAGCGTCCACAGGGGAAATTTTCCAATATCGTTAACTATTAGAATATTCGATCTTAATGCCTCAAAAACTATTGCACCCTTACTTTCATCAATGGGTTTGCGCCATGGATGTAACAAAATCAGGTGAAGTCAATAGAGCAATGTTTGTTGTAATATTGATAAGTTCGACATGCTTATTTCAAAATGATGACTTCTTTTCCTACGAATTGAAAATAATATGCACAAAAGAAGTAATGCGAAAGGAACTTAAATAGATCGTTTTAATACATTAAAATGCATAACCGAGAAAGTAAGACTAAGTTACTGGCATCACTTCATTTTATGTACGCCTTGTGTTGATGCAATATATTTGTTTTAAACCTCATCTTGCACTCGCTCCTTACAGTATAAACATGCCCTATACGATTTTGAGAACCCTCATTAATTTAAATTCATTTGAGAACTTTGCACTCTTGCCACTTGCTTCTGATATTAATCGCATGTAGAATTTGAGCGATACTCGCGCATAAACTTAGGGCGCTCAATGGCACGCCTCTGATTTGCCACAACATCAGCAGTGATTACAATTTCTGTCCCCATATATTTTGTTTCGCTGACAAACTCAACATCAGTATCGTTATCTTCATCATCTATGATTTCAATGATCTCATTATTTCTTTTGTCACGTTTCATTTTTCTACACTTGCTCGGTCTGGCCTTACCCATCTTCAATTTTTCCCTTTCAGCCGCAGCAGTTACGTCAGCATTACCTTTGACTCCATTATCATTCGATTCAAGAGATTTGGTGGCTTCGTCGGCCGGCTCATTAACCAAACTGCTTTCCATAATGGAGGAAATCATTTTGATTTGTTTACTTAACAATTTTTGTGGCTTATTGTCTGTATTGACAAATGCATAGGAGCTGCCATTAGTATCATTGGTGTTGCCATTATTAAAAGTGGCGGATACATTATTGGTAGGTGGTGCTTGTACTGGTGGGGGTGTTGCACCACCACTGCTATATGGCACATTAGCATAGCTAAAACTGCCGGTTGTAGGACCTGAACGGACAGACATAATTTTTTGTTGGTGTTGATGTTGTTGTTGCTGCAACTGATAGTGAGTTTGTTGATTGTTGCTGCTATTGGCATTTGCGTCGGCTCTTTGGCTATACGGACGGTGAAATAAACTGTTTGTACCAACATTTGCATTATTATAGTGACGATCGGTGTGGTAATGCTGTTGCAAATGCTGCTGCTGATGTTGCAGTGCATCATAGCCCTCTTCGTCTATACTAACTATTTGACGGTTAAAGAAACCTTTCCGCTTGATATGTAATGGTGTTTGCAGTTCATACTGCTGACGGTTATGTGTAAGTTGACTACCAGGGTGCATGTGCATATTAGCCTGATGCTGTGTCTGTGTTTGTGTAAGAATTGTGGGCGATTGTGCCTGCGCTACCATATTTGAATTCTTTGTGGACATATTTAAACTACTAATAGTCACATTCGCACTAACGACAACGGCGCCAACTGTGGCACTACCAAACGGATTATATATATTATTACTAGCAATATTTGGAAAAGTATTTGGCGTATTTGCAGTGGTACTAGTAGTAGGAGTAGAAATAGTAGTATTGGTAGTAATGGAAGCAACACGTAATATCGGTGCTGTATTAGTAACAGTGCCTGTTGTGGCAGTGAGCTGTGTTACCTTATTGCGTACGATGGCTGGGAACTTTTCGCATATTTTCTGCCACTCCCCAGGGAGTGCCCAGGAATGGGGACTCTTCGCATAGTACAACAAATGCTCGTATTCGTGAACAATTCGTGCTGCATGACAACAAACAAGTACGTATGGATTATTGGATTGGAATTCGAATGTAATCCACAACTGCACTACTAGAGGCACACTTACCCGAATCGCTGCTGACGAAACCAGCAGTTATGTTTTCATTTTTGCCACGCGCAACTGTTGAGTTAGCTGCCGCTTCAGGTGTAGAGTCCTTGCGTGAGAAGTGACTTCTACGTGAACGCGATAAACCATTGCTTTGACCTGAAGCTACAAAACAAATGACAGTCAATAGTTTTCTAGTGCTGACCAACTTAAAAAATCAAAGCAAACCATTTGTATCGGCAAATACTTCATCATCAAAATCGTACACATTACTGTTTACACCCTGTGCGGCCATATAATTCAAGCCGATACCGCTATCCGCCAGTGGTGGTGCAGCGGCATGCAAAGGTGTGCCCATCATGAACTGTGGTGCAGCCATAGGCGTGGACGGTGTTGAAATAGGACTTACAATACTACCATCAAAGGCAGCCCCTGCCTCCACTGAAGCTAAGAATTCGGCGCTGCTAAAGTAATCATCCAATACTAATTTCGCAACCTAGTAAACATTTTAAATATTCAATCACTGTTCAGAGACCATATCGCATGCGCACTTACCCGCACAAGATCGCAACAATCACCGGTGATTTTGATAAGATGCTGACCCACGTTCACCGTGTATTTGTATTCACCTAAAGAAGCATCATTGGTGGAAAATGAATGCAATAACATTTGCTGATTGGGACGCAACACTTTACCAGCAGCTGCAGCTGCGGCAGCAGCGGTAGGTGTGGAAGTGCTACCAACGACGGCACCCATCATATTCATAACTTGTTGCTGTTGTGCAGCAGCTGCTGCTGCTGCGGCTGCCGCTGCCGCAGAGGCAGTCATGAAATTTTGCGCTGAATTGAAGCTCAGACGATTGGCTAAACTGCTATTGCCAGCACCACCTGCGCCCGGTGTACGTGGCGTAACAGCCTCATCGGAATTGGAAGATGCCAGTGAAGAACATGAACCACCGCCACCAGCATGGCCGCTACCCATAGCGGGGTCCAGACGCACAGGTGAGGCGTTGCGACGTATAGTGTCCTCGATGAGTTGTTTCGCATAGCTAGGTGGGAGAGAAAATTTTAGTTATGTATTTATTATTAAGATGAGTTTGGAATCGGATTAGTTGACAAGACATAAAATCTAATTAAGATACTTTTAAAACTGAATTTTCAAACAGAAATACTGCGACTAAAAGCTACTGCATTGTGCGTAGTAAGAAAAGGACGTTTACTTAAAAATCGCTAATCATTGAGCAATAACTCACAATTTTTTCCACATATATATTTCCTCGCAGACGATTCATTCTATATTTATCTAAATTCTCTTAGTGCGTTTTTTTATTAGACTATCGAGTAAGCAGTGGAAATTAGTGTTTTTGCCTTTGAGCACTTTTAAGCACTCGCTACAAAATGTAGGAGTGACATTTCTTGGTCGAATATCAATACGATAGCGAAGATTCGAAAACATGCAAACAAGGAGGTTCAAAATATTTCTTAACGTTTCTATCGGCAGTATACAAATCGCCCAACTCTTTTGTACTCTTTACCAGACAAATAATATAATTCGCGTTTTGCGAATGTAAAACCCCTGGACATGACGCCATGACCTTATTTTAGCGCTCATCCACACAAAGCGTGGTTTTGGGTACTTACTTAATTTTTTCCTCAGTTGGTCCCGTAATTTGCACCAGACGTTCCTTAGCTCCAGGATTTACTAAAGTAAAGTTAAAAAAAAAAAATATTACTAATTCCGCAGCGAAAACAACGGCTCATATGCTTGCATACGTTCAATACAAAAAACCGCCACCTAAATGTATGCAACTTCTTACAAGCTGAGCCTCACTGCATCTCCGAAATTCGATTAGTATGAAAATAAAAAACTCTTAATAGCTTGGAAAATAATGTAGTTTTTATATACATATGTATGTAGTATGTACACGTACGTAATTGTATATTTCGTTGATTCGATGCATGCGTGTGAAAGTGTGGTGTATGTTTTTATTTTGTTTTTTTTAATACAAAACTTATTTGCATGCAAAATAATATTTTTTATGGTTATGTGAATTTGAGTTGATGAGGTGAAAAAGTGAAAATGCAAATAAACGAAATTTTAAATAAAAAGAAAGCACACAGTAATAAAAGTAAATTTTAACTTTAACACACAAATATAAAAAGCGTATCTTTCTGCTTTTTAAGTCCAAAAAAAAATCGAAATCGAAATGAGTGAAAATAAGTTGCCCTTGAAGCAATTGCAGCATAAAAAATTAACGCTAAATTACGGTTAATAGCAACAAGCAACCACAAATAATGTTAATAGCGTTCACGGTGCCATAGCCCCCAACAAATGTATTGTTACCAATAATGATATTCTTTTTAAATATGCATGAAGTTTTTGAATTGACTCTGTGTACATGTTTTTACCTCTTTGGAAGGAAATTATCGTTTCACTTAACTCCTCAATCATATGAACACGTCTGCCTTTAATGCCCATTACTTGTATGCGGACACATATCCAAAGAAACAGGCAAAACACAATAGTTGATAGCAATTAAATAGAGTTTATGGCAAAAAATATTCAAGTATTTGCTGTGACGTTTATGGTGCATAAAAGTAACAGTTTTTTTTGAAACCTTTTGTAAAATTTAAAGAGATTTTCAGACAAATTACATATATACCTTTTCCCGAATCGGCATTACGTATGACCACTTCGTCTTTACAATAAGTTTTGCCTGGTATTTTAGTTGGTTTCGGAAACTTTCCTGAATTTCGTATGACCTCACCCGGTGCCAACAGGAGTTGCGTCTGCTGCGCGGAACCAACAGCGGCTATTGCGGCTGCAGCGGCGGCGCCAGCCCCACCGAATGTGGGGGAGGTGCTTAGGAACCCGGTTTGTGTTGGATCAACAAGTCCATCGGGTAACTGGAAAATTAAAACACCAAATAATTAACGCAAATAAAACTTACGAAAACGAGTGAAACTAAATCTTACATCGATGTTCGTTACTTGCTTGGTTTTATAGTACGAATTGAAGCCATGGTCCTCCCAGCCTTTGGCGCGTAACTCTATCAATTCGAGCAGATTCAGTCTCGTCATAATATTTAAGCGTTCGTCCTGCGAAGCATTACGGAAAACAACGAAAGCACGATCTAGTGTATCTTTCGATACCGTCTCAAGCTGTGGACCGTGTATGCGCAGGTTTTGCACTAGTGCGGCCATTGGTTCCGTATTATTGATGCCCGATTGTAGATTCAACGCAACACTCTCAATAAGCTGAATTAGCTCTTCAATGAGCATGTAGTTGTTTTTTAGTGATGAGCGTGATTGTGATTTTAATGGGCGTGGCGCCTCAACATTTTTCACTGTACGTCCAATGTGCGCCATTTTCTTTTAAATGAACTAAGGTTTTAAGTTAAAATTTAAAATCGTTTATTGATTTGGTCGTTCAACTGATTATTTATTTATATTTTTTATGTTTGTTTTTATAAGCGTGGAATTATAGGTGGTTAAATTGATATTGAGTATTTGAAGTAATTTTTTTACAAAAAAAGCTTCAAGTAAAATTGAAGGAAAATCGAGATTAACTCAAACGTCTGTTCGCACCTCCCCCTGCAAAAATTAAGAAAGAAGAATAAATAATTAGCTGTGCAATATTGATTTAATTTTAAGCTTCCTTTTTGGTTGAGTGTAAGCAGTTAAATCGAACCAAGCAAATTTGAATCATTTGCCTTTGACTCACAAGTTTCGTAAATAGTTTGTATGGTAACGGCAGTTTAACCGATAAATGTTGGTGTATTACATGTTTGCCAAATAAAATTGTTATGCCATCAACTTTGGCTGCTTTCAGGTTTGTTTTAGTGTTTATTTTTCTACTTTTTCTATTGATTAGCTTACGTTGAAGCCCTACTACGATGACAATTGTGTCGTATATGTATTGTACCTTACCTCTTTCTACCTTTTCCAATAGACACCCAACAAATTTAATGTCGGCAAAAAGCTTAAGTTGTTGATTTGCTCAATTGATGTTGCTTGAATATTCTACGCTTTTGAGCATATTATATTTCTTGTTTTATTTAGTGTTTATTAGAAATATTTCTCTCGATTTTTTGTTGCTTTTTCGGAAGCTCCATGGAAAATTGCTTGTTAATAACGTAAATTGTTCGGAGCTATTTGACTTCTATCTGCTTGCATTGTGTATCTCGGTTAAGCTGATAACTAATTTCCTGTGCCTAATACATTTGCATGCCCATATGTATAGCTTATTTGCATTTTACGGTTATTCTTTTTGATTTATTACTTTCTTTTTTATCTTTCAAAATACAGGTAACATTCCTTTAATACAGGTAATTTCAAAATACGGGTAACATTCCTAAAATTGCCGTGTTGTATGAGACCCAAAGCAAGTACAAAAACAGGGGTTACTCCGAAAACTTGTTAAAAAAAGTTTTTTTTAATTCTATATAAGCAACTCTAATTTAATAAATTTCTTCGTAGTCACTACTCAGGATACTCTACCGCGAACATTTTTCGGTGGAACGATATCACCTTCACTTTCAGAACTTCTTACCTCATTTAAAGTTCTTGCATCTTCCTCCCTCTTAAAAAAAATCTGTAATTGTACTTTCATTGCTGGTACTTACCAGGTCATTATAATTTCTCGGTATGGGGCTAGACAGTTGTGCAGTTCCCTTCTGAGTTTTCGACTTCCTTTAAATATTTTTTTATATATTAAATTGTTAAATGCACGAGGATTTAAAGACCCATAAACTAGCAAGGGTTTTGCCATAAAGTCCTCCGATGCATTACAGCAAAAAAGGATATTTAAACACCTTAAATCCGGGTGCTGTTTTTTCTTTTTTCGATTCAATCGTTCTACTCTTTGATTGACATAGGATTTCCTTATTCTTTAAGATGGAATGGAGTTTTTTTTTCACAGCAGTCATCAATCCAAATGCTGAGTGTTTTTCCATTTTCTCAATTATTGACGCCCAGGGGCGAGCTGCACGCTTTGCGGATGTCATTGATCCTGCAGCAACTGCACTTCTTATTTCTTTTTCATTTTTCTTGATAGTCCGGACTTTTTTCTTCATTCAAAATAAAGCACACCTCGTCTTTATAAAGGTTTTTGAAATTTTCTTATCGTGTTAGAGAGAAACCGTGTTGAAGAACGCCTACTCTGCTTTAGAAGCTAATGAACAAATATCTTCAATCAAAGGCAATCTATGATAAGAGCGCACTAAAGCCAAATATAAAATTAATAGACTTTTTTGACTCCTCAAATCAATTCTTAGTGAATCTTAAAGCATCGCATATATTTATATGTGTTATTTATTACATTTATAAGCATACACTTATGCACATCTTTGTTTATTTAAAATTCATCAGACTAGTCCGAGTTTGTTTACTGGGCCACAGACCTTGGTCGGGGAAAACCAGTGCCATTCCGCCGTTCTCTCAGTTGATTCTACTTTGCCGGAACGACCCAGGTCCATATTTGGCCAAGGACTGTTAATTTAAGCTGTTACAACAAGAACAGAGTTATTCAGGTGCATCAAAACATGGATTCCCATCGGCAAGGCTTCTAAATCCTCTGCATTGTTCATGACGAAGATAATGATTTTGGAAAAAGAGATTGGTAGCCCTGTAGAAAGTTTTAAAAACTTTTATTAAATGATTTTATGGGCTTGTGAAACGTCCATTGTCAGAGTGCACTTACGCAGACTTTGGAGGTGGGATTTTTTAGGTTTAATGCATTACGATCGCGTTTCTTATGTGAGATGATGATATCCGTAGGATAATATTTCTTACGTTTTGCAAGGCTTACCCAAGTAAGTAACGAAGTAATGAGTACCAATTAATGTTCTACCCTCCTTTTGGAATCAACAGCCCTAACAAGTTGAATAGCTTTTTATATTTAGACGTGCCTATTTTTTCTGCTTTATTTAAGTAACCATTGCAGAGTTAATTGTTAGCCATATAAAATTTCCTATACATATCTTCTTTCATAATTAGCGCAACCAACACAAAATTCATTATTCGACGAGGTGAGAGCCGCACACAAAACTCATTCAGTTGTATGAATATGACAATTGGAATTATAATTTCAGTATGTGATGACACGCTTTGCATTTCAATTCAAACACTTTCAATGCCGCAAGCAGTACGCAATAGTACTGGCTATCATAATTCCCTGTAATGTATTTATTGCAAAGTTGAGATTTTTACTAAAACATTAATATTATATGATATCCATTTATCCATTTTTGATCGGGTGGATTCTTGCCAAATCTCATTCAAAGACAAATGGGTAACCGTGCGGTTATTAAAATATACATTTCTCACATATGAATCATCTAAAGGTCATAACAACACACGTTAAAGCTGTGTGTTGCTATCGACAAAAGTGCCAGTAGTTTCTCGTCCGTCAAGTCGGCAGTGTTTTGCACAAGACTCCCTCCCACTCGTAAATGATCTATTGCTGTTTTACCGTATCTCCATTTCATGACCGTACTTACAGAAATGTGAATACATTTTAAAAACTCTTACCCAAATGCAGCCCTTATTCCAATATGAACTTGCAACAAATTTGTGCACTCGTTCCACTTTACTTAACTGCTGCCCTGACCAGTACAAGTCAATTGAATCATAGTCGAGAATAGCAACAAATATTCATTTACTCAGCACCTCTGCCAACGACAGCAGCAAAGTTGAAACAAAAACAAAACAACAAAATTAAATACGCAGGGAGGTTGACAGCGACGTTGACTTCTGTGTAGCAATGGCTGAATGCGCAATGGCCACATTTTCATAGAAAAATTCTTTCTAACAATTAAATATTTGTAACTGGAAATATTATATTTGCAGATTTTAACTGCCACTGAGGTTTTTCAACTCATACTTGTATTTTGGTGCGTAAAGTAGCGGTGTTCCTCTGCACTTTTTATTTTCCCTTAAACTGCTGCTTTCGATACCGTTGTCGCAGATCTCGCTACTGCACTTGACATTATACCCGTCGCGCACATTTTAAGACTTTTATATGACAAAATAAACATGTGCACTGATATTTCATTTGGTTTTTAAGAATTACCAATATATTTACACTTTAGAATTCGTTTTTTCTAGTGAAGAATCCATTTTTCGGATAAACTTACCAGAAATTCTGCAAATTCACACAAGAGAAAAACTTTTTACTGCTCGTCGTAGTGGATGAAACATCCAATCAAAGCAAATGCAAATCTCAGTGCTGCCATTTTTTGTGGATGCTAAAAATTCGGTTATTCTATTGTGAATCCCAACACCAAATTGTTTGTGAATGGTTGACATTGACATTTCCGTTTATTCTGTAAATGAATCTGGAAACATAAATTTACAACAACTACCAATCATAATACCATACATATTGCGTTTAAAAGAAACACGTAGTTTTTCGGCAATGGCTTTATCTGTTACGGTGGAAGATGAAGAAAGTTTACGACAGCAATGTGAACATGCCTCCTTGGAAGACACATCACAACCTACTAAGAAAATGGAGCAAAAAGCAGTCCTACCACCCATTAAACTAGGTATGTCTTTTAGTGACTGGAAGCAAATGAAAGAAGCAGGCGAAGATAACAATTCAACATCCGCAAAAGTTATAAAGCCAACTGGTCTACTTAGGCAAAATCGACACAATAACAACTCGTCATCTGAACATCGTCAGCAAAGACGACCACAACAACAAAATTTACCTAATTTTAATGCATTCCCTAAACGTCAAAACCAAAGAAGTGACCGCAACTTCTTTCAAGATCCCATGATACCACCAATAATGTCGCCATCGTCTTATGATGATCATCAATGGTCGTCTGGACCTCTAATGCAGCCCATGTTTCCACCAATGCCTCGAATGCCACGGTTAAATCAATATAGTATACGTATAAACCAATCTGGACAATATAATAACCGATTCCCTTTGCAAATTCGTACATCGACGCGTGTTAAACCGAAATCCGGGCAAATGAATTCAACTGCGTCCCAGAAAGAACAAAAGCCTAATAGTATGAAAACAGCCACAACTGCGGACACAAAAATATCAATCCAAGAAAATAGAACTCAACCGCAAATTTATGTTCAACGACCCCGTAATGCTATGAATAAAAATGATAAGCTTAAATCCAACTGGATAATAAAACCTCAAGCACCACCACCTATGCAAGCAAATACGCCGGAATTACGAGAAGAAAAGCAACGCATGTGGCGAGAATACCGTCAAGCTATGAAGCCATTTAAAAATCGCGAATTTTCAAATGCCAAAAGGGTTGTGCAGCGGCTGGGTAAAAAGAACTATGAAGAATTGGATGAAAAGGATCGTTCACGTCTAGACCGAGCATGGGAAGCTGTAAATGCACATAAGGACATGTTAAATGCACGAGTGGAACAACGATCGGCGCGAATCGAACAACAATTAAAAACCGGAACAACTGAAACCAGCAATGGACTGACCACAAATGGAGTCGAACCACTAACAAGTTGGCACTTAAATACTTCATCATATACCACTATTTGGAACAGTGGTGGTACACAAAACGCTCCTCATTCGTTTCGTCATGTGCCCCTAATGGGAAGCTTCGTACCTGCTGATTTGTGGAACACGACGCCAGTTTTAACAAATCCGAGATCTTAAGCAAAAACATATTTTTGGAAACTTACAGATATAAGTTAGTTTTTAAGGTATTAGGTAAAATTTGTTAGATCGTTGCCGGAATGATAATAAATTGGCTTCGAAGTATGATTTATGCAATCAGAACTTTTTGTATGGGAAAAAAGCTTATTTTATTGCTTTTCAATACAATCAATTACGTACGCGCTATGTACATATATTTAAGATAGATCGTTACTTATTCTCGAATAATTGTTGCGATTCGGTTGATTCAGGACTCTCACCTGCAGCTTCGCCAAGAAGTTCTCGTCGTTTTGTTTTGCCTCGTAATATTGCTGCTTTGAAGAGATTGCAGTATAACTCAACTGCTGCCGGTGAGTCATCGTTACCAGGTACCGGATAAGTGATCAGATTAGGATTACAATTACTGTCTACAATCCCAATAGTGGGTATAGCCATTTTAGCTGAATCACGCACCGCTACATGCTGCGTCAAGATATTATTCTGGGTATTCAGGAAAATACATAAATCTGGCAAACGTGTTACGGCACCGAATTGCACATTAGCGTTGGTAAAAATACCTCCCCTCCAGAAGCGCGTGTGTGAAAATTCACCCGCTTCCATTGCTTTTTTCTCCACCAAATGAGCATTGAGAGCATTCCGGTTAAAAAATAAAATAATGCCATCGCGAAAAGCGACATGTGCTGCTACATTTAAAGCATCACGCAGATGTGAAGCTGTTATATCCAAATCAAAAATAAGGTGGCCTAGACGACTGCCATATATGTAGGGGCGCATACGATCGTCCAACGATCCTTCTTTGTGGCCATAATGTACTCGTGCATTGAAAAGATCGCGCACGGTAAAAAGGTTATGCACTTGGAAATAATCAAGGTGCTTTAGTATGCGTTCCTCGATGGTGGCGATATTCTCTGGCTCCGTGTTGGTAGAATCTGCTGCGACCTGAGTGTGTTGTAAACGCTTTGGGATAACACAAGCATTACGTAAGGTGAAAAAACGTGCCCCTGTAATTGTAATTCCATTTAATTGGAAATATTTCAAAATGAAAGAATATAATTTACCAGATTTTAGCGAGTTTTGTAACATCTTGGCCCTTCCTGTCTTTTAACCATATGTGTAAGGAATAACAATTCACCAATGATAAACGAACAGCTGTCGAAAACTCAGGTTGCCAGACAAGGAATTAAAATAAATGAACTACGGCTTGCTGTAATAATACGTTCACATATAAGTAGATGATCTACTTTTTCGTGCTTAATTCAAAATCCGTAATTAACAAGCGCGATTTCCCATACAAAATTTCTCTCCCAAAATCTGAAATTATAAAATAATCCTAGATAATAATAATACTTTTGGACACACCACCCTGTGTTTTCTGTGTTATAGATAATTATTATTACGAATGTGAAGAAAAACATCAAAATAAAAACATAAATAAATGGACGCCGGCAAAGAAAACAGATTTGTAGACATAGTTTTAGTTAAATATGATTAATTATGCAATCATATTACCGAAAAAAGGGTGTGTCCACAAACACTTTGTCCTCTTATTACTTATTATTATATGTAATATCGAATGTCGCATGCGTATTGCTGCCATAATTTTTTACAACCTCAGTAAACGTCACATACGGATTTCCGCCAACTGTTTATTATTAGTGGCCAATTGCGTCATTAAAATAGCTATTCTTTCTCCTTGTATTTTCTACATATCGTTAGTAATATTTAAAGAAACCAAAAACACCGAAATATTCCACCAAAATAATTTCTATGAAAAAAAACCTCTGAAAGCAAAATAGCTGATTATCATTTTTGCAGGTAATCAGCCATATGTGAACGGGCAGATTAATTTGGTGGATTTATAGGTGATTAATGCATATGTGAACGTATTATAACTCAGCCATGATAATTCTAAGGAACTTATAAAACTATACGCGCAAATTAACTTATGTTTTTTGAAATTGGCCCAAACCAATTTTTTTAGATATTGAGTCACATATAAGTGAAAGTAAAATGTAAGTAAAATATTGCGTCGTTCGCCCTCCCTATCCGAAAAAAGCTGAAGCGCACCTATTGAATAACCCTATATGTATGTTTATGCTGCTACAACAACGACAACAAATCCCCTTCTCTCTTCCTCTGCTGTCCGTCTCCAGGGAACAATATGTTTCCTTTCAAATTATTTCCCTGTGTAAATGGGCACTAAGAGCATCTTTATCGTAACCGTTTTGACAGATGGTTGAAAGAAAAAGTGAGGGGAAAATTAGTTTTACGATAAGGAAGCAAAACAAACTTGTCAAATTATTGAAGATCAATTTGTAAATATAAGTTTGGAAGAAATATTATGTAAAATCCAAGGTAGTTGCATTGGTGTATAATAAAATTAAGTATCCCGGTTCGCAGTTAATTTGAGGGGACTGACGAAATTGCAAATTTTGAGACGAAGTAAACAAACATGGACACTGTAGAAACACCCACAAATTACTCGGACACAGCGTCCATGCAATCGAACTCTGAGTACTCGGATGCGGAATGTGAACCACATTTAGATGACGCCGACTATTTCCACGACACAGAGCGCGAAGAAAGCGGGATAGGCCATAGCGTTATTAGTGAGATACGTGAAGGTTTGACAGTTAATGGTGTAAATGGTAGCATCACCAATAACTCTAATGCACATGGCGATGTTCAAAAGTCGATATCAGCTGAATCTCTACCCATAAGCAATAGCACCAGCACAGTATCCGGTGAAATGGTAAACTCATCTGCTACCGTTGATGAAAGTACTGAAGTTTTGGATGACTATATGCATGATAGTATATGGCTTGGACAAAAGAAGCACATATTTATACTAAGCGAAGCAGGCAAACCCATATATTCACTCCATGGCAATGAAGACAAATTGGCGACACTATTCGGAGTCATACAGGCGCTGGTGAGCTTTGTGCAACATGGCCAAGACGCTATAACGTCTATACATGCGCGGGGTATAAAGTTTGTATTCCTCACGCGTAATACGCTTACACTCGTGGCTGCATCGCGCACAAATATGAGTGTGCCACAGCTGCAACACCAACTGAGGTGAGTTGAAAATTACTAAAGCTAATTTAGAAATATAAAAAATTGCCGTTAATATTTTAGCGACGTCTATAACCAGATTCTGTCAACTCTTACTTATAAGCATGTCACGCGCATATTTGAAACGCGTAAAAATTTTGATCTGCGTCGTTCGCTCGCAGGAAGTGAGCGGCTGATCTATCATCTTCTTGCAAATGATAGCAGTAATAAGCGCGGTAAGTTCAAATCAAATTACTTAAAACAAATATAAAGAATGAGCAATACTAACATTATCGCACTTTTTAAATCATAGTTACCAACAATGTATTCACTTTCTTAACGAACTCGATACGCGTAATGCCATTGTCTTCCACCGTGCGTTCGAGTATCGTTAGCGCCATACAAAGTAATTGCTCAAAAATTAAGGATTTAGTATTTGCCGTGCTTATAGCAAATAATAAACTAATATCGCTAGTGCGAATGAAAAAATATTCTATACATCCTGCGGACTTAAGGTAAGGAAAACATAATACTTATTTCATTTATTACTCCAAGCTTTATATTCACATTTAGACTTGTCTTCAATCTTATCGAGTGTTCAGAGTCATTCAAGACATCGGAAAATTGGACACCTATTTGCTTGCCGAAATTCGACATGAATGGTTATTTGTATGCGCATGTTTCGTATCTCACAGACGATTGCCAGGCGTGCCTTTTGCTACTTTCCGTCGATCCCAACGTGTTTTTCACACTATCTGACGCGAAGAGGCGTATAACAGACAAACTGCGAAGCTCAAAATGTCTTGAAGCGATAAGCAAAGAAATAGATAAACCTTCTAATGGTGGTTTAAATTTGACAGCTATGGGCATTCCTGAACTTCGACACTTCCTTTATAAACCAAAATCCGCGGCACAATTACTCTGTTCAGAGTTGGTACCACCATATTCAACACTTAAAGAATTCGAACGCTTGGAAGGTATATACTGTGATTTACTGCATCGCGTACATAACAGCTCACGGCCACTGAAGCTGATTTATGAAGTGCACGACCGTGAAGTGGTGTTGGCTTGGGTGACGGCGGCATACGAGTTGTATGCCGTCTTCGAACCGTTGGTAGATAAATGTGCGGTCATAAAAAACGTTGACAAATTAATTAAGTGGATTGAAAAGGAATACCATGTATTTTTCATACGAAACCATCCAACTTTCTGAGACTGGTGGATATTCCGCGAAATACCAAGCGCTGAAATATAGAGGATGATGATGGGACTATTAGGATAAGAAACGACGAATAAGTGAATTCACTTGTGTGCAAACTATTAAAGAATTCTGTATAAAATATAGCGGTTAATGCAGCTGTGCACGTTGTGTAATTTGTAAGTATTATTGGCAAGTAAAAAAGTAAGTTAAAGTAATTAAAATGAAAAAAAATAAAAAAACACTGCACGACTTTAATGCGAAGTGCAAATTCTTTAGTGATATTTGCATATACACCTTTTGCATTACATATATTTTTAGTTGATACATAAATAGTTAAATGACGTTGATTGTTAGGTACGTAATGAAAAATATGAAAGAGTATAAATAAAATGGCCTAGAGCAAGCTTTTAAACAAAACTAGACTAAGAAACATTTGCGAATGTTTACAATAAAGAAAAAATTAAAAATTATTGATTAAAATAAATACAAATGCCGAGTAAATAATTTGAAAAACCGCATTTGTAATTAAAGTGTTTGCTATTACAATACAGAATTCTAATACATTCTCTACTCCGGTTCTACGCATACTCATCGATGTGGTTACCAACTCTTATATATAATTTCTCAAGAGACCCGCGTTATGCCGGCATTATTATTCCCCGGATATTGAATGAAAATGAGGTTTGCACTTCGACGGTCTTTTGTGCTCTCTACTCATCGCTGTACCTCAACCTCGGGCTGAATGTATATTAGGCCGGGTCGATTTGTGGGGAGGCAAAAAAAATCGCCCATTGCTCTGTGAAAATCACATAGGGATCAAAATAAGAAACTTTGCCGAAGGAACCTTACCTCTAAAACTCCTCGTAGCAACCTTGCTCCAAATGCTTCTCCTCAGGGCTGGAATTGAATCCAACCCTGGGCCAGAAGTATTCTATTGCTGCGTCTGCCATAAACGGCTCCATCCGAATTCAACCGCGGTTAGGTGCAATAAGTCCAACGGGTGGAGCCATCTTAAGACCTGTTCAGGCCTTAAGATGCATAGGGAGCGGCCCACGCGGTATGTCGCCTCGTGTTGCTCCCGCCAGGAGGCGTCCGATGCCTCCACGGCTACTACTCCCCCTGATAGGCTGGCACCACCAACCGCCACCACAACTCACACCTCCACGGTAAGGAGCCTATCGGAGCAACATAACTCTCCCGACTTAACCCATCCCCTTCCATCCTGCTTCAACCCCAGAGTGGGGACAAACCAGCAGCTCTTGGTCCCCCGCACAGTCTGTTCCGTGTGTCAGACCGTAATACCTCGGAATCTGGCATCAGTCAAATGCAATTCTTGCAATGGCTCCTTTTAGAGATCCGATAACTGGTAGATCTACACAAGCGGACTAAATGGGTTGAGCACTTGAAGACCTGTAACCTCACCTCTGGAGTGAGTAAGCTTTGGTCCACCGTTAGGTCCCTGTCGAACCTGGCGAAGCACAACGACAAGGCGGCTATCACCTTTAACGGTTGCACTTCGTCGGACCCGAAGAGATGCGCGAGCTATTTTAGCCGGCTTTTTATACTGCATCCTCCGTCCGACAGATCCAAGCGGTGTGCTACCAGAAGGCTGCACAAACTGACGAACGACAGTGCGCCACTTGCTTTCTCCGGTGATGAGGTTCATGGGGCCATCAACAAATCAAACACATCAAAAGCCATTGGCCCTGACGGACTCAGCGCGCTGATGCTGAAGCACCTGGGACCGTTGGGAGTAGGATTTCTCACAAGGGTCTTCAATCTGTCCTTGGCCACTCTCATCATCCCTGCCAAGTGGAAAGCAGGGAGAGTGGTCCCACTACTGAAGCCTGGGAAACCCGCTAACCAAGGGGAATCTTATCGTCCGATAACTCTCCTTTCCCCAGTAGTGAAGACACTTGAAGCCCTCCTACTCCCACTCTTCACGAAACACCTGGCCCCAGCCCCACATCAGCACGGCTTCCGACGAGTGCATAGCACCACTACTGCACTCAACATTTCTTTGTCTTTGCCACATGTGCTGGCAATAAGCGACTTGAGGACCTTGCTGCGATTCTGGACTTTAGTGGCAATAGCGGTTGTATGCGCTGAGAAGGAGAAACTGTCAAAGGTAACTCCCAATATTCTGGAGTTGTTTACAGTCGGAATTGGTGTGTCATCGACTTTTAGCTTAAGTTGTAGTTTGACCTTCTTTGCCCAGGTGGTGAAGAGGGTCGCCGTGGATTTTGTGGCGGAAAGTTGTAGGTTCCTCGCAGTGAAGTAGCGAGAAAGGCAGGCGAGGAAGTCGTTTACCTTGGCGCACAGGCCATCAATATCATTGCTCGACGCTATTATCGTGCAGCCGTCGACGTATGAGACCAGGGAGACTCCCTCTGGCGGCTGGGGCAGTTTCGAGATATAGAAGTTAAAAAGCAAGGGTGAAAGGACACCACCCTGTGGAGCTCCTTGCTTTATTTTCCTCTGTTTATAGATTTGGTCTCGAAATAGCACCGACGAACGACGACCACTCAGGTAATTTGCGGTCCACCTCTTCAGGCCTGGCGGGAGTGTCGACTGTAAGATATCATCTAGTAGCGTGGCATGGCTGTCTGTATCGAAATCCTTTTTTAGTTCCAACGCTACTAGGACAATTCTTTCGCAGGGTTGAGCCCGCGGTGTATCCGAGTGTTAATGACGGTGAGTGCTGTGCTGGTGTTGTGCACTCTTCGGAAGCCATGCTGGTGTGAGGCTGGGGTCAGATGCTTCGTGTAGAGTGGGAGTAGAAGAGCTTCAAGAGTCTTCACTACTGGGTTAAGGAGAGTTATCGGAGGATAAGAATCCCACGCATCAGTAGTGGGACCACTCTTCTGATTTCCACTTGTCAGGAATAATGATAGTGGCCATAGACATATTGAATACCCTTGTGAGGTATTCTACTTCCAATGGACCTTTTCATCATCAGCATGATTAGTTCGTCAGGACCAATGGCTCTATTTGTAGCGTGCGCCTTGATGTTGTTCCACAAATGGAGGGACCTACAGTTTTAAGCCGACTCCGAACGGCAAATATTGTTTAGGAGCAGATATACACTCGGAGGTTTGAAAAAAGTTTTTCTTCATTTTGGTGTTTCACCGAGATTCGAACCTACGTTCTCTCTGTGAGTTCCGAATGGTAGTCACGCATCAACCCATTCGGCTACGGCGGCCGGTACGGTACGTATGTAAGTAACGGGTGGTTTTTTAGCTATTATATTTTTAAACAGTTGGTTTAAACAGCTTACGCACGTTTCGTGTTTTGTTTCACTGTCAAACATCTTCAGATTGGTCTATAATTCAACCATGAATCGTCTTACCATTGATTTTTATTATAAAAATGCGTGTTCTTATTGAACATCAAACCGCCAACACGCTTACGTAGAGTGCGAGCTGAAGAAAATATCGCAGCTGTATCGGCCAGTCTTAATGATGATCATCAATTATCGATTCGTCCCCGTTCGCAGCAATTGGGCCTCTGTTACTCAACAACGTGGAAAATTTCGCGAAAGGATTTAGGTGTGAAGCCTTTCAAAATACAGCTGGTGCAAGAATTGAAGCCGAACGACCTACCGCAACGCAGAATTTTGGTGAATGGGCTCTTGGAAAGTTGGCCGAAGACCCACTTTTTTATCGAAAAATTGTGTTCAGCGACGAAGCTTATTTTTGGATCAATGGGGTCAGCCAGAAGAATTGCAAGAGCTACCAATGTATCCAGAAAAGGTCACTGTTTGGTGCGGTTTATGGGCTGGAGGTATCATTGGGCCGTACTTCTTCAAAGATGCTGAGAATCGTAACGTAACTGCTGTGAATGGTGAGCGCTGCTGTGCCAACTTTTTTTTGCCCAAAATGCAAAAGCTTGACTTGCATGACATATGGTTTCAGCAAGACGGTGCTACATGCCACACAGCACGCGTAACAATGGACTTGTTGAGAGGCGAGTTCGGTGAACATTTTATTTCATGTTCGGGACCTGTCAATTGACCACCCAGATCGTGCGATATAACGCCTTTAGATTATTTTTTGTGGGGCTATGTTAAAGCTCATGTCTATTCAGACAAGCATGCTTCAATTAACGCATTGGAAGACAACATTAAAGCATTTATATGTGAGATAACGGCCGAAACATTGCAAAGAGTCTGCCAAAATTGGACTAAGCGGATGAAACATTTGAAGCGAAGTCGCGGTCAACATTTGAATGAAATAATCTTTAAACATTAAATTATATGGACTGTACTATCGATTTAAATAAAAATTTCATGAATTTTTCTGAATTTTACGTGTGTTTTTTTTGAAAAACTTTTCTATGGCTCTTAAAAAATCACCCCTTATGTATATTTTATGTATTTTAGGGTTTTATCTGATATTTATCGTTATTACGATTTTAAACCTTGTTTTTAGATAGTTTAATTAGAGAGCGAAGTCGAAAAATTACTAATACTATGTATAATCGCAGAAAGCATTAAGAATTTGTACGCACTACTTAAGTTTGATAAAAATGAGTTTTAAGCATTACCCGATTGATGAAGTGAACGAGGTAAGTACTTTAATACGTGAGCACATTCCTGTATGTATAGAATACAAGTAACATACTAATTTCTAAATTTAATATTATTCCCCCAATTTTCCGGACACCTCCATATTTTTGCTTGCCACATTGAGGCAACTGCCAAGTACTAAAAACAAAAAGCTTTACACCTCTTCGAAACTTTACCAGTCGCTATCAAAACATCCCTTTTACCTCACTTTACCTTCGCTTTCTTTTCTTAAGAGGGTTGTTTGAAATTCGAAAGCCCAAACACTCGTTGCTTTGCTTTCCACAGCTGGAAAGGCACAAAATTCTGTAGTGACATTAGTACTGTCTCAGTTGAGTTAAGGATATACGCGCGTGCGGTCATAGCTGGTATTTAAAATAGACGTTGCAGCAGTACAAATACAAAAGAAAATTAAATGAAAAGTAGTGTGTGTTAAATTTATGTGAAGTGAAATTTCACACAATTTTAAAGAAATCTTAAAAAATATATATTTTCCATTGCTTACTGCAAAAATCCGAAATATGTTTATAGTTTGTTAGGAAGTGTGCATACTTATAGGCGTTGTACAAAATTCGAAACCTACAACTAGATGTAGGTAAAGTAAAGCAGAGGCTCAGCAGGGAGTGAACACTTTCGAAAAAGCAGTAAGAAGCAAAGTCAGAAAGCGTAAACTGTGCAAAATTAAACTGAGCAACGAAAAATTAATATTAAGCCAGATAAGGTGTAGAGCAAAATAACGTGTACTCCTTGCGTTTCTTGTATTCCAAATTCCTCTGTATCCACTCAGACATGTGGTAGTGGCGCACCACTACCGCTGCTCAGTACCCGCTTAGTCCACATTTCAAGATGGTTATATTGCGTTGGTAGTCGTGACTTGTGCTCGTCCATTCTAATCCGTTATTCCAATATCAAAAAAGACACCACTAAGCTATCCGTGGGCGTGTGTAAAAATGTTGTGCCCGTAATTAACGCGTCTTCGTATTCGCAAAATTCTTGGAACCGTTTAGTACCAATACATTTCGAACTTTTTACGCTCATGGTTTTCGAAATCACGGGTTGTGCCGCGCATCTCATCTATATCTTGGCGCTACGTGAGGTGCGGCGTCCGGTTCATGCTTGCTACCTTTTCGACTTTCCGCTTTAGCGCCGTCTTCGTTCACTACTAATTTATTACCCGTACTGTGGTGTGGTTTAGGTTTGCTGCTCGTGTTTTTGCTGTGAACTGTGACTTTTGCATACAGGCATATATTTTGCATAACCAAAAGTGTAAGTGCTGCGTTTGCCATTGTTGCCACTGATTCGTTACTCTTTTAGCTTTTGCTTTCATTGTGCTTTTACGTGTGTCCTTTTTACCATTCTTCGTATATTCCCCCATTCGTTAGCGCGACCGAACTTGTTTTTTCGCCTCGCTTTTATGTGGAATTGAAGTCTGCAGCGTTAGTGAGTATACAACATCAAAATTCCTTCACAAACACCTATGTAAGTGTGAGTTTATTTGTGCAGATGTGAGTGTGTGCATGTATGCGAGCAGAGCCCAAAGTAATACAACCGGATATAAGTGTGCGACAACCGGCTTTATTAGCCCATCGGATGTTGGCTTCAGGAAGTGTGAAAGATGCATAATCTCTTCTGCGTGTGAAACTTGCCAAATGTGTTTTAGTAATCGAAATGAAAAAGAAAATTAATTACATGAAAAAAATGTATTAAATTTTTATTATGTGCGCGTATCCTAAACACAGGATCCATTGAAGGGTTCAGAGTGGTAAAATAATATTGTTTTATTCAAAATCCAAACAAGGTGTGAAAATTTAACTCAGCGATAATCGCTCTTTATGCTGATCCACTACATATATACTGCATACATATATTTATTGTTCGATACATGCAACAGCTGCACATGGAGTCAGCGTGACAGCTGTTTATGAACCCAAAACGAAAGGTACGAAAGACAAAAAATTAGTGTTCTACCACCAGTTACATATATACACGCATATTTAAGCTAAAATAAAACTGTACAGCTTTGCATCGGTACACATTTTTGCAAACCCTTCATTAACAAAATTGTTCTTAACTAACCAATTACATTACAGCTCAAATTTTATCGCCTATACAAAAATTTTAAAAACTTGCTTAAATCACGGCTAATGTGCCCTTTAAATTGTGTGGTTAGGGTTAGGTTAGGTTAGATAGATAGATATATGAGGTTAGTACTTCGACCCCATGTTCTTTTGTGCCCTCTACTCATCACAGTACTCTTGTCCAAGCCCAGTTCCCTTATTAAACTCAGGATAGAGGTGGTTTGGATTGAGCGTATGTGCCTTTCATCTGGCTGCAGTTGGCCAAGATGTCTCAACCTTCTCCGCGCTATAGCGCTGCATTCCAGGCGAAGGTGCATTAGGGTCCTCTAAGATGGGCGCCGAAACGGCAAGAGTCCGTAGACTAAATCCCGATCATGTGCGGATGACTTCGCAGTCTGCAGTGGCCTGCGAGAATGCTTCTGAGCATTCTGAGATTATCCTTGGGGAGGGTTATGAGTTGTTTAAACCTCTTTTGGTTGTACCTTCCCAGTAAGGTTAGGTAAGTCAGGTTACTTAAGGCAAGACAGGCCCATTGTGATACCTGTATTTGATTTCTATCCCCTAACTAAATTGCTTAAACCACTTAGATATTTTCAGAAAGGTAACTAGGTCCTTCAGTGAGACATTTGCAAATTTTCGAGGTCTTAAAAGGAATAATCGCCAAGATATTTGGCACGGCTTCTTTGCAGTGCAAGACATTCACAAAGGGGGTGTTGTGCCGACTCAATTTCTTCTTCATCTCCACAACTCTTGCAGAAGTCATTGTGAGGTACACCCGTTTTACTGGGTTGGGTGCCAATAATGCAGAGTTCCGTTATAATACCTGCAAGAACGCTGTTAGCCACCTTAAGATTTGTTCAGGCCTTAAGACTCATAGGGAGTGGTCCACACGGTATGTGGCCCCGTGTTGCTCCCGCCAGCAGGCGTCTGATGCCTTAACGGCTACTTCTCCCCCTGAGAGGCCAGCACCACCAACCGCCACCACAACCCATACCTCCACGGTAAGGAGTCTGTCGGAGCAACAAAACTCCCCCGACTTAGCCCATCCCCTTCCCTTCTGCGTACGGGGACAAACCAGCAGCTACAGTCTGTTTCGTGTGTCAGACCGGAATACCTCGTAACTTGACATCATCAATGGCTGGTGCCATTTTCGGAGATGTTCCGGCCTGCGCATCTTCCGTGAGTGGACAACTGAGCTCCGAGCCGAGCTGGAAATTTATAATGTATACATACCCCCTGTCACCTGCTGCCCGGCACCCTGATATATGTAGGTGCGCTCATCAGAGGTGAAAACCGATTGGTTGTAGGTGACTTCAATGCGCATCACGATCTTTGGCATTCAAGCCTGTCAAGCGATCGTAGGGAACAGCAATATGGCAGAGCAAATAGACGATTCGACATTCAGAACTGTGAACGACGAAGCCCCCACCAGGGTAGTGGGCAATTGCAGCAGCTCGCCTGACCTAACAATAGCTAGCGTGGGTCTGATAAATAGCATAACGTGGCGACCTATGTTATCGCTTGAATCAGACCACTTGCCCATTATAGTCTCGATTGACAGACCTGCCGACTTTGTTTCCGCGAACCACTGGTACTACTTTAACTTTAAAAAAGCTAATTGGGCCGACTTCACGGAATTCACCGAAGACACCTTCGCCGCTCTTCCCATCCCCACCGATGTGCACGCGCATTCCGCAAGTTGCTCACAGCTGCTGCGGCCCGCTTCATCCCAGCAGGAAGTTTCAAGGACATCCGTCCTCATTTCCCAGCAGAAGCAGCCAGCTTGCAAAACGAGCGTGACCCCCTACGCCAGGTCGATTCCGGGGATCCCCGTAAAAGAGAACTGAATTTGGAGATCCGACGGCAACACAAGCGGGCCAAAAGGGTTGAGCACCTGAAGACCTGCAATTTCACCACTGGTGTGAGTAAGCTCTGGCCCACCGTAAGGTCCCTGTTGAACCCGACCCGAAGAGAATCTCAAGCTATTTTAGCCGATTTTTCACATTGCATCCTCCGGCCGACTGATTAAAGCGTCCTGCCACCAGGAGGCTGCACAAACTGACGAGCGGCAGTGCGCTACTTACTTTCTCCAGTGATGAGGTTCAGAGGGCCATCAACAAATCCAAATCATCTAAAGCCATTGGCCCTGAAGGACTGAGCATACTGATACTGAAGCACCTGGGACCATTGGGAGTACGATTTCTCACAAGGGTTTCAATCTGTCTCTGGCCGCTCTCATCATCCCTGACAAGTGGAAAGCAGGGAGAGTGGTCCCACTACTGAAGCCTGGGAAACCCGCCAACCAGGGGGAATCTTATCGTCCGATAACTCTCCTTTCCCCAGTAGTGAAAACACTTGAAGTCCTCCTACGCCCACTCTTCACAAAACACCTGGCCCCAGCCCAACATCAGTATGGTTTCCGACGAGTGCACAGCACCACCACATCACTCACCGCAGGCTTAACCAAAACCGCCCTGAGAGAGGCGACTTTCGAAACAGTCAGCCATTCCCCGCTACTAGATGATATTTATCAGTCGACACTCCCGCCAGGGCTGAAGAGGTGGTCCGCAAACTACCTGAGCGGTCGTCACTCGTCAGTGATTTCTCGAAACCAAACATCAAAATAGAGGAAGATAAAGCAAGGTGTTCCACAGGGTGGTGTCCTTTCACCCTTCCTGTTCAACTTCTTCGAAACTCCCCCAGCCAACAGAAGAAGTCTCCCTGGTATCATACGCTGACGACTTCATGATAATGGCGTCGGGCAATGACATTGATGGCCTGTGTTCCTAAGTGAACATCTACCTCACCGACCTTTCTCGCTTTTTCACTGCGAGGAATCTCCAACTTTATCCCACTAAGTCCACGGCGATCCTCTTTAAAACCTGGACAAAGGAGGTCAAACTGCAACTCAAGGTAAAAGTCGATGACACACCAATTCCGACTGTTAACAATTCCCAAAATTTTGGGTGTAACCTCCTTCTCTGTGCACACAACCGCTATTGCCACTAAAGTCCAAAATCGCAACAAGGGCCTCGAATCGCTTGCCGGCAGCCCTTGGGGCAAAGACAAAATTGTTGCTGTCAACATTTAAGGCATTGGTCGGCCAGTTCTAAACTATGCTACGCCTGTCTGGTCACCTGGAATGGAGCACAACAAACTGCTCAGCAAGCAGTTACTGTTAGGGTGCTGTAGGTTTCACCCTTGCAGACTCCTGTTTTAGCCAGAGCCGCCTCCTAGGCACGTCAAGAGACACCTATTAAACCGACGAGATCCAGGACAAAACTAAGAGACATTTACTGGACCGGACAGTGTTTAGACAGACATTAAACGACATTCATCGGGAGACCGTTGCCACCTTCTTAAGCTCCCGACCACCGAATGCCGTAATCGGAGACCAACCACCACCGCAGATGAAGAGCTCCAGATTCCCGGTGAGACCAGTGTAACACTGACACAATTACATCCAGAACGTAGCAGGTTAAACTCCTACTTATCTAGGTAGCAGGTTAAACTCCTACTTATCTAGAATAGACCTCGATATACCAAACATATGTCTGGCATATGAAGATACCCCGCACGACACTAACCACCTTTTCATATGCCCCTTAAAACCTATTCATCTAACACCCCTCTCCCTCTGGACCCAGCCCATCGAAACAGCATTGAGCGGAAATATTGAGGAAAACGCAGAGCATATGATTGACGTTAAGTTCCAGTTTTTTTACATTTATTTATAAATTTTTCAAAGAAAATATGGCTACTGCTTTTGATGACGCAATAATGTGCACCTGCAAGTATGCAATACATGTATTCTTTTAAAGGCAAATTCATTGAACAGGTAGGCTGGAAAACTTAGTACATACCTATGCAACCAATACATACTGGTATGTATCTTCATATGTTTGAATTTGATAATTCACAATTTTCTACCGCCATTTTTCATCTCACAAAAACCTGCTTCTTTGTTCCCACCGAGTGCTATATATTTTACGTATAAGTATTTATATGTACATGTATATCATATTTACAATAGGTGTGTTTTGGGGGCTGCCTTTCAATTTTACGCTTTACTACGCCACAAATAGTTGATTGCCATTTCGTGTTGGAGTTTATTGGAATTTAATTGGCATTTCCACTTTACAATGCGCTTAAATACATACATATGCACACATAAGGATGTATTAGCTCATACGTATAAGGATTGTAATTATGTATTTACATAAATACTCGTATATAACCTTCATATACATATGTATGTACGTACGAATTAATACGTATGTGAGTGCCTGTCAAGTTGTGGTTAGTGTTTCGAAGAAAGAGGTGGAGGAAAATAAGAAAATCATAGAAAAGTTGTGTAGTGCCTATAGTGCCTGAGTCATGACGGAATGATTTATAACGATATAGGCAATTTTACAGCACTGCGGCGATCAATTTAGTACTTTTGGAGCCACAAATAATATATGCCTCTACTTTTACTTGCCAAAGAATATTTTCAATAGAGATAAAGTCGAAGTTTTAAGCTAAACAGAATCGAATTGTAAGGGGAACTTGTATGGGAAGTGGAAGTGATACCAAGAAGTAAACATCCATCCAAAAGGACGAGCTATGGGAACTTGCAAACATGTTATGGACGAATAATTCAACCACGACAAGCCGAAAGCTCATCGCCTCAACGCCATGGCGCGCCATAGGGCTGTTCGGCTTTTCGCAATGGTAGCGGTTACTCCTTTAAGTATTGAGGCAAAATTATGATTACTATGCCATTTATTTTAGTTAATATACCCAAAAAACTAATTTTCAGAACGATTTCAGAAATGAGTTTGCCCAATTTTTCTTCATAGATGAAACAAGACATCTTGAAGAATTAGAATCTATATTTATTTTCTCATATTTTTTTTTTGACAAGAATTACAACATTTATTTACGCAAGTCCTTTGAACACATTAGTACTGTGAAAAATAAGAAGATCCTCATAAAACTTGTTGCTTTGAAAACTTTGTTAAGATATGCGTTTTTCCCATCGCACACAACCGAATGTGGCACATAAATACAGATTTGTCCTGGCATTGTCGTTGTATGTAGCACTGATATACATGTGTACATACGTCTTGGTCATGATGGAAAGAATAATGAGATGGCGCCTATCGAAGTACCGTTACTTTGCTCTCAGCAAATTTGAAAATGCGTGACGTCGTATTAGCACCAGTATGGCCAGATTACCATTTTCGTAACTTGATTTAGCATTATTTTGTTTTTATTTAGTCTCGGAGCTTTAATTCTTTCTTCATGACATTTTTCTAGCCTGTTCTAATTAAAAATTAATGTTTATAATTTTGTAAAATATACATTTTTTAAACATTAATAATTCAATAATTCAATCAGTTTTAATTAGCTTTACTTTTTTAACATCTGGTCACATTGCTTGCGATTGCGGTTATTGTCGGTATTCTTCTCCTTTCAGCAGTCAAATTTCTCTCTCACTACTGCAGTGTTGCCTAGCTTTGGATATAAAAACGCACTAAAATTCCCATTTAAAGAAAATAAAATATCGAATGCTCATTGAATTATTTAAAGTACTTTGTATGCGTGACAAATTGTCTTTAAAGTGTTGGATTTTTTTAAATAAATGTGTTTTGGTTATGTACAATTTAATTTATAAGTTTTTGGTTAAGAGAAACTCTTTTATTAAGAGAACGACTGTTTTGCTATATTTGAGGTTACGTAACAAGATAAGGTACTATTTTTGTAAAAATGTGGTTTCTTCAGTATTTTTTGGTATTTTGTTGCTTATTTTTACTATGAAAACACCTCTTGATGTCCTATGTCCCACTGAAGATTGAGGGCCGGAAGAACCGATTACACCATTATGGTTTTAATTCGCATTCAGCAAATTCAAACGCATTTTAAAATATGTAAAAAGGTTTCCAATGTTAAGAAGAGTTGAGAAAAGAAGAATTAATATTCTTAAGAATGCATAACCTTAAAAGGAGCAAAAAATTAAATATGCACTTTGAAAATATCAAATTTTATAAGAATCAACAAATTTTCATTAGCACTAAAATATTCTCAGAGTGACCTTTTTTAACCTTCACAGTTTTTTAACTTACAGTTTCGGTAGCTTTAAATTAAAAATAAGAACCAAACACTAAACTTAAAATTTTTCGCATTTTGATATATGTATATAAAATTTATTGCGAAGGGCAAATGGGCGCAATTTTATTTCTATCATTCTTGTCAATGATCAAAGCGGTTTTAAAACTTTCTCATTTTTTTTGCTTTCTCACTTTTCTTTAGAGCTCTTCTAATCGGTTGACTTTATTTGTAGAAACTTCAGTAAGAAGAAATACAGGGTTATCGGGGAAGTCAATACCATAGAGCAATTTTTTTTGATGGAGTGAAATAGGAAACATTTAGTGAAAAATCGTTTCGAAAAATTATTATCGTAAAGCTTAGCAAGCAGCCATTTAAAAAATTAAAAAGTTAACATTCAATTAATGATTTTTATTAATTGGCATATCTTTTTACGTAAAAATAGCAAACAAGTTGTACCCTTGGACTAACATTTACACGGTGGGCTTGAACGTGTTTAAAAAAGCGGGCGTATGAAAAAAAAAAATTTTTTTTAAATATCTCAAAAACGGTTAAGTTTCATGACATCATATCATATAACCAAATTAATCAGAAATTACCTAAAAATAATGCTCTTAAGCACCTAGGATCACTTTCTTGATGACCTTGTTTGACTAAGCCAGCTAGTGTTGTAAATTGATAACTGTTCTTCAGTTCCTCACGCATCAAATAGAAGAAGAAGCTCGGCAAACATCCAAAATGGGGTAGGCGCCAGTTATATATATGTATATATATATATATCATTTATTTATTCTTATATACAGGGTGCGACATCTTTTATCTCGGTATGAAAACATTAAATAACTTTGAAAAAAAAAAACTGATTTGTATAAGTGAGGTATATTTAGTTGGTTTGGTTATTTACAATTTATTAAAACTATTTTTTGAATACAATATCAATTAAGTGGCCACCTTTATTAGCAACCATAAGCTACGATCTTTTTCCTGCGTTTGTCATCACCTTGTCAAGCATTTCGGATTTTATAGCGTCCATTTCGGTTGTTTCGGTGTAAAGCGATCCATGGTTGAAATTATACTGAATTGACTTGTCCAAAACATGTATGTTGAGGTCGCCCGGTTGGTAAATGACAAGTTACTCAGCGTTTACATACCGACATAACCCTGTATAAAAAATACAAATGACACATAGGTCCTTTGTTAGCTGTTTGGCCAAGTATTTACTCCAATTTACGGCGTACGTCATGAGCCTCCGCCATCGAGGATGGGCAAATTGTTACAAGAAGCTATGGTATGACATAAAACATTCGGGACGCTATTGCAAACACATTTTTTTATCATTCGCTATCTCATAGCGGTTATTAGTCCCGATACTAAGCAGATACAGGTCTCGAACACATCCATTATATTGGCTATGTCGACCAATATAAAAACTTCGAGCAGGGATGGTGAAGTAAAAATAGGTGTTGTACACGTTGTCAACAAACAGAGATGCGACACGGCAAAAAAGTATGTTCATTTGTTATGCACACACATTTATACTGAGTAATATACTTTCGCGAGTATATATGTATATGTCACGTCGTAGTTATAGTATAGTAGATGCAAGAGAATGGTTTACAAATACGTGGTGCCTGCTATTTTTATAATTGGTAAATTACTCGACATTCATACTTGTATGTGTGTATGTATGTATATGTATCCATATACCAGCATAATTTTATTCACTCAAGTAAAGTGTTTATTTATGTATGTAGGTGTATCCTCTAATTTATTAATTTTTTTTTGTAAACGAAATTTTATGTCACGCCGTCTTTATGCGTACAACAGCTCGCATACTCGTATATACTCGTATTGTGTGTTGAGTGAACCTTTTGATTTTTTCTTGAATTTCGTACACATGGCTTTTGGCGGTAGGCGCTACACATTTTCTATGTTAGCATGAAAGCGTCGTTTCCCAATACAATTACCGGATATGTATTTATATTTTCATTTACACTATTACAGAATTTATACATACATACATACGTTTTTTCCAGCGGAAATGGTTTGATGGTCTTCCGTTGTACGGTGCAATTGTGTGCAAAATTGAAATAGCTCCCATAAACCTACACACTTTCTGCAAGTAAATATGTTCAACGCATTCAGAGGGCTTGTGTAAAAAGTATTCTGGGAAAAGTTTAAGGAAAATGTATTTATTTATTTCGTCTGAAGGTGATAGAAAATCTTAGAACTCTTCAAAGTATATTCATTGAGAGTCGAACACCTTTGCCAGTGGCTATTCCATAACTTAAAGACTCACTGTTGGACGGATTCTGGGAGGTGGAAAAAAGTTCGATTTGACTGAGTTGAGGCAGTAAGAGATTACGTGCGTTTTTAGGGACTGATCTTCCAGCACCGAGCGGGCTGCACCTACAGGCGCGTCAATAGTAATTTGTTTTTAATACTTACATACATATACATATATACAAACCTGGTATATTCACATATTAATTTGTATGTTAACATCATGTTGTATGTTCATATGTATGCCTGAGCATGAGAGATTACCGTTTAACAGTGCTGATATGACTTTTTGCTGTAACCCAATCTTGTGTGTTTTTGTTTGTTCAATCCATTTATTGTTTATGCGAATGTGTGCGATCGCATGTGTGCTCGTTTTCTTTTAAGCGCTTTGCCATTTTATTATGGTTATTTGTTCGATTTGCTATTTTTTTGTTTGTTGGCAATACATATTTATTTGTACTGGTTTATTACAAATTGGATTTATAAATTTGATTTGATTTCTCTGTATTGATGTGAATTTTACCAGTTTGAAGAAAATAATTGTTTGTAAACAGGAATACATACTACTTGTGCATACCACGTTGACATGGGAAGTTTTTTCACCTGAAAATAGCAAAAGCAAGCAAGTAGAATGTGTACTATTTTAACCCTCTTAGTTAAAAGTGTTAAAAGTGCGACAAGACGCTTTTCACTAAATTTGAAATCACTTCGAAAAGAGAGTATTTATTTATTGACTGTGGTAACCTTACTTTTCATTACAGTGTACAGCCAAAATAAACCAACAGCTAAAAGATCCAATTCCTATGTAAAATTAAATTTTCATGACCCCATGCCCTTATACTATTTTAGATGCCTGTTTATCAATTTAAAATCTCCGTAGTATCGGCGATCTTTTTGTCTTTGTCTTTGGTGCTTGATATTATTCTGGATTGTCCTTTCCTTCTGGAGCGAATCTATCTAGATGCTTTCCATATTGGCTTTATAAGAACTCTGTATGCAGATAATGCACCCGCCATGAGAGCTATGCTCGACTATAATACTATTTACAAATCTATTTAAATTGACTTTACTTTTTCCTTTTTAATTATGCCTATAAATAATTTGATTTAGTATGCTTTGTTATATGTTCGCACGTCACATAATTCCCATTCGAAATACGTTCTTACCTTCGTAATTCACTTCGCAATTACCCTTCGAATTACGTAATTCCCCTGACAAAATTTGGGAGAGAATTACCTCATTTGTAAGTAATTTAGTCTCAACTACCTTGCGAATCACGTACAAATCGTTGAGGAAACAGAGTGAAAGAACGGTGAATAATAACCAGAAAAAGTTAGTTTATAACAATGCATGCAAAAACAAAACAAATTATGAAAAAAAAATATTATTATATTGTCGTTGTAGTTCATGAAGCCCTGCCCTGTAGTCACCGATAATCACTGTCTAGCTAATATAACGGTAGACCCAGGAAACACGTTGTTTCGACGGGTTGGGCTCAGGTGTTAGGTGAGTGGGTTTTAGAGGACATGTGAATAGGTCATTAGTAGCGGTACCTTCACATGCTGGACATACATATATTGATTATGTCGCAGTCGATTCTAAATTAGTTACATAAGTAGGAGTTTAACCTGCTACAATATCCAGAACGAAATTGAGCCTCACAAGACAGCTGAAGCTCTTCGTCTGCGATGGGTGGTGGTTGGATTCCGATGACAGCATTTGGTGGTCGGGAGTTTAGAAAGGTGGTAAGAGACTCCCGATGAATGCCGTTTAAAGTGTGTCTGTAAACTGTCTAGTGCTCTGAACTTCACCCCTCAAAAGTATTAAGTCGAGAAGGTTACTGAACAGCTGAAGAATGTAGGAACAAACCAATTTGCCCTCGAGGTACTGTACACTGAAGTTGTGCATTTTCGTTTTTACCTCGCACCACCGAATACACAAATCCAAATAATATAATAACAAAAAACAAACCAAATTCCCACAAAATATTATCTTACGATTTGGAAAATATTACTTATATATCTTCTTCTTCTTCATTGACGCGATAACCGCTTACGCGATTTTGGCCGAGTTTAACAAAGCGCGCCAGTCGTTTCTTTCTCGTGCTAACCGGCGCCAGTTGGACGCACCAAGTGAAGTCAAGTCCTTCTCCATCTGATCATTCCAACGCAAAGGAGGACTTCCTCTTCCTCTGCTACCACCAGCTGGTACATCATCGAATACTTTCAGAGCCGGAGCGTTTGTATCCATTCGGACAACATGACCCAGCTAGCGTGGCCGCTGGATCTTTATTCGCTGCTCTATATCTATGTCGTCGTAAAGCTCATACAGCTCATACGTGCACAGGTCCAAAATTCTTTCCCAGAATATTTCTCTCATACACTCCAAGCGTCGCTTCATCGGATGTTGTCATCGTCCACTCTTCTGATAGCCTTGTAGAGTGTTAGTTTTGTTCGTCGAGAGAGGTCTTTACTTAGTCCAAAATAGCACTTGGTGGCAAGAGAGATTCTACGTTGGATTTCCAGGCTGACATTGTTATCGGTGTTCTTCGTTTTGCACTCGTTCACCACCAGACCCACTCGCTTTGCTTCTTTATCCAGTTTGGAGAAGGCAGAAGTAACAGCGCGGTTGTTAAGGCCGATGATGTCAATATCATCGGCATACGCCAACAATTGTACGCTCTTATAAAAAATTGTGCCTGAGCGATTAAGTTCTGTGGCTCATGCAATGCTCTCCAACATCAGGTTAAAGAAGTCACCCGACAGCGAGTCCCTGTCTGAATCCTCGTTTGGTATCAAACGGTTCGGAGAGGTCCTTCCCAATTCTGACGGCGCTGCTCGTATTGAGCCAGGTCATCTTGCATAGCCGTATAAGAGGATGATTCCAGATGTAGAAGCCCACGCACGGGGGAAAATTACTGATCGCCATTCACTTGGGAGGGGCCAGGACGATTCTTCTACATATGGTTCAAACAGTTTACAACGTCCAGGATTAGCCCATGTATCCTCTGGGTAGCTTCCGAACACCCGTTCGGGAGTGAGCTAACGTGAGAAGGCGAGGCATTTCAGGATAGCTGGTTGTGCGCTGGGTTTGGGACCCGCCTCTTAAAAATCCCCCTCAATGAAAAGATTAAAAAAGCCTCGGATTACTTATATATACTATATATAATTTGTTGTTGTTGGGCCGAGCTCCTTCTCCAATTTTGCTGTGCGTCTTGAAGTTTTTCTACAATTGGAAGGGCCTACAATTTTGAGCCGACTCTGAATGACAAATCATATTCTTTGAGGGACTTTTTGATGACAGAAATACAATCGGAGGTTTGCCATTGTCCTCCGAGGTGCGATCACTATAAGAGAAAACATTTTCTATAATTTTTGGTGTTTTGTGACCACAGGCGGTTTCGAACCCAGGTGCTATGGTAATCACGGTCTAACCCATTCGGCTACTCAGACTGTCTAATATCATTTATCATTCAAAAAAAAAAAAAAAAAAAAACCGTGGCTTTTCCAGTTAAACATAGAATTCCCATTTAGAAAAATAATTGGAGCTTTAAATAATCTGCAGCACTGAACAATTTCTAAGAATACTTTTAATACTTCAGTATCCAGAGCAAGCTGCAAATATTTGCATTTCCACTAAAATACTCGCATGAATTGAAAAAATTATAAATAAATAACGATAAATAAATATACGAGTATATGTACATAGTTACCAACAAAAAGCAGTATAAATATACACACATACATGTGTACTGAACTGTGCAACTGTATAGCCAAACGTTCTATCTTCTCTCCTACGAGCTTCGTTTATCTTAACTGTCACACCAGTCAAACCAGTTCCCCATAACTGTCTGATTAGTAGACTGGTTGCGTGGGAAGTGGAGAATCTCAATAGACGAAATCACTATTGAAGAAAATTGTTTTACTAACATTGTTTCATGCTTGCTTCGTCACGAAATATGTTTTTTTGCTATGCTGCTTGTTTCCCCGTCTGTCTCTTTGTTTAAGGCTTAGTGAAGTAGCAAAATGTGTCAGAGCTTAGTTTACTCATTTCCTTACTAGACTATAGGATTTTCTTACTTCCTTTATGTGTTTGTATTCTGTATGTTTTTTACCACATTTCATCCATTGTTTAGCTCTCACTTCCATATTTTCCATGTGAATGCGCATTAATAATTCACAATTTGTGGGAAATTAAATGTGGCAGAGTGCGATTGCTTAAGTTATTGGTTTTAGGCTTCTTTGTATTGTTGCAGCTTATTGAGTAGATTTTTCTTTATCGATTTTGCTGCTTTGGCGATATTTTCAAATCGCTCATGTCTCAAAACATTGAAATTAAGAAGACGGGAGAAATATTATCGTCAATACCAGACATTGCAGGAGAGACAACTTTTTTCAGTCTGGTTGGTAGTTGGAAAAATTTGTTGATTGTCAATCAGATTCGCGAAAATACATAGGGATGCAAAGAAATATTTCATTAGAATAACTGCGAAATTTTATTGCCATAAAATACACAAAATGATATGTTGGATTTGCCGCTTTGAAAATATTCGGTAAAGGAGTAATGACTGGGAGAGGCGTATAAGCCTTTTTTTCTTTTTTTTGGCGGTGAGGTTGGGTTAAAAATGCCTTCGCACCATATATATAGTAACCGTCGCTACTACGTGTGTGGCGATTCCACTAAAAATATCCCTCCTCTTTTCTTGGATTTTTCCCTCCACCTCGGTAATGATTCCGTACTTACTTACTTACTCACGTCTGCGTCCAGAGTCGCCTGTTTTGAGAAACCTATGCTCAATGCTCTTCAGTATAACTTTCCATTTCGCGCTTCTCTTTTTGGATAGGCAATAAGCCACGCATAGACCTTTTCGGTCCCTAGCGATACCAGATGGAGACCGACCTCTATGAATACCTAAAGTAGACATCATGTAGGATGTCAGCGCTTTTGGCGAATCTAAGTAGGGCTGGGAGCTCCGCTTTTGAGACGTCTTCCAAATCCTCAAACAGTGGGGCTCCCAGGCATCTTAGTCGTGTTTTTGATAATGCCGGACAAACACACAGAAGGTGTTCTAAAGTCTCCTCAACATCCTCTCTGCATTTTCTGCATTTGTCCGTGTTAGCAACAGATTGTGACCTGTTAGCATACCTATGATAGTTCTGCATTCCTTTCGCGAGAGCGTAAGTACGAATTGAGTCAGCTTTTTGTCGTTAGTTCTACACATGACTTTTGCTGTTTTGCATGTGGTCAGGTTAGTCCACCCAGCTTCCACTTGCCTTTTCATGTGGTCGTCCATTTCGTTGTATATTGTGTTTAGCGGTTTTGGTATGTCGTTCTCTTGTTCAAATGGTAGTCTCACAGCACTTTTTGCTATCTCATCTACTATTTCGTTCCCCATAATGCCTTTGTGACCAGGTACTCAGTAGATATGCAGCCTACTGTTTCCGGCAAGCCTTTCTATGGCCTCCCTGCTCCGTCGAACATTTTTGGTCTTAATACAATATGAGCTTATTGCTGCTTGACTATCCACGTATATATTAATTGTTGAGTTCTTTCTTGTTCTAGTGTAGGCTAGCCCCGCGGTATTCCCCACAGCAAAAACTTCCACTTGGAAAATACTGCTGTGGTCTGGCAGCTTGATAGACTGCCTTATTCCTAGTTTTGAGCAGTAAATACCCGCTCCCACTCCGTCTGGAGTTTTCGAGCCGTCTGTATAGATGTGAAAGGTTCTATGGCCAGGTTTCATGCCTTTGTGCCATCCCTCCTCTTCAATTGTAGTGCGAAAGCCTTCTCTCCCAATTAAAGTAGGGAGTCATGTAGTCCGTGCCACCTGAGCTCCACTTTCCTATTGAGCTGGGACCGAAGGTTCTGCAGGTGAATACCCCCACAGCCATTAGCCTCCTCACGGATTTCGCTGCCAGGTTTTTCGCCATGAGGTCAATAGGTGGCATACTGAGTATCATTTCCAGCGCCGCCGTTGGAGTGGTCTTCATCGCTCCTGTTATGCACAGAGCAGCGAGTCGTTGAATCCTTTCCAGCGGCATTAAGTATGTCAGTTTTTTTGTCGCAGTCCACCATACTAAGGTTCCATACAGCAATATCGGTCTGACTACTGCTGTGTAGCACCAATGCATCAGAGAGGGTGATAGACCCCAAGTAACGCCCAGCATTCTTTTACATGCGTACAACGCATTACTGGCCTTTTTCACCCTCTCCTCAACGTTGTGCTTCCACAGCAGTTTGCTGCCCAGTATTACTCCGAGGTACCTTTTTGAGAAGTAGTTCGTTTTTGCCTAGCTTCGGGAGGTTCCACGCCGGAACTTTGTACTTCCTGGTAAAAAGTACCATGTCCATTTTTCCCGCGTTTATCCCTAGCCCTGCGCGAGATGCCAATTGGTGTATCGTTTTGTTTTTTGCTCATCACATTACTGATGGTGTCCAGGTACTTTCCCGTAACTACTATAGCTATGCCATCGGCATATGCCACTAGTTTTGGTGCCCCTCCGTCAAGTTTCTTAAGAATTTCATTTGCTACAAGTAACCATAATAGCGGCGATAGTCCCCCATCCTCCACAAAATTTGCGACGGCATTCCATTTTTCTTCGTCTATCATCATTTTCTCGATAATTTCTGATGTAAATACGCCAAGAGCTCGTTGCAGACCTGTTCTCTCAACGTTCCACCTCTCGCATGTAAAGGAGGTGTGCTCCGCATCAACATACTCAGTATCTCCATATGTGCAGTTTGGTTGGCTCACTTTTCCCATTCGCCACAAATACTTGCGAAAGGACCCATGTCCGGACAAAAACTGTTTGAGGTAATAGTTAACCTCACCGTGCTTTCTTTCTACCACTTTTTTAGATCGGGTATTAGTTTCGCTGTCCATCTACCATACCGTTCAGAGTTCCATCTTGCCTGCCAAAGTGTGAGCGTTTGAACTCTAATATCGGAGAAGTGTGGTACTGGGATTCCTGTGTTTTTTGCCTCCCATCTCCGTTTGCGCTCTTGTGCTAGAATATCCAGGGATGGTTCCGCTGATAACTAACACCGCTGCTTCAGATACTGCTCTGTATGACGAAGCCACTCTGGGAGCGCAGGTGCGTTGCACAGATTGCAGAGCCTTCCGCCGGCATTGCACCTTTAGCGAATCTGCCCATATTTCGCATCCGTATAAGAGAATCGAGTTCGTCGGGTCCATTAAAAGTTTACGCTTGTTCTGCGTTGGTCCTCCAAGGATTGCCATGAGCTTACTTAAAATGCCGCTTAATTTGATAGCTCTTGTGGCAGCATGGTTTATGTGCGCCCAGTAAGAGGCATTGAGTACTTGTATGTCTACTTCTAATGGGATACGACTGCTCGATAGAAGGATTAGCTCTGTTTTCTCTGTGGCTAGCTTTAATCCATGGTCTTCTAGTCATGTCTGAACTCGGATCATCACCTGATTTAACTGCCTTTTGGCTTCGTCTATTCGAAGGATTTCATCGTAGCTTATATTCCAAAAATCAGGTCCGAGTATTGATCCTTGGGCCGCACCTGCTGTTATTTGTTTAGTCTTACACCATTCTCGCGTTTCGTATAAGAGCACGCGATTGCTTAGATAGCTACGAATAATATTCAATAGATTATTCGGGATCTTGAATTTTACCTTTAAGGCTTCAATTACGTCGTCCCAAGCATTTCTAATACCCAGTGTGGCTAGTAATACTAAGCGTTTGGAGTATCGATTACCTGCCAGGGCATGTTCTACTAGCTATTACATCTTGGATGGCTCCTAAGGTAGATCTGCCACTTCTAAAACCATGCTGCCTGTCAGAGAGGCCGCCACTGTTCTCTACGGCTTCGCTAAGCCTATGCTGTATCTGTTTCTCAAAGAGTTTTCCTGCGCTATCCAGCATACATAACGGTCTATAAGCGGACGCTAATGTTGGGTCTCCCTTTCCCTTACTGATTAGTACTAGTTTTTGTTTTTTCCATATTTCTGGAAAAATTCCTTCTTTAGGCATGAATTGTACATGTTTAGCAGCAAAAGAGGACTTTCGATTGCCAATAGTTTCAATATTTCTGCAACTATGCCATCAGGCCCTGGCGCTTTATTGCATTTCATTGCTTTTGCAGCATCCATAAGTTCTTCTTCTGTGAATGGGACAGGTTCCAATGCTTTATACTCGAGTTCTTCCTTCTCAGCACAGTGTGTTGGGAAGAGTGTGTCGACTATTTTGCTTAGCACTTCGGTTTCCACATCAGCAGTAGGGGATTTGGCTCCTAGCTTTTTCATAACGATTTTGTATCCCAACCCCCATGGGTTATTGTTTAGATCGTTTCGTAGCTCTTCCCATTTGTCTTTTTTGCTTTGGCTTATAGCTTTCCTCAATTATTTTCTGCTCTTTTTGTATTCTTCGGATTTCGTTATCGCCGGGCCCAATCTTATAGCTTTAGTATACTCCTCCTATCTGTGCCGAAGGTCTTGATGTTGCTCCACTAATGGAGGGACCTACAGTTTTAAGCCGACTCCGAACGGCAGATATTTTTTATGAGGAGTTTTTTCATGGCAGAAATATACTCGGAGGTTTGCCATTACCTGCCGAGAGGCGACCGCTACCAGAAGTAACTTTTTATTTATTTCGGTGTTTCACGTACTCCGAATGGTAGTCACGCACCAACCCATTCGACTAGGGCAGCCGAACATTATGATTATTAAAAACTTAGAAGAAATTGATAATAAAAAAATTCTAGCAGTAGGATGAATTATATTCTCTCAGAAGGAAATCTATTCCCTATATTTTTCAATATAATATTACACTGTGTGACAGAAATAAGATTTTGAATGTACTTTTTATAAGGTTTTATCAAGTAGAATACTGCATAATACGAATTTTTCGTTAACTCTCAAAATCTGGACTTAAGATGAAAGCCAACTTTTCTTAGGCTGAAACGAAACTTACCTCTAACTGTATTTTGATTTATTCCGACGATATTTTGTTGCTTGCAATCAGAAAGCGATTCTATTTTCGGACTTTTTTGTTAAGAATTGCCATAAGAATACGTCAGTCGCCGAAACAAAGTAAAGAAAAAATGAAGTTTGTCCTAATGTGAATAGAGTACGCTTCGGGTAGCAGGATTTTGAAAATGATTCCATTTTGACGTGATAACGTCTTATAATTCGATTTAGCCGGCTGCACGCGCCAAAAAATGTGTCGTTATCATGCTCAATCGTCGTTATCTTGCTCATGCGCCGTTACCTTGCTTGAACTGCAAGCGAAAGCGCGGAACAAACGACAAAAAGCACAATCGGCCCCCACGTTCGGCAACGTTCGACATCTGGCTCTCTCCCATGATTCAATTATAGAAGGGTCTATAATTGAATCATGGCTCTCTCCTACTTGAGTGAGCAGATATATGTATGTATATGCGCATATGTATTTAAATTCACATATTTGTATTTACATATGCATTCTTCCTGTGTGCATGGTAATGAACCATTTCTCTGTTGAGAATAGGAGATGATAGGAAAAGTAGGAAATGAAAGGGGGTGTTTCGAGTGTAAAGAGTCTGGAAAAAGGCAAATCGATGATGTTGCCTTAGTATTGTTTAACGTCTGATGCACAATTGAAATTGTACATATCTTTCATGAAATTGATAATTTTTTCGTCATTTTTCACGTTTGTGTAAATGTAACTTGACCTATTCCATTGCGATTCCATTTACCTCCTTCTCTATATCCATACAAAATATCTATCAAACAAATAAAATTAAAATTTTGTTTTGAAAATTGCAACCATTACATCAGTATTTTCTTATGACGTTGTCACGTTAAACTATCGTCAGTAAACCGACTTTACAGACAACCTTTTTTTTTATATTTAATATGTAAACTCTGGGCGTATATTTTATGAGATATAGATTTAAAAAAAAAAAAAATTTCCAAAAATACTGGATTTTTGAAAAGTCATTATTATTTATTACTTAGGTCCTTGAAATTGTCAGCTCGGTCGTATAAACCATTCTCTTCATTTCAATTATTTTAGATTTTAAATTCAAAATTTCCTTAAGCATTTCCATGTTATTTATATTTTCACCTCTGTCCTCATTTCCTACGCTATCCTAATTTTTCCGATTATAACCCATCCTATCTTATCCGGTTTTATTCTATTCCATGAAGTTCTATTTTTTATATATAGAACTGGATATTTTTCTGAGAATTTTTCTTTTAAATCGCATCAGTAAATTGACGTCATTAACTTTAGGGACCCATATCACACAAGGAACTGACTAAAAACAAATTTGGTACAGTAGAGTGATTTTCAATTTCACAGTTCTTAATAAGTTCACAGTGATTGCGCAAAGATCATTTCTTCTACTCTACCGAGCCACTATCTACTCTTGACCCTTTAATGTGTTTAAAACACTTCTTTTGCACATTTTTCGATCGGCAAGGACACACACACTTATCTATGTAAGTACATAAGCCTCTTCTGCTGTGGAATGTTGGGAGGTGGAGTAGGTAGTTTTTACTTTTTCTTCTTAATGCCATTTCATGCATGCTCCATTTTCGTATTTAACACTTTACTCATTTATTTTCTTGATGACAATTCTGGCCTGCGGATGACTCTGTGGCCGCCTGCTTCTGATAGCTTCCCGATTTTTGTGTTTTCGGTTTACATACCAACCTTTGTCTCCTTACTTGAAGCAGTTTGTTTTGCTGAATCTGCCATTCAAGTGATATTATAAAATTTGCCTTCGGCTGGTTGTATATGTGGATATTGTGTGTATGCATGCAAAGTAGTTGTCTTTCATGACGAAAACCTGAGAAGCTGAAGCTATTTCAGGCACAAGAGAACAATGAATACTGAGGTCAGTAACTAATGGGTCGCTGATTGTAGGAGTATGCACATAAATATGTATGTAAGGGCGTAGCATATTATACATTGTACTTATATGTACTGCAGCTCTACTCTGAAGTATTTCTTGGCCGGAACAGCCGGAACTGTCATCACTTGAGCATATACTTTTCGCTAAAGTAACCGCAGTTCCGTTGAATAAAAGGAAAAGGGCTTAAGTATACTTAGCACCCAGTCTGATGCTTGTGTGCCAGAATTGCCTTTCAAGCATACTGCGTGCAAATTAAGTAAATTATACTCTTCGAGCACTTCTTATTTCCGACTGGTTGGCTGTTTGATTTTCCGTTTGCACTTTTTGCCTTTTCCAATTTTGCTCTAAATTCTGTAAATGAAAGAAATTTTAGATAGTAGAAGACGAGATGCAGAAAAAAAGATACGTATATCAAATTAATCTCTTCCTACTCTTGTAATTTCGTTCATTTCGTTGGCAGACAATTAGCAAATTTTTTTTTGATTGGCTCATCATAATCACAGCCTTCAAGTTGCCTGAGAGCCAACGCACATACGTACACACATACATAACGAAGCAGCGCGCAAATTGGGGCAATTTTCAATTTTTCCGCTGAAGGCTGTAAAATAACGAAAGCTGCTACACATTTTCATTCTCTTGATCTTTTACTTTGCAACAATTCACTGTTTTATATTCTCTTCCCTTTTCTTTACCATCAGGCTGTCCAAAAAAATTGGTCTGGTGAGGGGTGGCGTATACGTAACATTATTTTACTCCATTTTAGTAGAATAACGTTTACTTAAAATTGCTTTAGGAAGCAGGCCAAGTACACACATACCCTCTTTTATAAAAAATAACAAAATATTTTTTTCAAATTGAAATCACCAGTGTACTTATATATTTTGGGCTACATATTTCTGAGCAATCAATATGTTCGACTTTTGTCTCCCAATTTTGCACACTTTTCCAGGCTATATAATTTTAACAACTTCCCTTCATACTTTCCATTTACAATGCGTTTTGTGCTCCACATCCACTGTTTTTTTCTTTCTGATATGCTAAATAAGGCCCATTTATATCATAATATATAATTTCCATAAATTATTTTATATATTGTACATAGATTTATATATATTTTGGTGATTCTGTAGAGAAATGAGTTACATATGACTCATGAACTTTTCGTGAGTCACATATGACTCTTTAGAAAGGGAGGTTGTTAAAAATATTGTTAGGATGTTAGTTACCGCGGCTTGAACGTCTTTCATAACTAAAGGCAGATTGCGGAACAGTAGTCACAAGCTGCCAAGTGAGGTGAACATGGCGAAAAATTTGCCTTTTAAAGAAATTAAATAACAAATTTCCGCCGATGAAATCCATTTTTTTCCCGTGACTGTTACTACAAATTCCAATACTGCTGCCACACAACTTTTTCTCAATTAGCCAGTACGCCACATTCAAGATGACATAGACTTCCGTAGGCAATACCGTGGTCATCTGTCCTGTGGCACAGGAGTACTTAGTGTCTTCATCTAAGTACCATCCAGATCCGCTACCATCACTGGTTTTGGATCCGTCGGTGAAGAAAGTGTGCTGATATCCCGTTAATAGGTTCTCTGGACTTAACCGGCAGGCATCCAACTTAACGGCAGGCATCCGATTGTCCACTGGCATCGATAACAGTGCGCACCGCTCCGACAATTGGTGGCTTATATGACAGTGCCCAGGGCTTTCTTCATTTTCCCAGACTCCGTTTAACTTGAGCCTGTACGCCGCCTTCATCGCTTCCTTTCGAATTTGAAGATCTAAAGGTTGCAAGTTCAAAATGGCATTAAGGGCATCATCATCATGGCACCTGTGATACCCAAGTACACACTTCTCTGTAGTCTATTTAGCGTAGCTTTCCACCATACAGTCTAATCAGGGTGATGTACCACTAGTGTACTATCGCCGGTCTTAGACCCCATGTCTTGCCAAAGGTTCTCTTATACTGCCAGAAGACCTTTAGTGTTCGAGAGACCTTCTGCTCGACGTGCTTCTTTCAGGTAAGCTTACTATCTGGGATTACTCCTAAGTATTTAACCTTAGAAGACAGTTGTAGTGTTACCCCTTTCAATGTGGGTAGTAGGAGGTCTTCCATATTGTGTTTCTTAGTGAAAAGCACTAAGGTACTTTTTTTAGGATGTACCTAAAGACCATGCAATTCGTACCAATACTAAATCTTATTTAGGACTATCTGCATTTTATTGCATATAGCTTCAAGTGATCGTCCGCACATCGCCTGCGTAGGCTTGGATGTGTCCAATTTCCTGCAGATCATTAAGAAAAGAGTCCACAACAAAGCACCAAAGTAGGGGAGAGAGTACACCGCCTTGTGGACATCCTTTCTTAACCTCAATCTTGACTCCTTCAACGCTTTCTCTATCCATGGTAAGCAGTCTTTTGTGTAGCATAGAGTGAATCCATGGTTCCATGTGTAGAAGTCCCCGCAAGTGGGGAAAGTTACTGATCGCCATTCACTTGGGAGTGGCCAGGACGATTCTTCTACATATGGTTCAAGCAGCTCACAACGGCCGGGATTAGCCCACGTATCCTCTGGGTAGCTTCCGAACACCCGTTCAGGAGTGAGCTAACGTGAGAAGGCGAAGCATTCCAGGATAGCTGGTTGTGCGCTGGGTTTGGGACCCGCCACTTAAAAATCCCCCCCCAATGAAAAGAACTGCAAAGCCTCGGATGAGAACTGCCTTTACTGATGACGACCCCTGCAAACGAAATAAGGAATATGATTTGAGGGCTTGCACCTGGAATGTCCGGTCCCTTAATGGGGAAGGTGCCTCTGCCCGGCTGGTTGATGTCCTTGTAAGAGTAAAGGCTGACATCACTGCCATCCAAGAGATGCGATGGACGGGGTAAGGTAAGAAAACCATAGGACCTTGCGACGTCTACTACAGCTGCCATGTAAAGGAGCGCAAATTCGGTGTCGGATTTGTTGTGGGAGAGAGACTTCGTCGCCAAGTACTGTCGTTCATTCCGGTGGACGAGCGTCTCGCAATAATCCGCATCAAAGCGCGATTTTTTAACATCTCGCTAATTTGCGCCCACGCCCCGACGGAAGCGAAGGACGATGCGACCAAAGATTCCTTCTATGAGCGCTTGGAACGTTCCTATGAGCGCTGCCCCCGCCACGACATAAAAATCGTGCTTGGCGACTTCAACGCCAGGGTGGGCAAGGAGGGAATTTTTGGTCCCACAGTCGGAAAATTCAGCCTGCACAACGAAACATCCGGTAACGGACAGAGGCTGATCGACTTCGCTGGGGCCCGAAACATGCTAGTCACCAAGCCACCTGGCTGTCTCCTGATCGAAAAACACGAAGCCAGATCAATCATGTTGTGATAGATGGAAGACACGCTTCTAGTGTATTATATGTACGTACGATCCGAGGACCCAACATCGACTCGGATCACTACCTTGTTGCAGCCAAACTGCGCACACGCCTCTGTGCAGCAAAAAACGTGCATCTACCTACGCAAAGAATGTTCGACGTCGAAAAGCTGCAATCACAACAGACAGCCAGAAAATTCGCCACTCGACTCTCACTCCTACTCTCAGAGAGTACTGCCCAACAAACCGGCATGCACGAACAATGGAGCAACATTTCTCGTTCTCTACGTACCGTATCGGATTCCGGCGAGCCCAAAAAAACATTTGGTACGGCGAGGAATACCATGCTGCCGCAGAAAGAAAGGATGCCGCCTATAGAGCCACGCTGCGATCGGGCGCAACGCGAGCCATGTGGGATCGCTACAGAGAGCTGAAAAAGGAAGAGAGACGTATTATCCGACAGAAGAAACAAGAGGCCGAAATACGTGAGAGCGAGGAGCTTGAGATGCTGGCCAATAGGAACAACGCCCAAAAATTCTACCAGAAAGTTCGGCGGCTTACAGAAGGTTTTAAGAATAAAGACGGCGATCTGGTGACTGACGTACATAGAAGTCTTAAATTATGGAGGGAACACTTCTCAAACCTGTTAAACGGTGACAGCTGCGCACGTCATAGAGAATGTGAAGATCCCGATACCCCAATCGTTGACGACGGAATTGTCGTTCCGTTACCCGACCATGACGAGGAGAGAATAGCAATATCACGGCTAAAGAACAACAAAGCGTCGGGCGCCGACGGACTGCCGGCTGAGCTATTTAAACATGGCGGCGAGGAGCTGGTAAGGTGCATGCATCAGCTCCTATGCAAAATATGGTCGGATGAAAGCATGCCTGCCGATTGGAATTTAAGTGTGCTCTGCCCAATCCATAAGAAGGGCGATCCTGCAATTTGTGCCAATTACTGCGGGATTAGTCTTCTAAATATCGCCTATAAGGTTCTAGCGAGCGTATTGTGTGAAAGGCTGAAGCCCACCGTCAACCAACTGATTGGACCTTATCAGTGTGGCTTCAGACCTGGAAAGTCTACCATCAACCAAATATTCACAATACGCCAAATCTTGGAAAAGAGCCATGAAAGGAGAATCGACACACATCAGCTTTTCGTCGACTTCAAAGCTGCATTCGACAGTCCGAAGGAAGGAGTTATATGTATGCCTCGATGTCTGAATTTGGTATCCCCACAAAACTAATACGGCTCTGCAAGATGACGTTGCTCAACACCAGCACCGCCGTCAAAAATGGGAATGTCCCCTCCGAGCCGTTTGATACCAAACAAGGTTACAGACAGGTGACTCGCTGTCATGTGACTTCTTTAACCTGATGTTGGAGAGCATCGTACGAGCCGCAGAACTTAATCGCTCAGGCACAATTTTTTATAAGAGCGTACAATTGGTGGCGTATGTCAATGATATTGATATCATCGGCCTTAACAACCGCGCAGTTAGTTTTCCAAACTGGATAAAGAAGCAAAGCGGATGGGTCTGGTGGTGAACGAGGACAAAACGAAGTACCTCCTGTCATCAAACAAACAGTTGGCGCCCTCGCGTATCGGCACCCACGTCACTCTAGACAGTTACAATTTCAAGGTTGTACAAGACTGTGTTTATTTAGGAACCAGCATTAACACCGATAACAATGTCAGCCTGGAAATCCAACGTAGAATCTCTCTTGCCAACAAGTGCTACTTTGGACTATCTGAGCAGTAGAATCCTCTCTCGACGAGTAAATTAAAGAGAGAATTAACAGCGTGCGGCGCAAAAAGTTCCGCCGTGAATTTGTTGATCGATAAATCCTATATTCCTTGGCCTTTGGTGTGTTGTGATGAATTGAGTTTGGTTCTATGAACAAACCTTTGAAGTTATCAAACGTTTGCATTTGAGGCAAAATGCATACTGAAGCAAAATGTTGGCTTTGAGGTGGCAAGGACGTCTGTTCGGGACTTATTGCGCCATCCTGTGGTAGTTACCTTGATACTAAAAAACAATTATTTATTTAACAAAATCATTAAAAAAATTTAAAAGTCCTCAAACTGCTCCGAAATATAAAAACAATTAATGTAATTTCGAACGTGCAAGCTTGCACTGCATCCAGTCTTTCTTGTTTTTCTCTTTAAAAGATTCATTATTTTTCATTTACGACACATATTATCATATTAACTGCAATTTTTTCAATGCCGGTAATGTTGCCATCGAAAATTCCCCTAATCCTAAGTTTAGTTCTTCAATCAGCATTAGTTACCCTTAATTGCTGAGATAATTCCAAATTAAGTCGCTAATCTCGATTGGCGCCACTTCTGGTTTTTTTACGGGATTATCCTAACTTCCATTTCCTCTTCTTCACTGAGCAACTTACTTGATCATAACTACTATATTTCTATTTTTCTGTGGTGAGTGGTTTTATTTATTTACAAATATAAATAGTTAATTAAACAAAAAAAAAAAAACATTCCAGTACTTAAAAGCCTTTCAATTAAAATTATGTAGATATGTGGCTATAGTGTGTATGTTGCATTTGTCTGCTAACACGGCATAACAGCTGGTTATCAGCTTTATCTTGATATGCTCATACAAGGCTCACACAAATCACTGACTATCCCATTCAAATCTAGAAACAAAAAAAAAAAAAATAATATGCAAACATTACTTTCCTGCTTGGATGTATGAAAGGATTATTTATGTATGTATGTATATATATTTATGTGTATGCTGTGGAAGAAAAATCTGTATCGAGTTAAAACATTCAACGAGAGTAGAAACATAAAGAACAATACACATACATATGTGCATATGTGTTTTTAAATTTTTTTCCGAAACATGCTGTGAATGAGGTCTGGACTACAGCGTTCCACATATACCATATATACACTACACATATGCATATTTATATGTATGTATGCAGCTCGTAGATCTAAAGTTTGCTTAAGCACTCACATACAACTCTACACACATACATCCATGCATTCATACGCACTTAAACAATTGCTTGTTATCTTTACAGCAATCATTTTCGATTTATGACTTTAATGAATTGTTTGTGTATTTAATAAAGTCAAATTATTCAATTTGATTGCTTTGGTAAAGAATATTGAATAAATAAAAAATAAATAGTTGGCGCTTACACTTCTGTTAGATGTTTGACCGAGCTTCTCCTCTTATTTGTGGCGTGCCTCTATACATTGTTCCACAAATGGAGGGGCGTACAGTTGTAAGCCGACACCGATTAGCAAATGGTTATTTATGAGGGCTTTTTCATGACAGAAAAACATTTGGAGGTGTGCCATTGCTTGCCGAGGGCGTTTGCTATTAGAAAAAATCTTTTCATATTGCTGTTTCACGCACGTTGATTTGAAACTACGCACTCCCGAATGGTAATCACGCACCAACCTTTTCGGCTATGCATTCCCGAAAATAAATGATCGAACTTAAATATAAACGTGAGGTGAGCAATCCAATTAGAAAACAGTATTGAAGCAATAATTATCAGAAGCTAACCAAAAGAGAAACATCTGGGCGCTTGCTTTAAGCTTCGAATTCAATTGGCAAGTTTTCTCCTGCATCAGTAACATTTTGATTAACAAAAATATGTTGCCGTTTTGTATGAAATGTAAATAATTATTCTTTAAAAAAAATAGTCTCCGACTGTCATTCTATCCGAGGGGGTTTCTTTTGATCTTACTCTGTGTTCTCTCACCATTCTTACCCACGTGCTTTTGACAAGTGTGATTTCATAAGTGGTTAACTAATTTATTTTTTCAAGTGGAACAAGTTACAAACTAATTTCAATTGTGTTAATTACTGTCCAACAATGGCCCCAGGGCCTCCCCCATTGGGACGCTTGATACTAATCAGTTTGCCTTGCTAGCCGATAGTTGGAGAGTCAAAAAGAAAAAAAAAAGATAAAAGCCTCAACAAAAACCGACAAAAAATTGATATCTCTGACCTCTGCGACTTCCACAATTTACCTTCAGTCAAACGAAATAAAAATGATCCCAAATATATCACCATCGAATCGGCTGAACAAAATAAATCTATATTACAATTTTCCTGCTTGGCTATACACAAGGCCATATGTGCAGTAAGCTCTGAAATCAATACAGTGAGTGAGCTTCACGATGGCAAAACCTTGTTAATGGTAAAGAATAAGAAAATAGCTGAACGCTTCATTGCTTTACAAACAAGTTCCTGGAATTTGTAATATAAAAGTCAAATACCACGAAACCATAAACTGCACCAAAGGCACAGTATTCCCCCTTTCTTATCTAAGGTCAGCCAAACTAAAATAGTGAATGAGCTTAGTTCGAAAGACGTACTTGTGGCACATAAGTTTCAAAGAAAAAATGAAAATAACCAATTAACCTCAACCGGAGATGAGTTGCTAACGTTCGACTCACACAATTTACCCAACTTGATATTGCCTGGCGCAAGGTTAACGTTAGACAATACAATCCCAATCGCATGCGCTGCAAAAATTGCCAGCTTCTGGGGCATACTATTAAACAATGTAAAGGTAAAGCAGCCTGCAACAATTGCAATCGTGTCTTGCTGGAATTCTGATTTAGCATCGCTTAGATAAAAAAAAACAATTATCATCGTACCAATACAAACGATGCCAAACGTGTGAAAACTTAGTTGCTTACAAAATATTGAAAGCTCTTTTTCGACGCCAGGCTAAAGCAGCAAAGCGGGAATATTTCAAACACTTTACTGCCAACGTCAATACCTGTTCCTTCACCAAAAAAATCTGGCATAATATAACCATCCTGTCCAAAGGATCCAAAAATTGTCTTATTTCCCAATTAAATACCCCGACTGGACTTTTGAGCACCGCCGAAAAATCTCAAACTTTTTTGCTAATCTTTTTTCCCACGCCAGCGTCGATGATAATTTCAGTCCTGAATTTAGAAAGAGTAAGACTTTGATATTATGTGATATTATAGCGAGAACGTATGAGCCCTCTTCATCCGCAAAATCAATAGAATCCCAAATAGCACTCTCAGAATTTGAATTCGCAATCCGCTCGGCAAAAGGGAAAGCCCCCGTATTAGATAAAATCTCCTACCCACTAATCAAAAATCTTCCAGCCTCAATGAAGATAAGCATAATAAAGCCGTACAGCAACATTTTCGGCTTTGGTGTCTAGCCACAGTCTTGGAAAACAGCCAACATAGTGCCAAAACTGAAGCCAAGGAAGGATTCCACTGATCCCAATAGCTACCGACCAATCTCCCTTTTAAGCTGTCTTGGAAAAATTCTAGAAAAGATTATCGGCAACTGCCTTGCATGGTATGCCAAAAGAAATAACCTTATTAGCTCTCGTCAGGTGCATACAAAAAGGGGAACGGTACAACCGACGTGTTGCTAACCCTTGACCATTTTATAACCAACACCCTATCTACTAAAAGTCACATATCTTTGCTATCATTAGACTTCCAAGAGGCTTTTGATATCATAGGAATTCATCTTGTTCTAAAACAGCTATTACGATGGAAAGTTGGTCCAGAAATGTTAAACTTCATAAAATCCTTCCTGACTAACAGGAAACTCTTAGTTACTGTCCATGGTTCACACTCATCCATGCATACTCTTTATCATCGCCTTTGATGACGTTGTCATATATTCGAAGCACAATGACACCAAAATTGTTAAAAACATTTTTAGAGATATCCTTAATGATACTTCATCATGGTCGATAACCTCTGGCGTACGACTTTCTCTTGAGAAAACTCACCTTTTATACATATGCCGAAAGAAAAGTTCGTGCGATATATCTATAAATATTAATAATTACAATATTCAAACAAAAGAAACCCTAAAATTGCTAGGATTAATCATAGATTTTAAGTAATCCTTTAAGTTATACTGTAACTATATTATCTAGCAAACATAGTTACGAGTATATACACCCCACAACACTAGTTAATGTTGTCAGAGCACTCCTGTTATCAAAAATTGAGTACGCCTTACCAATCTACGGACACTGTGGAACATCTTTAATACGCAAAATCTCAGTTCCTTATCATGTCGCAATTCGTCGAAGCATTAGAGCTTTCCCTACCTCTGAAATAAAGTGCTTATTAGCAGAAACCGGGTTGAAACTCCACCCAGACGAAGTTTAAAAAATTTGTTTGTTGTTTGTTTTTACTCAAATAGTAATAAATGTATAGTATATGTTCAATTACTTCTATAAAATCTGATAATAGCTAATGACATAGATCGATTAAATGTACAGAGAAAACAAATTATATACGAATAAAGCATGAGAACATTGATGAGTTATTATAAAGCATATTATAATAAATTAATTTCAATCTTTTTTTGATTATTATTTATCCCTATCACCAATCAATGATTCATCATATCCAAAACTGTGACTTAAGCGTGTACTGTGTCATAAATTTATAAACACAAGCAAAGTTATATCAGACTGCAACAAAAGTCGGAACCCCCCCTAAATCTGAGGGTCTGCGGACGGGCCTGCCTTGCTCTTATAATATTCTTCAAGTGTACAACTTCTTAAAGGGCAATAACATCTTAAATCCAATCTAATTTAATTGGCTCAACATTTGTAATTTTTTTTTATACTGAACTCAAATAAAACAAAAATTATAGTAATAAAAAGACGACTGCGTCTGCCCAATTCCGCTATGAATATGCCTTGCTCATGCAAGTCTTTTTTCAATGAATAATAATGAGAGCAGCGGTTATTTTCAATGTGCTCACGTGATTCAGCTTCACGCAACGATAAGTTCGTCTTTGTCACAAACAAATCAATGATGTGATTTTGCTTTGAAGAGACATTTTCCGTTAGACTTCGTCCGGGGAAGTCTTTAACATATTAAATTTCAGAGTACCGTTGCACCCATTTACTTATGAACGTCTTCAGCTTCTTCAAACTGTATATGCATGTGATTTTTTTTTTACCTATAGAGTGTGCGAATAGGAACATTGATCCAAATCGGTTTTCATACGCGAAATTCATTTTGCAAAAACAACGTCGGTTTCTAAATTTCTCACAAAACTAACAAATTCCACAACTCGTATTGTTAAAAGAGCACCGTTGAGCAGCATTTTCATTATTTTTATAACGGAACCCAAAGTTTGAATTTCACTAGAATTTATTTGTGCACACTTGCATAGTAAAAAGCTGTATATAATGGACAAATACTACACTTTCAGAGGATGTGAGGTTCTATGAAATTCTATGAAATCATGAAAGGGTAATAAACAAACGAACTTAATTTTCTGAACAACAAGCAAAATAGCGAAAACGTCATGGCACCCGCATCACCATAAACTCAAAATTTGGTGTGTAAATACAACTGGCAAACCAACAGATGGCAAGGATATGCGACAGAGGCAGTTGTTGAGGCGCTTGAGTGAAAACTGTTGAATACTTTTTCTTTCAATTTGGCCCCTTCCATGTATACTGAATATGGTCGATTTAATTTAAGGATATTTTTCAAATTTGGCCATATATTTTAACTACCAAATATGGTGGGAAGCTCGTCTGCAAGTGTGTGCGAAAGTAAATTGACTAAAATGCGCTTAAAAAATGGCAACACATCCATTTAGCTCCGTGAGGAGGTACATACCAATTAAAATAATACAAATTTATGCACGTAAATCCGTAAGAAAGATTTTGTGGGTTGTGTTTTGTACATACATATGTTTTGTATATGTAAAAGGGTAATGTTTCGTGAAGGCTGATACTCGTTTAGTCCTTTGTTGCTTTACCTTTAGTGCTTAATACCCAAATGAGCCTTCTTTGCAAACTTACAGCACCCAGGGTTGTTGCTGTACAATCTAAAGTTACATATGTACATATTTCATAGCTTACATAACTGAAAATTTTAAATGCCCATGTTTGCATGTTCTTCCCATTAAAAAGTAATCAAAGCAGAAATCGATTTAATAGTTTTGGGACAATATATAAAAAAGATAGGACTCTTTTCTGCACCTTTGTGAAATATGAAAAATTCTAGACGCGCAACATATTTATGTAGATATGTGTCTCAACCTTCTCCGTGCTATAGCGCTGCATTCCAGGAGAAGGTGTATTGCAAATCGCGATTATGTGTAGACTACTTCGCAGTCTGCAGTGGCCTGTGACGATGCCCGTGAGCATTCTTAGATTATCCTGGGGGAGAGTTATGAGTTGTTTAAACCTCTTTTGGTTGTATCCTTCCAGTAAGGATTTCGTCTGGGGTAGCCCCATAGTTTGGTGCCAGAGAACCTCCCTTAGTCCTAGCTCTTCACTCCTGAGCTTCTTCTTGATGGTGTATTGTCCTATGGCAAGGAAGGGCTCGGGTCCGATTAGAGGCGCGGCCGTAGCCGCTCTCGCCGATGCGTCCGCTACCTCATTCCCAGGTCCCCTGTGTCCTGGGACCCAAATTAGCCGGATGCAGTTGTGCATTCCTAGTAGGTTAAGTTTCTCGATACATTCAAGTACCAGTGAGGATCTGATCTCACAGGACGATAGGGCCATGAGTGCCGGCTGACTATCACTCAAATTGGGAAATTGCTCATTCCGAATATCCCAGTCTAAGGTTATCTCTGCATATAGACAGATGGCATACATCTCCGCTTGGAAGATGCTTGGAAAACTACCCATCAGCACAGATTAGTTGGGTCTGGGGCCGTAAATTCCAGCGCCTATGACTTCTGGGCTCTTCGAGCCATCTGTGTACCAGTGCACGGTACACTCCTGGAGAATCTTTTCAAATTCAGGTCTACTCCAGTTCAACTTATTGTTCAGTTTAATTCTAAACTTCTGTTTGATCACTTTAGTGATATCATCTCTGAGTACCTGGAAGAGAGAGAGCTGCAGCTTTAGCACTTCCATGTTTTTAGATGACATCACTTTTCCTCTCTCGAAGCCTTCCCTGGTAATATTCAGCAGGGTGCGCTTGGCTGGTTGCTGAATAACTATATGGAGCAGTGTTAGCTCCAGCATCACTTTCATCGCAGCTGTAGGACAGGTCCGCATCGCTTCCGTGATGCACACGCATGCTAAGCGCTGAAGCTTACTTAGCCCGCACTGTCGAGAGAGTGAGTCTTGATGCTCCAAGCGTATTTATGTATTTACTCATATTCATTTATTTATTTATACAAGTATTTATTTATTCCACAAAAAATCTTATAGGAAAATTTTAAATTTTTAATTGAAGTTAAAACACTATAATTGATCAGTTATCGAGCTGGTGATAAAAAAAGTAAAAATTTAGGGTTGTATGTATTTTTAATGCCACATTATAAAAAAAGAAAAAACAAAAAATTTCGTCAAAAAATTAAAAAAAATGGATAGAAGCCGATTCTCAGACCTACTGAATACGCATATAAAATTAGGTAAAAATCGGTAAAGCCGTTTCGGAGGAGTACGGTTGTAAGATGGAAATTTTATATATAAGAGTGGGGAATGATCGTAACCAAGTACGTTTGAGGTGACCACCATTCGAAATATCCGAAAAAGTCTTTTTCTAATAGTGGCTGTCCCTCTAATGAATTTCTGCTATAAAAAAGCTTCTTAGAAAATGTATCCTTTCGGAGTCGGCATAAAACTGTGAGCCCTTGAACTTGTAGACAACATCAAGACATACACCACAAATTATAGTAGAAGCTTGACCAAACAATAATAAACGATATAATGAAACCTTTGTAATCACCATTAGAAGTTTCTGATAAAAACGATTTTTGTAAAAATTATGCTGTGTTTTGATCTTCCAAACGACTATAAGGAAATATCATAGTTTTTGTAATTTTATATTCTGGTGTAAACCAAACGAAAACCAAGTGAAAGCAAATGCTGCCAACAATACATAATTAATCGGACCGAGCTTTGCTTTCATCGATGGCACACGCACTTATGCACTTCTTACGAAAATATACAATAAAAATATTGTAATTTTGTGTGCCTGAAAAATGGGGAAATGTATCCACTAATGGTTATTACTTTGAATAAAATATTCGTTTATCATTTTTTAATAAAAAAAATGTAATCTTATTAAATATTTCTGGTAATGAATTAATAGTGATAAGTGAGAGTTTATTTATTTTATTATTATTGCTTTATCTTCTATTTCTAGGTGTTACTTCCACGTACATTAAAAAGGCTAGACAACGTTAAATCAGGTGAGTTTTATATTTTGCAACTTCATCGCCATTGAAAGTAGATAATACTCATAACTACATATTCATACATCTATTTTTTTATATTATATTGGGAGGTTGAATTAGTTTTAAAGGTTTTTTTCGAAGATTTGGGGCTTTATTGTGAAAAAAACGGTACAAAATATTTTATTCGAAGTATTGGCCATCACTAGCTACAACTTTCGCCCATCTTTCGGGCAATTTCCGGATGCCGTTTCTCCAAAATTCTGGCCGCTGCTTGGCTATCCATGACTCAACCCATATTTTGGTAGCCTCGTACGAGGAGAACCGCTGGTCCGCCAAATCGAGACTCATATGCCGGAACAAATGATAATCGGAGGGAGCTATGTCTGGACTATACGGCGGGTGGGGTAACACTTCCCAGCCAAGCGTTCCAAGGTATTTTTTGACAGGTTGAGCAACATGCGGCCGAGCGTTGTCATGTTGCAAAATAACCTTGTCGTGCCTTTTTACCGTTTCCGGCCGTTTTTCTTTCAATGCCCGGCTTAAACGCATCAATTGCAGTCGGTAACGATCCCCCGTGATTGTTTCGCCCGGTTGGAGCAGCTCAAAATATACGACGCCGACCTGATCCCACCAAATGCAGAGCATGATTTTCTTGCCGTGAATATTCTGCTTGGCCGTCGACGTTGATGCGTGGCCGGGCAAACCCCATGATTTTTTGCATTTTGGGTTGTCGTAGTGGATCCATTTTTCGTCGCCAGTCACCACCCGATGCAAAAAACCCTTCCGATTTTGTCGCTCGATCAGCAATTCGCACGTCAAAAATCGCCGTTCGACGTCGCGCAGCTTCAACTCGTACGGGACCCAATGTCCCTGCTTTTGGATCATTCCCATCGCTTTTAGACGCTTGCAAACGGTTGATTTATCAACGCCCAATGATTCAGCAAGCTCTTTTTGGGTTTGGCACGAGTCCTCGTTTACCAATTCCCCCAATTCCGCGTCCTCGAACTTTTTGGGCTGGCCAAGACGCTCCTTGTCTTCGGTGTGAAAATCACCACTTTTGAATCGTCGAAACCAGTACTCACATGTTGAAATCGACGGAGTATGGTCTGGGTAGGCCTCCTGCAGCAATTCACGGGCTTGGGCTGTATTTTTTTTCAAATTGAAGCAGAAAAGCAAAGCTTCCCGCAAATTGCGTTTCGACGGCACGAAAGTTGACATACTCGGAGCACGAAAACACTGCGTTGTTTATACTTCAGCGAAATGACAGATACTGATAAATAAAGCCTAGGGATGAGGCTTTGTCATGAATATATATTCAGTATTGCCAACGCGATAAAGTGATAAATAGCGCCATCTGTGTGCGGTTATTAAAAACTTTTTGAAAGTAGTAGCGGTATCTAACTGTTCCGCTTTTCTGAATAAATATTTATGTATGTTTGGCCTTATTACCTATCTTGGTCGTTCCTGAAGTACCTCTGTTTTAACATTTGACAAATGTGTGTAATAGGTCCTGGGGTCGAATCATCACATCCGTGCAACGATCAATAACCATACGAAAGAAAATTACGTCATACGTCAATCGTATAACCTGAATCACAGTTAAATAAAACAGATCGTAACTAATTTTCAATTCACAACAGTTTTGAAGATTCCACAATGTCTTGAATCGAAATTTTTGGTCACAATGACGTTGAACAGTCAAAACTGTTGTCAAATTTAATAAATACAATTAAAATTTAACATAGTATAACAATGGATCCAACTTTGTTTTTATATACGAGTTATAGTGAAAGTGAGGAAGATGAAAAGATAGTGCGGAGGCAGCTAAGAGAAAAGAGCAATCCTTTGGCATTCCCAAACACAGCGTTAATATGTAAATGGTTAGTTATTCTAGCTCATTTACAAACTTTCCCTTGCAGATTCCTGAAACGACCAAACAATAAGATACCAAATAAAATATTCCTTACTGAAATTTTCCCGAAATTGAAAACATAGATATGTACACATGCATATGCAATCTTGTAAATAGTTTTTAACTATTTTTTAAGTGAAATGGAAAGATAATACTCATGTAATTTCAGTTTTATTTATTCCTATCACATACTTCATTAATGGCCACTTTTTGCATTTATCACATAAATGTTTCGTCAGTCATAAATACTTGAATACTAAAGAATAGAAGTAAATAAAATAGAATCCCAAACAACTTATGAAATGAAAAATTATGAATACTGAATACTTAAAACTAAAATTCAAAATTGCAGGCACTTATTTCCCTAAGTTGTTGCGTGGGGCTTCTATTTCAATCTTTGTTGGCCATATACTCCACCATGACGCCTTTTTGGATGGGGTTGAGTTTATTAAAATTCGTCCTGTAATAAATGTATTTTGGAAACCATATTTAATTATATATTTTTACAATTTACTTACATATTTGGTTAAGCTCGATAGTTAATGGGCGGCTGTCGGTGTTCTAATGACAGTTCCATCAATGGAGTGAATTCAGCACTTGTCTACATATGCGATAGTACGAGTGCCCTTTTCAGTAACGAGTGGTACATTCGCTGATGTGACGATTCGACCTCTGCTCTCGCCATAGCTCTCTATTTATGATTTCGAGAAGGCTTTTTCGAAACGTCAACGAATAAAGGTTTCACTAACATATAACTACTTAAAAGGAAATATTGTTCTAGGATCTTTGTTAAGTTTTTTTCTTGTTTAAAATAATAACTTCTATAGGAAGAACCAAGCGGTATAAATCTCGATTTTATTGCGTTTCTCTCGAAATAATTTAATTTTATTGGGCGGAAAATTACTTTCACACTGCGCGCTTATAAACAATACTCTGAACTGTCATTTAGCCAACTAAGAGACAGCTGGTGTCCGTGCATCAGCTACGCGAGCGGTCTGAATGGCTTTGACAAAATTTTTTATCAAACCTAATTTATACATATATACAAACCTACATTATACATATGCATACGTATGTAGAGGTGGGGAAAGTTCTCTGGTAGACTAAACTCACAATTTGATACTGTTTGAAAGGTTAAACTTGATGTAGTTCGACCATATATATAGGTATATATATATATATATTATAATTGGCGCGTACACTCTTTTTGGGTGTTTGGCCGAGCTCCTCCTCCTATTTGTGGACCTACAGTTTCAAGCCGACTCCGAACGGCAGATATTTTTATGAGGAGCTTTTTCGTGGCAGAAATACACTCGGAGGTTTGCCATTGCCTGGCGAGGGGCGACCGCTATTAGAAAAATGTTTTTCTTAATTTTGGTGTTTCACCGAGATTCGAACCTACGTTCTGTCGGTGAATTCCGAATGGTACCCATTCACGCACCAACCCATTCGGCAACGGCGGCCGCTAAGTTCGACCATACGTCTAGTAATATTAGCAGAAAATACAATAAAATTAAAGTAGCTGTTACAGAAATTTGTAGATGACAGAAAAAAATTATAAGTGTTTGATAATAAGGGTGCGTAGTAAAGTAATAATTAGCATACAGAATTCGTGTTGCAAACATCTTATCGGCCTTTGATATTAATTGGAATAAGTGGTTTTATTATTTTGAATTTGTATGAATAATAAATATTTTGAATTTTATTGACCAATCCCTGGTACTTTTTTTGATAGAATGTATGCATTTGTATATGTCACCATAGGAAAATATTTATTTATCTATTGAAATACAGATTTGTAGTTACAATTTTCTTCAAACATAATATTTACACATTACAAGCGTACAAGTTAATATAGAAATTTACATGTAATATTATTTATGAGACTTATTGACAATGGGTCTCTAGTAATATATTGTAAACGCATAGAGACTCATAAAACATAAATCAGAATACAGATGAACCAGAAGAAATTGTATGGTATCAAATTATTGAAATAAATTCATAGCTCAGCTCTAAGGCGAGTTTCAAAGGCCAAAGTAAAAATAACAGAATAAAAAATAAATAACTTACATACAAACGAAAAGGTGCGTAGCTGAGGTTATTTCTGCAAAAGAGCATTTGATGCTTACAAAAAAAAAGACAAACAAATTATCCGATTATCCGAATAAAGGGTGGAAGCCGGGGCATAAAAGGTTCAAAATCGGCCATTATGAAGATTTCTATTGATTTGCTCTATTCTGCTGTGTCTTTTTCAGGTCAATAGAATACAGAAAGATATGTGTGTATGTATGTATGTGCTTGTGTATAAGTACCTAAGATGTCGTTTAAATGCCAGCGAAAGAAATGAAGAGAGATAAAAGTAAAACTAGAAATTTCCATATGTATGTGAGTTGATGTGTATGTTGGGATACAGTTAGCTGCCCTACTATGTACCAGTACTAATATGAATGACAGTTCCTTGTTGCCGCTCCCTGTTATTGCCAAGAAGTCAATTTGTGGCAAACGGATGAACAATCATCATAATCATTAGCGCTGTCAACAACGGCATTGAATTTGTATTTTTATTGACTGCCTTTTATTTTATTTTTCTTGTTCTTTTAATTCCATTTTTTGTAGTATTTTTATGCGTTTGGTTTCAAAAGGGACAACGGTTTTGTGAAAGAAATGACCGGAAGATGTAATTTTCAAATTGTTGTTGTTGTTGTAGCAGTAACTTTGCCCTGTCAGTGTAGCGTAATCACCGGTCATCTTCGTCGAGCTTATCTAAGGGTAGGCCCAGGAAACATGCTGTTTCGACGGGTTGGGTCCAGAGGGAGAGGTTTGTTACATGAGTGGGTTTGATGGGGCATGTGAAAAGGTGGTTAGTGTCGTGCAGGGTGCCTTCACATGCTGGACATATGTTTAGTTTGTCGGGGTCGATTCTGGATAAGTAGGAGTTTAACCTGATACAGTATCCAGCAGGTAATTGTGACAAGGTTACGCGGGACTCTCTGGGAAAGTTGGAGCTCTTCGTCCTGCGATTGGTGGTGGTTAGACTCCGATAACGGCATTCGGAGGTCGGGAGCTTAAGAAGGTGGTGAGAGTCTCCCGATGAATGTCGTTTATGGCCTGTCTGTTTTGTCTAGGATCTCGTCCGCGTAGTTGAGGAGCAGGTGTCAAACAGGTGTCTGCATGGGTGAGGCCTGCGGTAACGCCCTAGCAGAAACTGCTTACTGAGCAATTTATTATGCTCCTTAACAGGCAGCATAAGGGCCTCATCGTGTAGGTGTTGTATCGGTGACATCATAAGACATCCTGTCGCGGTTCTTAATGCAGTGTTTTGGCAGGTCTGAAGCTTCGTCCACTGCGAATCACTGGTTCCAGGCAACCAGATAGGCGCAGCATAGTTTAGAACCGGTCGGCATATTGCTTTAAAAGTCGACAGCAACATTCCCTTGTCTTTGCCCCAAGAGCTGCCGGCAAGCGACTTGAGAACCTTGTTGCGATTCTGTACTTTAGTTGCAATAGCGCTTGTATGCGCTGAGAAGGAGAGCAAGACTCCCAATGTTCTGGGGTTGTTAACCGTCGGAATTGGTATGTCATGGACTTTCACCTTGAGTTGTAGCTTGCCCTCCTTTGTCTAGGTAGTGAAAAGGGTCGCCGTGGATTTAGTTATTTACCTTGGAGCATAGGCCATCAATGTCATTGCCCGGCGCCATTATCGTGCAGACGTCGGCGTATGAGACCAAGGAGACTCCTCCTGGTGGCTGGGGAGTTTCGAAATATAGTAATTGAAAAGCAAGGGTGTATGGACACCACCCTGCGGTACTCCTTGCTTTATTTTCCTCTGTTTAGATGTTTGGTCTCGAAATATCACCGACGAATGACGACCACTCAGGTAGTTCGCGGTCCACCTCTTCAGCCCTGGCGGGAGTGTCGACTGTAAACTCTCATCTAGTAGCGTGGCGTGGCTGACTGTATCGATAGCCTGTTTTAGATCCAACGCTACTAGGACAGTCCTCTCGCAGGGGCGGTTTTGTGTTGTTGTCAAAAAACAAAAAACAACTATTCAAGCCAATCGTCTGAAGTTTTAATATGTTGTTCACAACATCAATGGCTGTCGTCCGTACTAGAATCATATTATTATTTCAATTATTTCGCACTTTTTTGTGAAAGAAAAGCTAGATTTTTGGGTGTCAAATTCAAAACCGTGCCATTTTGTCAAATTTTGGTTTTTATTCTAGTAGCGGGACTTAGCTACAGTCATAATGATTACAGTTTTTTTGGTTTTTGTGTTTCAGATAAATAGAAGAGCCAAAATGGGCAACACCGTCCAGATCCAATTTTTCTGGAGGGTCAACTTCAGCGCTATTTTTTAAATTATTAAAATTAAAAAAAAATTCCATTTTTATATGTAAAAGAAGTTAAATAAAAAGCCTAAAAAAATTAAGTATCATTTTCATTTTTGTTTTTTTGTAAAAATATTCCTCAAAATACCCTACATTTTCGAGCTCTGGACCACCGGGAGCCCTTAAGTAGATTTTAGTCATTTTAATAACGGCACTCTATATTTAAATTTTGCCTGTCAGGTTTCTATTAGACAAACTATATTTATTTAAAACACCTTAAGTCATACCACACTTTGGACGGGCATGTGGTATGAGTAACATAAATTCAAATCAAAACCTCATTTACTGTGTATGTAAGCAAGTATATATTTAGGCGCACTTATAAATGACAAATTCGTGTTATATCGTAGCATTTTTCATCACACATAAAAGCACATACATTTACATAAATATATGCATACATGCATAAAATAAAAGTATCTGCATATGCCTAGTAAGCAGCCGAGAATGTTTCGTGAACATGTCAACCGGCGAGTAATTTGAATTATGTCGCGCTCGACATAGAAGCATCAAGTTATACGCGACGTATACGTAACAATAAAAGGTTTATTTTATTTTATTCGCTTTGTGAGCAATTTTTGCCTTTCATGTGCTTTAATATGGTGCATGCAATGCCATTTAGATTTTTTGCAGAGATTGAATTTGGTTGCACAAGCCGAGTAAATATCTAAAAAATTGCTGTCATAAAGTATTTATGCATGTGTGCAACAATAAACTTTTAAATTGACTATTATATAATTTATATCATTGTCACAATGTCGTTGGAAAATCAAAAGTTTGTTGGTTGGCTGTGCAGTTAACTGCTGTCCGTTTGTAACGTTGATTCAACCTCGTTGCTGAAAAATGGAATTTGTGCTACCAAAATTAATGTTGCGCGAATATGAAAGGAAATGCATACAAATTATTCTATACTGTAACGTGTTTTTAGTGCTGACACATTTTTTAATTTTTATTTTACGTATCTGACATAGAAAAGTGTCGATTTATGTCACTTCGATTTCTTTCACAATTAAGGCAAATTAAATTGTCAAAAGCGATTTTTTTTCTCATACCCGCGCGTTGTCTGCCTGTTTATTTAGTTGTGCACTGACTTACATATAATTTATGCTTGTTGGTGGTGGTAGCAAATATTAATTAGGGTGAGGGCTCATTTTTTGTATGCCGCCGTTGTTTGCTTTCATGTAAGGCCTGCTGGTTGCATTCATTTCAATGCCTTTCTGCAATTGCTGTTTTTGTTGCTGCAGTAGTGATGGTGATTGCTCTTACAGTTGTTGCACAAACACACAATTACATGCAGCGAATTTTTTCGCTACCTCGCAAAACAACAAAAAACGGTTGCGTGCTTGCGCCCTCAAAAGAGCAAAAGAGTGCGAAAAATAAGAAAAAACTCGTAAAGCAACCAGCACAAGGACAAGCTAAATGTGCGGGCGCTCTCATAGTTTTCCAATTGTTATATGTATGAGTACTTTGTGTACTAAGTCTAGGCCACTTTCGTATTGCTGACACATAGAGGGAGTGCTCTGCGCTGTAGTGCAGCCTGAGTTATACCTTTGTGTTTTTGGCTCATAGGTACGAGTATTTGTATGTGATATGTGCGCATGTTCTACATACACAAATTTTGTTTGTCCTTCTTACAAATTTTATGTCCTTTTCACGTTGCGCTTTTCAACTTAATTTTTGTATTTGCCGTGCGCATAAGAAGTAAAAGCAAAAAAAAATTCCATAAAGACATGTGGTACGGATGTATGTGCATTAGTGATGCTCATATTTTTGAGTTTAAAAAATTGTAAGCCCTCATAGACCCTTATATTGAGACTTAACTTATAAAATTATTTGTATAATAATCATCTGTGGGATACATTTCTTAAAGAAGCCTTTATTTGAGACTGAAATTATAGAAATCTTTTCAAAAGTCATTAGTAAATTTCTTTCCAAATAAGTAGTTTTTTTGCTGTACCTTTTGCGATGTCTACATAATTGGCCCTGGTTTCAATGGATTCAATAAAATCGATACAGACAAAGCACTGCGTGCTGCATGATTAAGTATATTTTTTTTAGTACTTGAGTCGGAAAACGTCGATCGTTGTGCGTTGGCTTTCGTTAAAGGATAAGGTGCTCCACCTACGCAGGTGTCAGTGGAAAAATCTTTAGCTAATAGCGTTTTAGCTTCGACAATGTGTAGCAAATTGAAGAATGAAGCTGTTCAGCAATATTTCTTCGCGATGGCGTCGTGTAAGCTCTGATACTTAATTTACCCATTAAAATGTTTTTGAGTTTTTGATGTTTGTGAACATTTTGTAGCACCTACTATGATATGTGAAATTGTGAATTGTAAACAAAAGAAAAAAATATTGCAGGCTGATAAAAGCATTTCTCACTCATGGCTATTATCCACAGATTTTTATATTGGAAGTTTCGAAATGAAAGTCTTTCGAGACTTTTCCTTAATGTATATATATATATATATATATATATATTAATTAAACGACTTTTAAAATTTCACTATCAAAGTAGTAGTTATCGATGTCTTAAAGAATTTGCTTCCCTCTTTATTATTATTAAAAGGCTTTTATAAAGGTTTTTTTGAAAATTCTGAAAGCACTTTTAGTTCCCAACCATGAAATAGTTATTATTCTGGGTCCCTTTTCAGATGATTTGAAATTTGCAATAAGTATACCTTTTCTTTTTTGACTTCAGAAGTTAAATACTACATACTTTGTAGAAAAAATACTGATGTAATATATTTTGCATTTTCATTAAATGTATTTCAAACTTAACCATTGCTTTGAATTATTAAAAAAAAAGTTGACGGCATATTAAAAATGATAAAAAAAGTAAAAAATACAATTCGCATATGAACGCCTCTAATGTATGTTTAAGTGTGAAGCTTTAATTCGGAGGGAAAATTCGTTCTTCTTGGGTGGAGTAGATAATACTTATCTTAATTTCATTTGGTTAGAACATACAATGTGCGGCAATATTTATGGCTACACATCCCTCAGGTTTCGGGTGCTGTTAAGACTAATCTCATTATAGCTTGCATGGACACACTATGGCGAGAAATTATTGCATAAGCCTGTTGAGAATTGCAGGATGCGTGTAAGCTTAGTTCACTTAAGCAACAGTAAAAGCTGTCACGCTAAAATATATTTTTGGATGACGTTCGAAAGCTAAGCGAAACTTAATTTTAATCAAAATAAAGGTCTAATAAATTTTTGCAAGGAGATAATATTTCGCTATTTATATTTATTTATTTGTATTTTGTCTATGAACCCAAGTTTCTTACAAGCTAATGTGGTATTTTACATATTACAATGTGGTATATTGAAATCAAGTTTTTCCAAAATAAATGATCAGTCAATACTACAATTGATGATGATAAAAACAAATAAAAGCGAGAGGACTAAGCTTTTTACTTCCATTGCATTTAATTGATTGAACAAAGCTCAATGCACATAGAGCGTATTTAAGAAACATTTCTTGGACCCGTTCAATTCTGTTTATGTGGTTTTCGCAACAAATTTGTATTCAAATTTTGCAACAAAGAGTGAAAAATATTGTAAGATGTCGGAAAGATATTGTGAGTTTTGGAATACGGGGCTTTAAAGCACTTTTTGATGTTTATAAAAAGCAAAGAACTAACACAGCATAGTTTCAGGGCGTGAATGTCAGTTTGAAACTCTAGTGCGTCACCTGGTTTCGAAATGTTGGCAAATGCTTTTAAATCGTCGGCATAAATAAAATTTCGCGAAATGAAAGCAGCTTCTGTCATTTATAAACATAACAAATAATAATGGTCCCAGCATACACTTTTGGAGAGCGCAAGAAGATTGCGTAGAAAGCTTCGGGTAGAAATACTATCAAAAGACCATACAAGACAGCTTTAGAATGAGTAGATAAGGCGAAACTTTATCAAAAGCTTTAGGAAAAACACTAATTGTAGTATTCACTAAAGACAGCAAGATTCAAAACTGTAGGTCGATTAGAAACGAAGCTAAAAAGAAATAATTTTAATAAAACACTTAGTTGACATTTTTTTAATTATTTTAATGTATATGTGTACCTTTATTTATTTTATTGAAGTGATTCCCTGAACGTAATATTTTTAATTTTGTTATCGGTAGCATAAATGTATAAATCGGTTGAATTACTTACACGGGAACAACCAACGTATAATTCGCCATGGTAGAAACAGTCAGGCGTATATAAATGCCTGCTTTTTAATAGTCTGCCTTTGGGCCTTATTAAATGTTATTGTATTATAATCCAATCCTCCGAGTGCGCTTCCGCCATGAACAAGCTCCTCATAAAAAAAATATCTGCCGTTCGGAGTCGGCTTAAAACTGTAGGTCCCTCCATTTGTCCCACAAATAGGAGTAGGAGGGTCTAATTTTTGGTGTTGGTCGCCAATTTATATACATATATACATGTAAACCATACATAAATATAAACCATATTGGTATATATAAACCTCAAACTCATTGAAGATTGAAGTCGTTTGAATTTGAATAGGTAATTTGTTGGTATTAAGAAATTAAAGATATTAAAATAAACTCCCATTTGCCGAACCAATGAAAAAAGTTGCTTCAATAATATTCTATATATTCTAAAAGACTACAATCAATTCTCAAACGTGTTTTACTGCACAACCTAGAATTTTCAATTTTCTTAAAAATATTATCAGAAATGCAATGTTTAACATGATTTGGTCCAAGTTTCAGGACTCCAAACTTGCAAGGGTTGAAGGGAATGAGAAAAGCTCATTAAGTAAATAAAATTATTTGTGTATGGCGTTTCCATGCCATTTCTAGGGCGACAACTGTACAGTTGAATTTAGTACGGGCGACGTGGGTATCGCGCAAATTAAGACTGAAAAGTATGGAAAGTGGTTTTGAAAAAGTAGATGCACATTTGGGGGGATCGAAAGTTGTATGGAGAATATTTTTGACGTGATAACGTCTTATAATTCGATTTAGCCGGTTGCACGCACGAAAAAATGTGTCGTTATCTTGCTCAATCGTCGTTATCTTGCTCATTCGTCGTTACCTTTCTTGAACTGCAAGCGAGAGCTCGGAACGAACGACAAAGAGCACAATTGGCCCCCGCATTCGGCAATGTTCGACATCTGGCTCTCTTCTACTTGAGTGAGCATATATATGTATGTATATGCGCATTTGTATATAAATTCACATATTTGTATTTGCATATGCCTTCTTATTGATTATTATGAATTTGATTTACTTGAAGAATTTAAAATAAAACCAAGTGTATCATCATCATCCTTACCGAATTTATAATTAGTGACGACTAGTTGTTAATAATAACTGTTGTTTTAATGTTTTTATTATTAATTTATTATTATATATGAATGTGAGAAAAATGTATGGTAATATTTACCACATACCTTATAAGATATGTTGTATACTAATATATGTATATAAACATGCATACATGCATTTACTTTGGTGCAATTTTCATAGACTAATATATGTATATATGTACGCGCCAATTATATATAGATGCTTTCCATTTCAATTCAACCGGGTCATGTTCTTCGATTTCGATGTAACTTAAATATGTTGCTCTCTGGTCAAAATAATGAGACACGTATTTTTTTGTTCGCCCGAAAAAATTTTTTTTCAAGAGTTATCGGCAATTTTGTTTTTTGCCTCAAACTCGATTTTTTTTAATTATATAAGAAATTTTTTTTTTGAAATGCCCATAACTTAGTCAAAAATGAACCGATTTTAATAATTCTGGGTTCAAAATGATCGTAATTACTTACACAAGCGACTTCATGTAGAAACAATTGCAAAAAAGTAGTTGAAAATTTTTTATTTAGTAAAAAAGAAAAAAAATTTAAATTTTTTCAAAATTCAATATTTCAAAAAGGGCATTTTTTTTTTTTTATAACTTTTTCCAAATCAAAAAAACATCTCAAACTTTAATTGAGCTGCATGCCTAGTAGCTAAAATGCGTTGTTTTTGAGTAATGAATTTTTAAGTAAACACCCTGTTTCGCACTTTTTGTTTTTTGCAAAATAAAAAATTTTCAACTACTTTCTTGCAACTATTTCTACATGAAATCGCTCGTGTAAGTAATAACGATCATTTTGAACCTAAAACTATTAAAATCGGTTCATTTTTGACTAAGTTATGAGCAATTAAAAAAAATTTTCTTATATAGATTATTTCCATTTCAATTCAAAAGGGCTATTCGGGACATGTTCTTCGATTTCGATGTAACTGAAATATGTTGCTCTCTGGTCAAAATAATGAGACACGTATTTTTTTTTTCGCCCGAAAAAATTTTTTTTCAAGTTTTATCGGCAATTTTTTTTTCGGCTCAAAATCAATTTTTTTTTAATAATATAAGAATATTTTGTTTTTAAATGCTCATAACTTAGTCAAAAATGAACCGATTTTAATAATTTTGGGTTGAAAATGATCGTCATTACTGACACGAGCGATTTCATGTAGAAATAGTTGCAAAAAAGTAGTTGAAAATTTTTTATTTTGCAAAAAACAAAAAGTGCGAAACAGGGTGTTTACTCAAAAATTCATTACTCAAAAACAACGCATTTATATAATATACTATACATACTAACTGTCCTATACCAATACATATAAACATGCATATATACAATTTCGCGCAATTTGCAAACAAAAAGAACAAATCCATATGTAAAGATGCATACAAATCATATGGACATATCAAATGGACGAATCTATTCTGTACACAAGCAAATGTAAGCTAATGCTTGAACTGCAAGCGAGAGCTCGGAACGAACGACAAGGACGCACAATCGGCCTCCGCGTTCGGCAACGTTCGACATCTGGCTCTCTCCCATGATTCAATTATAGAAGGGTCTATAATTGAATTATGGCTCTCTCCTACTTGAGTGAGCAGATATATGTATGTATATGCGCATATGTATATAAATTGACATATTTGTATTTGCATATGCCTTCTTCCTGTGTGCATGGTAATGAACCATTTCTCTGTTGAGAATAGGACGATGATAGGAAAAGTAGGAAATGAAAGGGGGTGTTTCGAGAGTAAAGAGTCTTGAACAGGGCAAATCGATGATGTTGCCTCTTAGTGTTGGTGACTTATTACCGCCTGATGCACAATCGAAATTGAACATATCTTTCATGAATTTGCCAGCGCTATTATTCTCTCGGAAAGCGAGCCCTCCACAAAGCCAGATGGCCGCGCAGTTTTGCTGTCAGAGGCCCAAGTGCTGTGGTTTTCACACCTGTAGGGCTCACTTATAATGACAATATCTGCTCTAATTTCTTTAACTCTTTGTGACAATAGGTCTTGAGCGGCCTCACAGTGGTTAAGATTTATCTGAACAATTCTCATTTACTTTTATATGTTAGAGCTCTCCTGAATGCAGGGCACCTATAGCTCCCGACCCATCCAATTTTGACTTTGCCAATCTCCATTAGCTTTTTGTCTTTCACAGCTGGCAGCCTAATGGTGACTGTTTGAATGCCCGCATAGGCTGCTCGGAGGCAAGATTTAATCGCGTTATGCACCTCTTCCTTGCAGGTCACTTCATCGATGTCCTTGCTATAGTGATGCGATGAGTAAGCGCCTTCACTGTTGCTTCGCTACCTAGGGTGGCACCCACGATAGTTTTGCAATCAGTAGATTTTTGGCACGATTTCGTCAGTTCGATTAAGAGATCGCCTCTGATTCAGCGAAGTTTTTGAATTTTTCGTTGCTTTTCACTTTCTTTAAAATGTCAGCGTAAGAACTACATAGTACCCGTTTTTAAAATTATTATGGCGTCGGGTCTTACTCTTCCCGTTGTTTGGCCTGTTTTGGGTTTTTTTTTTACCAGTGTCCACTTGTTTGTAGGTTTCGCCTGGACTGGGTGAGAAGAAGCTGGTACATGAACCTTTCCCACTGGTTGCGTTTTTCCCACTGCTTCTGCTATTTTTGTTTTACTTGCCGGAGAAACCTCACTGCCAGCCTTTTGCCGTCTAATCCCTGTGGTAATTCTTGGCCTGGGAGACTTTTGTGTGCTAGTCTCATGGCGGTGTATCCCGCTAGAGCTGCAACCACACATTTCCTTTGCAGCCCGGTGGTAGAGGGATTTTATGCTTAATATAACGCCCCTCATAGGTTGATGGATGGTACGACGCTTTCCTTCGTTTTCGTTTAACATGTTCACGAGGGCTCTTACTTGTTCCCCCAGACTGCTAAAGGAGTTTTCTGTTTCCAGATCTTGTTTCTGCGCTGATCTGTTAGCGGGTGAGCCAGCACCCGTAATACTTTGTAGCTCACCGACTCGGAAAGTCCGATCCGTGGGAGATCTTGCCACTGAATAAGCCAACCGTGAGATTTTCCTTAAGGGATCTATGTCCTCCGAGGCAAGCATATATATATTTTTTTTTTGAATGTTTTGTTCATTAATCTCGTTTTTGTGTTTTGTGTTTAATTGTTCCATGTTTTATTTTTTGGGTCCCCACTCAGAGCCGTTATCTTTACTCGTATGCGTAGTTACTTATTTGATCCCTTGGTTATCTATGTAAACAAGGAAGGCCATGCGACGGTTGACCCAATCTCTTATGAAGAATTGTGTTCAGAGCCAGATCGGTATTAGTCAGGTTTAAATCAACTGAGCCTACGCGACCAACTTAATGACAACGAATTGAGAGCGTTTTCTGAGTCCTACCAGGGTTTTAACGGGACGGGGCAAACTTGGCATTAGCCTGGAAGCCATTTCTGCAGATTTTCACACCTGCATACTTAGGTAACAGAATACCAATCTCTCGAGCTCAAAGCGAACATATCAAAAGTGGGTTTCCAGTATACCATTAAGTGAAAACCTTACTGGGCTCAGTTTTAACATGCTAAGATAGAATTGTGGGAGCTTTGATTATTAGTTAAAACTATTATGGTGTCCTACTAATAACGTATGTCTCTTATTTAGGTAACAGTTTTGTCAATTGCTACTTCTTCTACTTTTCCTACTGGGTACGAACTTCCCCCGGTTGCATACTATACTTATGTGTTTCTACGTGTATGTGCACAGGCGTTTAGTAACACTGCATCTCAATCATTGATTCAACGATTGTATTCATTTCATGACTGATCCAGTTGCTTAAGCCAGTCAAACTGTAAAGGGCACGTGGTATTTCACTGGTGGGGTGAATGAATGATGAATGATACACTATTATTTTGGTTTTATTTAAATAGTAGTAACCAATTTTGTTTAATTGTTTAATTCTCGATTTGGTGAGAGCGGTTCGAGACTCTCCTAAACAATATTGTTGCACGGATGGATTTAAATTTTCATAATAATTTTTTTTTTTTCATGCTTCAAATAAACCCTTTAGACAGCCAACCTTTTGCTGCTAGCGCTGTGTTTGCTTCAGTTTACCTTTTATTTTTATTATCATGTAAGCCTTTTAAAAATAAGGCAAATAAATCCTTTGGAAATAATTGTTTATCTTGTTTTTAGAAAAATTCGGCCACCCCTGAAGGAGTTTACAAAATTAGTGATTTACAATATTGACTCTTACGTCAAAATTATAGGAAAAATTATTTCTTTTCATACATTCATATACATACTAGGTTGTTCAACAAGTTTTGCGGTTCGATAAGAAACATCTTCCATTCTAGTCTCCCACCATCAACAGACTTATTCCAACGGGATTCCAATTTATGAATGTCATTCCTGAATTGAGAATCTGGAAAGGCTGCAAAATATTCTTCCTCAGTTGATTTGGCTTCATAGTTTGATGAAAAAGGCTTTCCACGCATGCATTTTTTTAGGTCTGGAAATAGATGAAAGTCGCTAATTGGTCAAATCTGGTAAATACGGCGGATGCTCCAACAATTAGAACTTTAATTTATGGATTTTAGCCAAAAAATATTTTTTTTCTTTTGCAAAGTAGATATTTTTTTCAGCTGGTTCAAAAGGTTACAGTAATGTTCAGAATTTATTGTTTTACCATTTTGCAAGTAATCCACAAACAAAATTCCTTTCACATCTCAAAAAGCCTTCTTGGCCAGGTTTTTTAGCTTCTTATTTTGTTTTAGTATCATATTGATAGACCCAAGTCTCATCCATGGTGACGAATCGCTGCACAAAATCCACCTTATTCTCTCGAAAACGATATAAATGTTATTGAAAAAGTCACATTCGAAGGGTTTTTGTTCCATTGTTAGCGAATGTTCACAAAAAGCCTTCAAGTAATGTAAAATTTAATTGTTTTTGGATTTTTGGAAGTTTTAGTTTGACTTACAATAAAAAATGTATAGGTATATGTAGTTAATGTGCTTATTACAATATTAAATTAAATTGCTGTGATAGCTCGCAAGCTCATAAAAACCGAAAAAGAGCACTAGTTTGTATTAAAAAAAAAATGATTTTCATAATACTTTGGTAAATATCAATCTTCATAATCTTACTTTGTCATTATCATCATTGATATCACCAACCGATTAAAAGAAGGCTAATGTGCTTTTGCCAATTTAAATAACATCTGGAGAACTAGAGACTTGGTCGTGAATACTAAATAAAAAGAATTTAATGCTTGCGTGGAGAAGAAATAGAGGTCCACCGAAAACAACATGGAGAAGGACACTCAACAGGGACGAGCAAATCATTCTGCGAACTAAGAGCTTTAGCACGCGCTAGATATACATAGTTGGAAATCCATTGTGATTAGACTATGTTCCTAAATATGTATATGTTTTAATTTTTTTGAACATGTCAATAATAATAATAATAATTATACATACTTTGTACTAGTTAAAGATAGCTTTTTAAAAATGTTTGAATTTGAAATTGACTTTAGAGCTATGCTCTAATGAGGTTTCTTCCTAGAATTGTATGTAGAATCCGAATATGCTAGGGACGATGCCAAAAAATAATTAGCGTCTAGTTTTTTGATATTTTCTTATATTTTACAACGATGTGTTTGCTGTCTGGCAAAGGATAAGTATTGATACGATAGAATTCTTTCTGCTCTCTAAAACTATTGTATGTTAATTGTATTTTTCAGTTATTTAATTTCTTATTAGTTTTGAGGCTTAAAAATGGAATACCCAGGAGGCAAAAATCAACATTTTCGACACCTGTTCTTCTTTGCTTTTCATGGAGGTCAAAAAGCTGCCGAAGCAGCCCAGGACATTTGCGACGTGTATGGAAAAGGTGTCATAGGCGGGTCTACAGCAGTCATGGTAAATGTAGGGAAAATTGCCTACATGTAGGGATATTTGTCGAAAAAGAAGGACAGATTTTTTTTAATTCTGTAAATGTAGGGAATTTTCAAAAAGGACAGAAAAAAATTTACAATAGCGGGAAATATTAAAAAGTTCATTTAAAATAAAAAGCCGCAGTAAGATTTCATGCCAGTATTTTTTTCCTTATGGCAGCATACTTTTAAAGCGTTAATACGGCAACATTGCCATTTTTTTTTCGTTAACGCTAACGCGATTTTTTCTTCGCACAAAAATTGTTAGTTGTCCCGCGTTTTTTTTTTTAGTTGTAGCTTTTTTTATATTTATAATTTATATATTTTACAGAAATGAGCTCCTCCTCTTCGACTGACTCTTTGGAGGAGCACCAGGAGAAAAATTCAAGTATCGGAAACAAAAGTGCAATAACAAGCGGCTTGGCGACGACAATTTTAGTGGCTGGTTGAAAGCTATGGCTAACGATCCATTCAAATGCAAATGCGCTGAGTGCGACAAAGTTTTGAACTGCGGCAAATCTGATTTGCAGAAGCACGCCGAAGCAAAAACGTACCAAAAAAATATGAAGACAATAAAAAAGACACCTAAAATAAACAGTTTTTTTTTAAGAAAAAGCCGAGTAATCCAAATGGTTCCAGAAATTTCGAAATAAGATTTAGCATGTTCTTCGCTGAGCATAATGTCGCGCTGCAAGTGGCGGACTATTTTATCCCAATCTTAAAAGTAATCGTGCCGGATTCTGAAGAAATAGAAACTCTGTCTTGTTTTAAACAGAACTGAATGTAATGTAATGAAAAAGTGTAATTTTTAGTCTTTTTGCTGAATTTTTCTTCATATATGTGTTTATAATATAATAAATATGTGTATTTATATATATTTTTGAAATAAAATTTCTTATTAAAGTGTCTTACAAAGTGTCAAAATAGCACCAAGCCCAAAACTTATGCAAATAATTCAATTTTGACGTTGCAAGTGCCTCATTATAGTGTAAACACAGGAGAAAAATATGTGGGGAATTTTGTAGGGAAAATTTTTTGAAGCGTAGGGAAAAGTAGGGAATTTTTTTGAGCTGTGTAGGGATTTTTCAAAAAATCATTTACCATCACTGTAGACTCTACAGCCCGGAAATGGTTTGCAAAAATGGCGTCTTTGACGTCGATGAAACGTCCCACAGCGGGAGGCCTTCTGAAAAACGCAACGAACTTATTCTCCTATCTAATATACATATTTAGGGCAATAGATGTAACTTCAAAGACCCAGACGAGGAAGTGTTGTTGAGTTTCTCTACTGTTCCTGCTATCCAATCGCGGCGCCCTATTAGGACGCGGACTATATCCCCCAGCAAAAATTTTCTCGTCGTTTTGGTGTTGTTGCCGTATAACAATTTCGAGTTTTGTAGTTTCGTAGATGTTGTGTGCTACAATGAACATTGGTTATTAGTCTACGTATTTCGTTGTTGGAATCGTTGACCAAGCCTTTGCTCATAAGGCGTTGGTTTGTTGACTGCAAGCCTTTGTTTCTTGGTGCATTCCTGTTGTTTGGCAGTGCCAATTAAATCTCGGGCTTATCTTTGTAGCACTTTTTTTTACCAGTTATTTTGCAGTTTAAACGTAGCGTTATGCTAAACCATTAAATCGCAAATTCCATAATCTGTTTTGATGGGTTTTTGAATATATGAATATCGCATACAAAATTTGTTACTTTACCGACGCCTTCAAGAATATTTGAGCAAACATTTAATTCGTACGGGTTTCTACCCGCAAAGATCTTTTACGACAAGCAAGGTTAAAATTTATCGTTTTTCTCTTACTATGTATTGAATTTGTACTTCTCTCTACACCCTAATTTAATACCACTAATTTATGATTAACGGGATGTATTTTTTGTGTGGTGTGCGACACACATTGCACTGCGCGGCCGTATCCAGCTTGAATTTTATTTTGTTGTTGTTAACCGTAATTTCTTCGTACTAATTGATGTCCACGTCTTTATTTGTTAGTGATTTGTGAAGGGATAACACGAGGAAATCACTGCACTCTCCATCAGTGCACTCGGAGCTGCTATCGTCGCGTTCGTGCTGTAATGCATCTACACGTTTGAGGGTTCTATTACAGCTCTGTCGGAAACATAAGTATGTCATATCCCTTCCTTTTGCAATTTTGATATTTGCTATTGTAATAACAACATTTACGGTATGCATGAATATTCCCACATCGTTTCCATTGGTACGTGGCTATGTCTCTTGATGCCTTGTTGTTTTGACGTTGTCTCTCTTTAATTTTTTTATTGCGTCTACTTTGTAGTCCTCTTTTTTGTGTAGTTCGTGTAACTATTGTGTCGCCATTTCGCTATCTCTGCATAAATTTATTACTATGTCTAAGTTTAAGTCACCTTCTGCAATTTTTCTCATATTGCGTTCGCTTTTAATACCGACTACGCCTTTGCCCGCTACCAACAGCGAATCCTCAAGGCTACCGTATGAGTGCTTTTTTGCTTGGCTTTTAATTTTTGTAAAGAAATTATCGAAGTTTTCGCCTACGACTTGGTATATTGTATTGAATGTATAGTGTTAAAATATTGTGCTTAGTTTTAGGTAAAAGTATTCATCAACCTTTGCTTGGATGTTGTCTACGCTTTTTTGCTGATCCGCTTATAGAGAAAATTAATTATAAATATTTACTGCGTTCACTCTGATACTTCACATGAAAGTTGTTACTTGAGTTTCGAGAGACAGTAAGCATATGACAGTAACCATCTCGTAAGAATAATGTGGTTACAGGGACTAAGCATGACCCAGAGTCTATCATAGGTTAGGTGGAGTGGTTGTCCTTCCTTCCTACACACTTAGGCCTGAATAGTCCCATTCTAATATCACTGGATCTCGAACTTTACTATAATGAATTTTCTCTGAACCAACCTGTTGATTTAATGAATTTTGTATATCTCGGCAATGACAGACCTCTTCAATGCTGTCAAGAAAGGCGATTCATGTGCATAGGAGGTGTTCCACTGTTTCCACCAATTAGATAAGTCCAATTAGAATCTAACTTGATATTGACATAAACGAAGCTTTTGATTTTCCCGATTTTTGGTTAATTCAGACTTCCAATTAAGCGATAAATTATTATTGGTTACGTTGAATATGGAAAGAAGCAGGAAAATGTCATTACTAAAAGTTGTGTGTCGTTACTAAGTCGTTAAACCGCTATCTCTTTAGTAAATCTCCACTAACCGTGCTTAGTACAAAGTATTCTTTCCGTCTCCGCTACTATTTTGCTGCAACTAAAGGGTTTTCCAATAACAGCTGTTACATGGATTGCGCTACCAAGAGATTATTAACGATTTTTTATGACCGGAATTGGATGGTATTGATCTGGACAACGTTTATTTTCAACAAGACGTCGCTACGTGCCATACAAGCAACGATATTTACGGGAAAAATTTCCGGACCGTGTTATCTCTCGAAGAGGTGATCACAATTGGCCACCGAGATCTTGTGATTTAACACCTTGTGACTTTTTTCTTTGGGGCCACGTGAAAAAGGACGTCTATGTCCACAGCCCAGGGTCGATGGAATTCGTGAGGCTATCGAGGTCATAGGCCAGCCACTTTGCAATTCAGTTATAGAAAATTTCATGAAAAGGATATTGTCCTGTAAGCTTGGCCGTGGTGATCATTTGCCTGATGTTATTTTCCACTATTAACGGCAAACCTTCCTCTTTACAATGAAATAAACATCCAATCATTTATATTAAAAAATATAATTTTTCTTTGAATATCAAAATAACACCTCTTATTAAAAACCCCTATACTACTAGTGCACTTACCAAGTGTTTGATCAAAACAGTAAAATAAAATAAAAAAGTGGAGGCGCGCGCTGAGCAGTGGACAGCAACCAGCAGTCAACTGTCAGAAGACAGAAGATAGCGGATATCGGACAGGTGACAGCTGTCAGCAGCAACGGTCGTGCAACCATCCAACCTTACCTACAATGCACCTTGCGCGCAACATGCCAAAGGTGCAATGTGTCACCTTTAATCGAGTAATAAACGGGTTGATGCCAAAGCAGCAGGAGACCGAAAGCAATAGAAGCTGCTTCCAGTATCGTTAATACACCTGTAGTGGTGAACGCGACCACAACCCATGCAGCAACTACCCACAAATGTACCGGTACTTTGAAATATTGCCCACACAATTGCATTTGCTTTAAGTAGTGTGCTTTAAGGCGCAGTGGAGGAAAATGTGATAGCCAGCAAAATGTGTTTAGTTTCTCAGTTAAATAAATGTAGAAGGGATTATAAGAGAGGATGAAATAGTTGTTCAAAGGGTGGCTGATAAAAACATTAAGTGGGAAATCGATTCTACGAGTAAAAACAGGAATGCTTATTATTTACAATAGATAACTCCATTTTTCGTATATAAGAATCTTCTTGATTAGATATTTCTTGCTTTGATATGCTGAAAATTCCAAAGCCAGTTCTATTTTAAAAAACTCTCTTTGATTTTTGTCTGAGAGTATGTTAGATTTGACCGGGTTCCTCCTCCAATTCGTGGTACGAGCCTTAATGCAAAGCTACAGTTTTGACAAACCAATCCAATCAACATTTGAAACCCATTTTGCTGTTTCGATTCTACACACCTTCGGTTTCGATGCTCAAGATCATTGTCAAGGTTGGTATTAATACTTTATGGTAAATTTTATTCATCAGAACTGCATGTAAATTGATCATAACTGGATACTTCAAGAATTTTCATTTCAAAATGCTCAGGAATTTGACGTCTTCTGCACGTAGGCGCCCTGAAATCGTATCTTGGGATACATTAAAACTGCTTCAGCTTCACGCAACGCTAAGTTCACGTTTGTCACAAACAAATCAATGGTTTTCATATCTTACTTTGCAGAGGTATTTTTTTTTTTTGGGCCTCGCCAGAAAGGTCGTTAACGTTTTTAACTTCAGTATACCGTTGCACCTATTTATCCATGAACGTTTACGACTTTTTCAAATATTTTGCTACAGATGCATTGAAATTTTTGAATCTTGAGGGTATTTCGTTTTTCATATGCAGAACTCATTTTGTAAAAGCCGGGTAAACTTTCTAAATTTCTCACGAAACGACAAATTGCACACGATACACCTATTTAGCAGCACTTAATTTTTTTTTATTAACGGAACTCTACGTTTGGTATTCATTGTTATACAAAAAACAAGAAAAAACAAAAATACAAAATTAATGTTCTGTTAATTTCATGAATAAAATGCAATAAGCTTAATTTATGGATGCGCATAATTTATATTATGCTAAGATGAGAACTCTTTGTAACTAGATGCCACTGCAGTTCGGAGGTCATCTGTAGTTAGCAAACCTCAATTGTAAACAGAAATCAACTCAAATTTGACACCAGCCTTTACTGCAGACAAACTTTCGATATATACATATAGCGGATAAGTCTATTTCACTTCTTCAATAATTAAAAATACGTAAGAGAATTAAACCACAGGCTGCTCTGGAAAATTATGATTAAAAAATCATTACCACAAGAGTATTTGCAAAACCACTTTAAATGTCTGTTTAAATTCTAAATCAAATTTCTTTTCTGCACATTAACTCTCCAGTCTCAGCTGGTTAATTAAATGCACAGCTAACAATATATTCTCAAACTTTGATCTGGGTTTCCAGCAATTTACTTCTCTATTCTTCTTCTTGTAATCGCACAAAAGTTCCTCTTATCTGGCAACCCTGTATCTTTTGACAGAGACGTCAGATCGCTTAATGACATACCGCGTTGGAAGCGTCAGTCCAAGCAAATTTTTACCATGGAACAGTACACGCCACGCAAGCGCTCCCAAATTGTTGAAATTTACATTCAATAAAAGAAGTCAATTGTGAAAACTCAATGTGCGTATAAAAAATTAAATAATGTGAAAAGTGCGCCTTCTAAGAACACCATTAAACGTTTGTACGAAAGGTTTTCGACTGGTGATGCTCTTCTCTAATCCAAAGAGGCCAAATCAAAACTGACCAAGGCGTCGCCAAGGACATCCCAAAATCACCGTTCTCAGCAGTTGGGCATTGCTCGGACCACTTTACAACGAGTTATCCGCACTGATTTGCATTTATTCCCGTATAAGATTCAATTGACGCAAATATTGTTGCCTGCGGACAAGCCTCGTCAATTGGAATGGGCACAAAGAGTCATCGAAATCCGTCGGGTCCGTCGAATATATGCGCAACCCTGTATGTGCACTTATCCTTCTACTTCCGCTATAAACCTACTGATATAATTCAATTACAATTTCATGCCAAACAATTTTGTTCTCGTTCACCAAACAAATTTCTGTCTAGAAAACATGTGTATGTATGTATGTACACATATGTATGTTGTTCAATAGTAATCCATTTTTTCGCTGCGCTAGTAAACCATATAAAAGTCTGCTTTTAGCTATTTTCATATGTGATTTGGATTGCAGCCAAGTTGCTAGCGGCTTATACTACACATACGGGAGTACGTATTTACATACATATGCCATACACGTGTAGGTAGTTTAGTTACCTTAGAAAAACTAAAAATATAAGGCGGGCAAATAGTTGAAAAAGTAAAAATGTGTATTTTTATTAAACTCGTATGTACCTTCGTATGTTAGGATTCAAGTTAAACGAGATAGTCGCTGCCAAATTGTCATGTCATGTAACTAATTTTCAATTATGGACAAACAACTGCGAAGCAAGTGAAGTAAACGGTGTGGACAGTAATTCATAGCTAACCGGAAAGATATGTATAGTAGACAAGTGTATTCATTGCACCTTAATTTCAAAGTACGTAAATGTGGTATATACATTATTGTGCTGCTTATTTTACCAAACACGTTTTTTTTATTATTTAGACAATTATCGGCCGCCGTTACCGAATGGGTTGGTGCGCGACTACTATTCGCAAGTGCGTAGGTTGGAATCCCCGTACATGAACATAAAAAAATAGAAGAAGTTTCTTCTAATAGCGGTCGCCCCTCGGCAGGCAATGGCAAATCTCCGAGTGTATTTCTGTTATGGAAAAGATCGTTATAAAAATCATTTGCTGTTCGAAGTCGCCTTAAAACTGTAGGTCCCTCCATTTGCGAAACAACATCAAGACGCATACCACAAATAGGAGGAGGAGCTCGGCCAAACACCTAACAGTAGTTTACGCGCCAATTATTTATTTATTTATTTATTTTTTAATAGAGAACGGCCGAATATCTATTGTTAAGGCCGCTCCAAACTGAATATTTTCAAAGGTTATGCAACAAGCAAGCATGGACTTTTTATAAACTAAACACTTTTATTAAAAAAAGCAAGAAAGTTTTACAAGCACGATTCAATAAAAGATTTGCTCAGTAACCAGCTTTCTCGTTTCCTCTTGACAAATCGGCTCCCTTAGCAAGACACTGGGTGGCTACTCTAGAAATTTTGAGTAAAAGTGGAGGAAAAGTAAAATTTATAAGAAAAACATTTCATTTTCAAGAGGGTGTGCTATGATCAAGATCTTGATCGGTATGTCCAGGACCAAAACAATATGGAGTATATCCTGATATGCGGCTTAAATGATAAAATGCAAAAGATGGAAATTTTAACAATCTGAACCCAATGTCTTTCAAATATAGGTTGCGGAAGTACTTACTAGGTTTCTTTAAAAATAAATAAGTTAACAACAAGACTCCATTTAGCAAAGCAAAAATGCTAGTAATGAATAATCAAGACTTGGGGTCAAGGTGAAAACTCCAAACTTACGTGGGCAAAGTATAGTAAAGTAAGGCGTGAGTATGCTCAAAAATTGTTTTTAGTGAACTAAACTTATGACGAATCCGCTTCAAAGAAAGAATTCATTAGGGTAATAATACTTAGGTAACATAACAGCGTCATTGGTGAAACTTCCCAACTTCGTGATCAGTTTTGAATTTAAAAATTAATTCACAATATATCATTATGGGTTTAACTAATAACCATTTTTCAAGCTGTGATCCGAGAAAGAATTTTTGTTGGAAACCCTCCATTTGTCTACCCTTACTGAACTTTTTTCGGACAGTAAAGTCACATCAATCACTTCCGCCCAACCCCTAAAGTACTCCGTACTAGGAAAGGTGAAAGTGGGGGTGTTACCTCTGTTACATACCGTCAGGTTAGAATTAATGCTAAAGTCGTAAAAAAGACTCACCTCATTCGTTCGTCTCCGAGCTGCCCCATAGAGAGTACCTTCCGTTGGCAGTAGTAGTAGTGGTAGTAGTATGAAGAGAAAAACCTTCTCTGCCTCGAAGGCAGGTGGATAAGAACTTGACATCACTTGGTGTGCCCAACTGGCGCCGGTTAGCACGAGAAAGAAATTATGGACAAAATCGCTTAAGCCGTTATCGTACCAATCAAGAAGAGAACTAAGGAAACATTATCTGAAAGTTCCATCAAAATTGCACATGGGAACATTGTGCAAACACCAGTATACAGAAATTTTAATGTCGAATATTAAGTACACAAAATTTCTTTCCACCAGTCCGTTTATCGTTGGCATAAATGGGCATGATATCTCTTGTGATCTTTGGGAGCCATAACTCCTCTGGCCCCATGCAAAAGTCCATTAAATCACTAATTTTTGCTGCATTATTTTGCAATGTTTATTACTTTAATGGAGAAAGTATACTTTAGATGATGGCATAAAAAATCCCACTTTTCGCCGCTTCACAGCACACTCACTGCTACAAATTAATTACACTTAAAGGCACAATTGAATTATTGTGAGCCACGAGCCGCTAATAAAATTTTAATTAAGTTACACAAATTCAAAGTTTAATGAATCATTCGAAAAAATCACCGACTTGGCTGCGCTTTAAGATTCTGGTTCACATGCGATTGGCGGCAAATGCAATTGTACTAAATTGGCAACTAAAGATGGGGATTGTGTGTTTGTGCATACACATGCACATATAACCCGTTTTCAGAAAAGCACAAACATATCAAAATAAGTGAAAATGAGGACGTTGCGCAGCGTCAGCACAGCATGCGGATTGGCAGCGGAGGTGAAACACAAATAACATAAGAGGCGGGGGTTAAGAAGTTGAAAGGATTGTAGCCTCAATGGGATAAACGTAGAGACGAGATACAAGTCAGATTGTGGCACGTACTGTTATCGAACGACTTGTTGGTATGAAGGCACATACTAATGTGTGCAAAATCGGTTATACTCGTACCTACAAATATACAGTATCGTGCATGTGTTTCTTGATGTGTATCTGCAGTAGTAGAGAATAAACGTGCACGTTTTGACTTCACACTCAGCGCACATTTTCCTTGTTGTTAGGCGGTTTGTAGACAACAACCAGATAAAGCTAGAAAACATAAAATGTAAAGATTTACGTGATTGAAATATGCCAGGCGATATTCGCAGAAAGGAAAATATTTGCTGCAAATGCGACAGGCGAAAAAGATGGCGAAGATACTGTTTCGATAGACTTTCCATGACTATGTGAAAATAGGCGAATTTCGCAACGAGCTGTGACATTTTCTGCTCGCCTAAGCGAAATAAAACGTGCGCCTTTGCAAGGAGATGTGTATGAGTGTAAATGCGTTTGTATTTTTCACATGTTATTTGGCAGATTTTTGTTGTTGGTCTTACTCGTGCGCGTACATTGTTCAGAATACTGTTTTGACTTTGGTTTTCACTTTGTTGCTGTTCAACAATTTGCCCGAAATGGGCCTAAAGTGTGTTGCATGAGCATGGAAATATTCATAAATACATATTCGTAGATATGTTTTTGCATACACGTACATATGCGCAATTGTTTGCAAATAGAGATGCACTTTCAAGGATATAGAGGAATTCTGAAATAAATATATGCACATACATACATACATACCTATACAACTATTATTAACTATATGTAGTGGTAGTGTGCTGGCATTGGATCATTTTGTTGTTTTCTTTCGAATACCTCTTTGGTAAGAACAATCAACGCTAAAAGCAAACAAACAATAAAGTGAAATATTTATGTGGGGGTATTGTAATATACGAACACATGAAAGCTAACTGAAGGCACGCACGAAAGAGTGAAAGCATGAAGATTGAAACGATCGTACTTTGCGAAATGAGTAGAGCTATTTGCAGGTGTTAGAGGAACATTTGTTTCGCTTTAATGACAAGTTTTCCCCTTCATCTTATGAAATAGCGACGATGTGTCGCTAGAGTCATTTGATGAATATTTTCACATTTGTAGGCAAATATAATATAAATGCATTAATATATCGTCCCCTTAGTATAACAATAGCCTATGTGCTCATAGGCTATTATTTTTATTGAATTTTTGGATTTTCCATCGTCGATTTTATATATGGTCAAAATTTTGTCAAATTCTAGTTCCACAAAGTGGGTCAAAACGTCAGTCAAAAAATAATAAATATTTACAGACATAACGAGATTTGAGTGAGAGCTACTTTCGACAAAAAGTTTGAAATTAATTTTCTCAAAACATCAAAAAATGTATAGGCTATTTTAATACTAAGGGGACGATATGTGCAGTACTGCTCGTATAAAATTATGGTGAATTTAAGTTAAGCTTTCTTTTTAATTTGCAGTCTTCATTTTGGTCAGCGGCTTTTACAAGAAGCTTTTTATACCAGACATTTTCTCAGCGGTTTAAACGGTATAAGAAAAAATATGTTTAAGCCTGAGCCAAGAACTTTTAAACTTTTCTTTATTGAATCTGTCTTAAGATTACTGTTACAGTGTTATTTATTTTTTAAATTCTGTCTTTGTTGCATATTAGCACAGTGAATAACTCTGTGGACTTGTTTATCGTTTATTTGGCAAGTGCCGCACATGCGAATTCGGCAAAAAGGTGAATAGGTGTTCAATAAAAATATAAGCTTCATTATTGCACTTTTAATTCACTTTTTCAATATAAATTAAAACGTGGGTTAACTCTACAAAAAGTTACTGCAACTGCAGTGGAAATGCCAAAATAATACGTTTGCTTGTTCTCTTCAATGAAATTCACGCTAAAAGCAAGTGCACAATAAAATAAATATATTTGTGTATATATCTGTGTACTTACGATAAAACAACTTAAATCGACTTAGCAGTTTTTTTTTTGTAAATACTAAATTCCTTGCTTTTTTCGAAATATTTAATCAATTAATCATTCAAAGCCGTTGTTTGAGTAATCACTTAAAAAAGTTTATTAAAATCTTAAATTTGTCTATGATAGATCAGAATTTATTGACCTTAAAGCAATTTTTCTAATAGCGATCGTCTCTCGGCAGGCAATGGCAAGCCTCCGAGTGTATTTCTGCTATGAAAAAGCTTCTCATAAAAAATATCTGCCGTTCGGAGTCGGCTTGAAACTGTAGGTCCCTCCATTTGTGGAACAACATCAAGACGCACGCCACAAATAGGAGGAGGAGCTCGGCCAAACACCCCGAAAAGGGTGTATGCGCCAATTATATATTATATATCTTTATATATGTATATATTTCTTATGTTCGTGTGTTTGTCACTGAACTCCTCCTAAACGACTGAACCGATTTTGATGAAATTTTTTGTGTGTGTTCAATGGGATTCGAGAATGGTTTAGATTCACAATTTGGTCTCCTGGGGTCTCGAGATATAGGTCAAAACGTGGACCCGGGTAACCTTCGGACGTGTATGTACAATATGGGTAGCAAATGGAAGCTGTTGGTGAATGCTTTAGTTCAGAGTATTTTTCATGCCGCTCTGTGACTAGGGTCCCGAGATAGAGACCAACACGTGGACCCTAGAATGTGTATGTACAATATGGATATCAATTGGAAGCTATTGGTGAATGCTTTAGTACAGAGTATTTCTCATGCCGGTCCGTGACTGGGGTCTTGAGATATAG